>CM046952.1:68147623-68642346 GCA_025698515.1 Gossypium sturtianum
TGTTTTACTTCAGTTCTCATTGATTGCATCTCCCCCTCGATCCGATCCAAGTATTGACCACATATAGTATGGTCATTTGGGTTGGACCTTTCCTGAGGCTTCTACAAATAAGGAGGTTTATAATTAGTATTTTTGATTGGTTGTGCACTATTACCTCCTCCATGATTTCCGCCCCATATCAGGTTTGGGTGATCTTTCCAATGAGGATTGTAAGTGTTTGAATAAGGGTTTCTACCTCTATTTCCTACGTAGTTGACATCCTCAGTTAGATTATTAATGTAATGAAAGAGAATTTTGTCTCATCGATATATAGATGATGCACTAGATGGGGACTCTATACGATTGAGTCTATCCACAATTTGTTGGTATCTATCATCCTCCTAGATAGCTTCTATCGTAGATGGTTTCTGACTATATGTATAGCGTTCGATTGGCCACTAGCAGGAATTCATCGCCATGTTTTTTATCAACTCATATTCATCTTTGTATGTTATGTTTATTAAAGCTCTTCCTGCGGCTCTATCTAGTCCTGAGCGTGCGTGTACATCCAACCCCACTTAGGTAATCCATGATGTGGGAATCTCTGTATTAGTGTTTTAAGATGCTCCCAAGCTTCATAAAAGCACTCTCCTTCTAATTATTTGAATGTTGTGATCTCTCTTCTTAGTTGGCCCATCTTGCTAATAGGAAAAAACTTTTGCAAAAATTTTCCTACAAGTTCATCCCATGTCGAGATAGATCCTGGTGCCTAAGAATCTAACTAAGAAAAGGGGATAACGATTAAGGAGAAGGGGAATAGTCAAAGACGACTAGCATCACAGGCGACCCCCATTATATTTAAATGTATCACAAAGATGAAGGAACTACTTTAAATGCTGATTTAGGTCCTCCGTTATTGTGCCTCTAAACTGGAAATTATTTTGGATCATTTGGATCATGGCCGATTTTATTTCAAAATTGTTAGCCGTGATGGTTGGCCTAGTGATGCTTCCTTGAACCATCTCTTGATTTGGCAGTGCCTAGTCCCTAAAGGTTCTTTCGTTTCGCATCATCTGTATGTTTATGGGTAGCTGTGATGGTGGTAAGTCCTCTAGGTTATTATTGTTAATCTCGTTAAATAATACGTTGTCTCGTAGTGGTAAATTGCTTATAGTAGGTGGTTGATTCTGCATCTGATGTTGCTGCCAACGATTTTGGCAAATTAGTCTCTCCGGATCCGTAGCTGGCTCTATAGGTGTTCCCCTACTAGAAGTCATATACCAAAACCCGAAAGAAAATAAATGATGTTATTAAAAAAATTTTGCATCTATAATTTATTAATTTCCTAATTATTCTATTAAATGCAAAAATTAAAATTAATTTAGTAGCGTTACCTCCCCAGCAACGACACCAACAACTTGACCACCACCGGACGTACCAACGTCTAAAGTGTGAATATTGCAACAAAAATAAATGGAATTAAGGCGGTGTTCGCAAGTAGAAGGGTCAGGTAGTAATATAGTTACAACGAAGTAGGTAAGTACTTCGAGTATCTTACCCAAGGGAGGCGAATACAAAATTAACTTTAACTTAAACGCTAATAAATCTAATTAGTTGTTTGAATAAATTATATTTTGAATAAACATATATAGGAATTTTTTGTTTTGATAAATAAAGAAATAAAAATAGAAAAAATAAAGGGAACTTCGGATAAATGAATTCTACCTTAATCAAATCTAAGCATGGGTGATTAGCTCGCTTCGGTGCTCATAACTAATTCCTATTTTGGGTTTCTACTCAGTCAACGAGTCATTACCCAAGCAAGATCTCTCAATCTTCTACTAAACTAACGAGTCAGCAAGCACTACTTATCTCTCGACCTTACAGTCTAGACCGATTTGAGGCTAAGGTGTTCACAAATAGAGCATACCAATTCTGGGTTAATTCTCACCTAAATGACTTATTAGAGTCGTCAAGCCTAAGGTTTAGGTTCTTCCTCTCCCAAATAGTTGATCCGTTAAGAAAACTGTAACACCCCTAACCCGTATCCATCGTCGGAACAGGGTTACGGAGCATTACCAAACTTTTCAAATCAAACAGACATAAATTTTAAAAATTTCAAATCATATCAATAAACACATTAAAACAATTCAAAACATACATATTGTCCCTTAAACGAGCCCTCGAGGCCCAAATTACGCGTCATAAACAAGTCGGGACCAAATCAGAAACTCAGAGAATTTTTCAAAAAACAATGAAAATTTTCAACATTGTAGGGGTCACACAGCCGTGTGGCTAGGCGTGTGGGCATTCAAAATAAGGACACACAGCCAAGTCCCAGCCCATGTCCTTGCCCGTGCAACTCACTAACCTGGGTCATACGGCCAAGCCACACGCCCATGTGCCAGGCTGTGTGCTAGGCCATGTAACAGCCTGACTTGCAACCCTTCGAAAGCTACAGGGGACACACGACTATGTCACCTGGCCGTGTGTCACACACGCCCGTGTCTCTACCTGTGTGGATGAAAATAGGCCATTTTACAAGCCATTTTTCTCACCAAAACTAGCATGTACCCATAACCAAAATACAGATATGCACAAGCCTTAATAAGTCACCAAAATCAAGCATAAACAAGTCATATACATATGGTATAACATCATACAACCAATATGCCCTTAGGCACCTCAAATGACAATATATAAACATGTTTAACCATGTACTCAATTTGGCCAAAATGACTAACTAACTTTCAACTAAACTTGCACCAATTCAAACCATTGAATTAACTTACCATAGCCTACCAAATGGTACAAAATATGCCATTCATTCACTAACATCAATAAACATATATATCTTTCATGACAAGATACCAAACCACAACAAGTTACAAGGCTTATACAATATGCATATTCGTCTATCATAATTCAAACATATTAAGCCAACATTGTCCATAATAAAGTTAATATTTACATGCCATAAACTAAACTCATATCAACAACAAAATGCTAAAACACGAGCGAAGTCAAAATGGCTATACCAACAACCAAAACACATGGCCAAATTTAGTCAAAATACCTATACATGCCAATTTAACCAAAATTAAATATCTGTAAATACCAAAAGAGTCGATAGATAGTGTGATAGATCTCTGCCGACTTTCCAACCCGAATGAACTTCCGATAAACTACAAAACACAGAAAAGTAAACACAGAGTAAGCATGTCATGCTTCGTAAGCTCATAACGAATATGGTTTGGACTTGTCAATACAATATAAAATCACAAAGCATGTAAAAATCAATCCAACATGATAATAACTAATTCATAAATTTATATATATACATTCATGCTTTTCATTACCATAAAGGTACACATTTCTTACCTTCCATCATAATAATGTAAATTACATTGAAAGCTCTTACCGAAGCTCACACAAGGTAATAATACGATGGTTAACATCCCTTTTCTTTATTCGATAGTCGAGGCTATCCCTTTTTCATAAATTGATAGTCGAAGCTATCCCTTTTCATAATTTGATGGTCGTCACCATCCCTTTTCATGGTTCGATGGTCGTCACCATCCCTTTTCATAATTTGATAGCCGAAGCCATCCCTTTTCATGATTGATACCCGAAGCCATCCCTTTTCATAGTTCGATGGTCGTCACCATCCCTTTCCATAATTATTGGTCGTCACCATCCCTTTTCATAATCGATAGCCGAAGTAATTCCTTTTCGTAGTCGATAGCCGAAGCTATCCCATTTCACCCGTCAATGAATGTCGTTTTACTTTTCCATCAATCACAATTTAATATTATGTAATAATAACATTTAAATATTAATCAAAAACATTATTTAAAAGTACAAACTTACCTCGACAATAAACGTAGAAAATGAAGTCGGCTAATCCAAAGCTTTTTCTTTACCTCGATCTAAGGCCGTACGTGGTTTATCTTGATCTAAATGAGTAAATTCAGCTCTATTCATTTTAACCTAAAATCAAATTTTACTAAAATTACCATTTTTCCCCTCTACTTTTGATTTCTTTTCAATTTAGTCCTTAAGCTCGTAAAATGAAATTCATGCAATTTCACCCCTAACCAAGCCTAGCCGAATATCCTACAAGCTTATAACAGCCCACACATTTCATTAATTCACAAATTACACCATGAATATTTCACATTTTTCAATTTAATCTCTATTTGACAATTTCATCAAAAATCACTTAACTAAAGTTGTTTATCTAACAACAACTAATCAATTTCTTCCAAAAATCATCAAAACTCATACACATTCATTAATGGTAAAACCCTAACACTTTAACAGTTTCACAATTTAGTCCTCGGGCTAGCTAGATTAAGCTACAACGATCCCGAAAACATAAAAATAATTAAAAACTAACCTCACAATTAATCTCATGCAAAAACTTCCATTGCCGAGACTTAAAGGTGTTAAAGATGGAGTTTCTTCTCTAATTTCGGTCAAGTATAAACTAGGAAGATGATACTTTTAATTAATTTGTTTTTGTTTTACTTGATTTATTTACTAAATTACATAATTAATCTTATTATAAAACCATTAAATCACTTATTAAAGTGTCCATAATTGTCCACTCATAGAAACAATGGTATATTTACCACATAAACCCCTTTACTAATAAATTTCATAGCTATTTAATCCCTTTGACATTATAGAACTCAAGTTTTGCACCTACTACAATTTAGTCCTTTTTATCGAATTAAGCATGCAAACGGTAAAATTTCTTAACGAAATTTTTATACGATACTACTATCATTCTGTAGACAATAAAATAATAATAATAAATTTATTTTGACATCAAATTTGTGGTCTCGAAACCACTGTTTTGATTTCACTGAAAACAGGCTGTTACAAAAACCCTACATAGTAATTAATTAATCACACCTCCACTCACTAATTCTCAATAAAAGGATTAGTTCATTTTGGATCTCATAAACATAATAAACTTGGTAATAAAGATAAACATAATTAATGAATCAAGAGAAAGGTTTAAGAGAATCATGAATTGTATTGATTGAAGAGCAGAATCCACAGTAGTTGGATCATGGTTACAAGTCACGTTCTCTGAAGAACATGATCTAGAACATAACTGAAAATAACCTAAAACCTAAAAGAAAAGAAAACTAAAGGCAAAAATTACAAAGAGAAACTTAAAGTATGAAAGATGTCCAAAATAAGTGTTTTAAGAGCCTATTTATAGAGTTAGGGTTGTCATCATCCTCAACCTTAGGTCAGCTGACATTCTTGTGTTAAATTTCCATTGAGCAGAGCAAAATGCCCCTGGTTTGTAAATGCTTCTTGCATAAGACTGGTGTCGCGACAACCTTGTCCCTATGTCGCGACATCGAAGGTAGTATGCATGGTTCAGGGGTAGCTTCAAAGGTGTGTTGTGACATCCCTTGGGTATGTCGTAACACCCAAGGCAGTATAGTAATCCTGGCATTCTTCTTTTTATGTTGCGACATCAAGCTCCCCGTGTTGCAACACAGTGACCAGCTTTGATTTCATATGCCTTTGAAGAATCTCTTGCTGATCTGCCGTAATTCGATGTAGTAGATTAAACTAACTATCGCACTTTAGGAGCTTGAAAAAAAGTATTTTTAGTAGGTTTAAATTATGTTTTCTTAAGTTTTTAATAAGTTAATAAAATGTGTCAATTGAGTCTTTTATTGACCTTAAGGACCGAATAAGGCCTAAGGGTGAGCTAACGCACTTTGTGATTGTGCAGGAGACTTTTAGAAGGCATACAAAACTAATATTTGTCACTACATCACAACACGAGATGATCGAGTTGCAACATAGGAAGCAAAATAGGGAAATTTCAAGACTTCCTCCAATGTCGCGACACAGCCTGAGGGTGTCGCGACATACCCTTGAAGATATCCCAGGAGGAGTACACTGACTGCCATGTCGCAACACATGTATTGGTGTATCCCGACATTGACTCTAGAACAAAAATTAAATACAAAACTAGGGTGTTTTGGTTTGCACAATCAAACTCAAAGATTGGGAACGTCAGCTAACCTAAGGTTGAGGACGACGGCCACCTGAGCTCTATAAATAGGCTCATTTGGCACATCTTATGGAAATCATTAAATTAACCTAGATTCTCTCTTTTAAACTTAGTTTAGTTTTCTCTCTTTCTTAGGTTTTTAGAATTTATTTTCAGTTGTTCTTTGTCAAAAGATCTAATTTGTGGAGATCATCACTCTGTGGATTTGTTTTTCATCTTTTACAACAAATTAGACGTTTTCTTAAACTCTACACTTTAATCAATTTATCATGTTTTCTCTTTCCATCAACTCCATATTGTTTATGAAAGCCAAGAGGAACTAATCCTCCTATAGCGGATTAGCGAGTGGAGGTATGATCTATTAACTATTTTGTAGGGTTGCTCAACGGTTCAGCTATTTGGGAAAGGAAGAACGTGAAACAAACCCTAGGCCTGACAACCCCGAAAAGTCATCAAAGTGGGAATTAACCCAAAATTGGTATTGCCCATTCGTGAACACCTTCACCCCAAACCAGTCTAGACTGTGAGGTCGGAAGATAAGTAGTCCTTACTGACTCGTTATGTTAGTGGAAGATCAGAAGATCCTGCTAGGGTAGGTACTAGTTGATTGGCGAAGAACCCAAAACGTGGTTGATTGGGATTACTGAAGCGAGCTAATCACCCATAATCAAGATTTGTTTCACTTTACTCTTTCATCTATTGAATTTTATGTCTTTTATGTTATTTTATTTTGTCATTATAAAAACCCTAAAAACCCCTTTATTATGTTCTCATTCTATAACTAATTTAAAGTACTAATTAGATCTTTTAGTATTTAGGTTAGAATTAAACTAGCTCTTGCCTCCCTTGGGTACGATCATCGGATAGAATTAAACTAGCTCTTGCCTCCCTTGGGTACGATCATCAGAGTACTCACCTACTTCATTGTAAAACTATATTACAACTCGACCCTTATACTTGAAGTATTCATAGTCTCGATGGTAGTACGTCCAGAGGCTATCAAGTTTTTGGCGTCATTGCTGGGGAGGCAACATTACGAGGTTAATTTTATTTTTTTCACGTACAAAGAATAATTAGAAATTTTTTAATATATAGATACAATTTTATTTTATTTTATTATTACTAATATGTTCTTTCTGCATTTAGTGTATGACTCGTAGTAGGGGCAAACCTATTGTAGTAGCCACATATCAAGAGAGAATAATCTGAAGAAATCACCTACAACAACAGCAGCAATAGCAGATGCAAGATCCACTACCACCTGCTATAGGTAAATTACCACGTGAAAATCCACTATTCAGTGACGCTAACGATAACGCTTTAGAAAACCCAGCAACACCACAGTTACCCGCAAATGTACATATAGCTTAGAACGACAGAACCCTAAGGGATTATGCCTTACCAAGTTTGGACATGGTTCAGGAAAGTATAACAAGGCTACAATTACAACTAATAATTTTGAGATAAAACCAGCGATGATTCAGATGATCCAGAATAATCTGCAGTTTATGGGGTACGATGACAGAGGGCCCTAATCAACATTTAAAACGGTTTCACCAAATTTGTGATACTTTTAAGTATAATGGGCTCACTGATGACGCTATTCATCTTCGGTTGTTCCCCTTCTCCTTGATTGATAATGCTTTTTCTTGGTTAGAATCGCAGGCACTAGGATGTATCACTACATGGGATGAACTCGTTGGAAAGTTCTTACAGAAGTTCTTCCCGATAAGCAAAGTAGTTCAACTAAGAAGAGAGATTATTGCCTTTAGATAGATGGAGCGAGAAAGTTTCTACGAGGTGTGAGAACGTTTCAAAATGTTGACTCAAAAATGCCCACGCCACGGATTTCCTGAATGGATGAGACTGTAGGTATTTTATAACGAGTTGGATGCGAACGCACGATCTAGTTTAGACGGAATAGCAAGAGAAGTCCTTATGAACAGGATGTACGAGGATGTATATGAAATTATTGAAAACATGGCATTAAACTCTTGTTAGTGGTCGATTGAACAATTGACATATAGCCAGAAACCCGCTACAGTCAAAACTATCCAAGAGTTTGACAAGTATCAGCAGATAGTGGATAGACTTCATCATACCAAATTTGCTTCTACACCGTCTATGCATAGGAGAGACAAACCACTCTCCATTATATCAATAATCCCACCGAGGATGTAAACTACATTGGGAATAGGGGTGGAAACCCTTATTCGAATACATATAATTCCGACTGGAGAGATCACCCAAACCTTAGATGGGGAGGAAATCAAGGAGGAGGTAATAGAGTAAATCAAGCTAAAAATACTAATTATCAACCTCCTTACTTGTAAAAACCTCAAGATAGGGTCAACCAAAGTGACCATACTGCATGTGGTCAACGTCTAGGTAGAATCGAGGGAGAAATGCAGTCAATGAGAACAGATGTCAAGCAGGTGTAGTCTGATTGCTCCAATTCAACAAGAACATTGACTAAACTCGAGGATCAAATGAGCCAATTGATGAGCATGAATCGTGACATCAAATGGAAAATTGACATAACTATTCCCAGCAAACAAAACACAATCCACGGAGGGAAGGTAAAGAGCACGTTAAAATGATCGCACTCCAATCGGGAAAAGTACTGAGTAGCCTAAAAACCACTACTCTGGAGAAAATTGCGGAGAATAATGATGATCCTCAAGAGGAATCCCTAGAAGAGGAAGATGAGCCAGAACCAGAAAAGGTAACCACACCGGCAGCGGTGTAACACCCCTAACCCGTACTTGTCATCAAGACAGGGTTTCGGAGCATTACCAAAACATTCAGAACATTTTTCTGTTAATTACGTAAATTTACTATTCATTTACCTAGATAATCCATAATGTCCCTTGATCTGGTCCTCGAGGCCCACTACGAGCATTAGAATCGAACCGGGACTTAATCGGAACCTCTAAGATTTTTTTGCAAAATTACAAAATTTTTATAAGGTGCAGGACTCACAAGCCCGTGTGGTCCAAGGGACATGCCCGTGTGACCCTGGAACACGCCCGTGCTACAGGCCGTGTCCAATTTAGGTTGCTCTTTGACTTGTGCCACACGGCCATGCCACACGCCCGTGTGCTAGGCTGTGTGGTTAATTAATTTAATTCGAATTAGGTGCAGGTTTCACATGGCCGTGACACACGCCTGTGTTAAGGGCCGTGTCACCCACACAGGTAAGACACACGCCCGTGTCTCTGCTCGTGTTGTAACACCCCTAACCCGAGACCGTCGTCAGAATAGGGTTAAGAGGCGTTACCGATCAATCGGAACATTTCACAATCAATTCTCAACACAAAGTCAATCATCATTAAAGCATATCATAACATAATCATAAAGTCCCTTATTGAGGTCCTCGAGACCTCAAACACATGTTAGAAAGGGACCGGGATTAAACTGAACACTAATGAAAGTTTTCAAAATTTCAAATATTCTTCAACACTGTTGAGGTGACACGCTCGTGCAATCAGGCCGTGTGCCTCACACGATCACCAAACACTCCCATGTGTCCAGGTCGTGCTAAAACAGGGCATGTATCCTAACTCTTTCACACGGCCACCAGGCACGCCCGTGTGCCAGGGCCGTGTACTCTTAGGCAATATACTGTCTAATTCACACAGCTACTAGGCACGCCCGTGTGCCATAACCGTGTAGGCAAAACAGGCCATTGCAATTCCAATCTTCCACCCATACAAGGGTCTACCAACAAGCTTCATAACAAGGCTAATTCATGCTTTTAAATGCACTCAAACATGCCATTTCATGCACTCATTAACCATCAACATTACCATCTACTTCCATACCTAATATCATCATAACTAAGTCCATTCAAAGTGACAATTATACATCTCAAAACATATGTAATTCAAGTATCATATAATCCATACCAAAACTCATCTTTTAACCACCTCTTCCATCAACCACAAAGTCATGAAATATACCATATTCATAGCTCATTCATAAATTCTACATCATACCACTTCCAAGCCAACTCACATGGCAAGGATTAATCATTTCGAAACATATCTTAACTTCTAACCTATACATGCCATATTTCATCTATATACATCTTTCCAAAAGTACCAAAATAGATTGCCGATAGTTTGATTGATATGCTGACGATCCCTAGATCCGAGCTAGCTTAACTGACACTGCAAAGCAGAGAAACAAATCACACAGTAAGCTTTCCAAAGCTTAGTAAGTTCATAACATAATACATGTAATTCACAATTCAAGTCAATATACAAAAATAAGCCATCACTTAGATTAATTTATCAATGATACACTAACTCAACTATGCTCAATGCTCACATAGCACTCCATCCATTTACTTTCAAAACCACCAACACATAGATATCATACATACCTTGGCCAATACATAGTTATCATACATACCTTGCCAACACATAGTTACTCACCAACCAAGCTACTCAATTGTTCGACTTTACATTTTAATCAACCTTTACTATACTTTTGATTGATTCGCGAACTTAGTGCCAATTCGTAATCAAAACATATTTATCATTGCACACTTAGTGCCAATTCGTTAAACCAAACTTGTATTGGTATCGTACACATAGTGCCAATTTGGTAAGCCGAAGTTTAATTAACATTGCACACATAGTGCATCTATATCAAACCGCTCTTCAATCGGTATCGCACACACAGTGTCAATCACAAAGTCGAAGATTATATTATTTCGCACACACAGTGCTAATCATCTCAATCACGTTTTCGAATACGCACACTTAGTGCCACATAACTCAAACTCTCACATAGCATCCACATTTCAATATCATTATAACATTCATTTCATAGCATTTAACATAACTAAATATTCGTATTATGTCCGAACTTACCTCAGACGTTGAACTATCGAAACGGGCGATCAATCGAGCACTTTATCTTTGCCTCAATCTTGATCCGAACCTCTCCTCTCTTGGTCTATACACATTCAAATTCAATCCATTCAATTACCAAATCATTCAGTTTAGTCCAAACACACATATTTAGGGCATTTTACATAATGGCCCTCACATTTTCACATTTCGACACTTTAGTCCCTAATTCACAAAATCATCAAATTCACATAATTTCTTTCCACACAAGACTAGCCAAATTTTCCTTGTGTTCATACAAGCCCGCATATTTCATTTATTTCACATTTTAATCCTTCAATTTCACATTTTCTCAATTAAGCCTAAAATGCTCAATTTCACTAAAAATCCCAATACAAACTATGTTAACCCAACACCAAGTTTTCATATTTCACTATCAACTAGCACATAGCTCAAGCATTCATCAATGGCTCATCACAAAAACATCATCAATTCACAAAATTACAACATGGGTTAGCTAGAGCACGAAGCAACGATTACAAAAACGTAGAAATTTATAAAAACCGAGCTCAAACATACCTTAAATCAAGCTCCAAACTAGCCGAAACCTTCAAAGCTCTTAAGCCTTTCTTTTTCTTCTAATTTCGTTGGATGAACACCATTAAAATGTCACCATTATGTCTTTATTTTATTATAATAACATTGTTTATTCATTTACTTATTTAGCCATTATTGAACATATATAACATGTATGCACTAAGGCTATTTTTGTCCATTGTCACCCACTATCTCTAATAATGGTCAAATTGCATCTTAAAGCCTCCATATTAAAAAGACAACCACAATTAAGATCTTTTAAATCAGCACACAACTTTTTTATTTTATGCGATTAGATCCTTTTTCTTAATTCGGCACACAGTCGATAAAATTACCACACAGAATTTTTACACAGGCTATATCACATATAATAAGCACCAAGAATAATATTAAAATATTATTTCGACCTCAGATTTGTGGTCTCGAAACCACTATTCTGACTAGGGTCTAAACTGGGTTGTTACACGTGTGCTCAATTCTGAGCATTCTATTTTGAAATTTTGAAATACAGAGGACACACGGCCAGACCACATGCCCATGTACCAGACCGTGTGTCACACACAGCTTAGACACACACCCGTGTGTCTACCCGTGTGGACAAAATAAGGCCATTTCCTAGCCTTATTTCTCACCCAAATTTTCCATCTTCCTGCACCAACACTTACAAGTATAATCCAACCAATTGCAAGTATAATTCAACCATAACATATACCAAAACATAAATATATTAGCCATTCCAATGGCTAAGTTTCATTCATCATTTACACACCATCCTTTGATTTAGTTAGCCTATACATGCCATTAACAAAATAAGATTTTCATTTATTCCAAAAAGATAGGTTGATTGTGTGATGATTTGCTCCGACCAAATCTCCAACCTTCACGAGCTTTGAACACTATAAAACAGGGAAAATTAAAACCTGGAAAGCATATTGTGCTTAATAAGCTCGTATAACATAAATTAAGCTTACCATTACATTCAATATATTAACCATACAAATTATGCTTTCCAACTATTTGGTAATTTACCTATTCACACATACTCAACCAACATGTTAGTCATAACATACCAATATGCATGGATGAGCTCATCATTCCATATGCATATTTTATCCGTTGAATCATTGAATTTTTGATGGATATTTCAAGTAGTACACTTGAGGTGTACAATTCCACTATCCGTCAATTCATATCCAATAGTATCTTATAGGTACACTCTCGAGCCACATATTACACAGCAGAATTACTAGTCCAGGCTAAATTCTAGCTGTTACATATACTCTAAAGGCTTTGTCAGATTACCAGTCCAGGCTAAATCCTTTATATGACAAAGAATTCCCTATAGAGTTCATTCTAGATTACCAATCAAGGCTAAATCAAGTCAATTAGGATTACCAGTCTAGGCTAAATCCTAATTGAAACATATACTCGAGAGGCTGATTTTGGATTACCCGTTCGGGCTAAATCCATTCATCAACACATGCAGTTTCATCAGGGAAATCACCTTTTTATCCATCGGAATTCAACATTCAAGGAATTCAACCCTTTTTAAATAATTTTCCAAACATTTATCATTTCGTTAATTACCATACATATGTAATTCACATACATGATTTCATATAACATAATCAGTGTAATATAACATTCAAATCAATACACTTTCATACTCATTTAAGTTATACGAACTTACCTTGATATTTTTTGTGTCTAAAATCTACTAATCCGAAATATTTTCCTTTCCTCGATTTAGCTCTTTGTTTGGTACTTCCGGATCTATATAAATAAATTTAATCATCAATTCAATCCATTTCATATTCTATTGAACTCAATTTACAATCTAGGCAAAAGTACCATTTTGCCCCTATACTTTTGATTAATTCCAATTTCGTCCCTAGGCTCGGAAATTGAAATTCATGTAATTTAATCCTTATTCCAAGCCTAATCAAAATTCTAATATAACTTCTACAGCACATGTATACATAAAATTTTAGAATTTTTCTTTCAATTTCACAATTTTACATTTTAGTCCCTAACTCAAGTTTTCATCAAAAATTACTTTGTAAAAGTTGTTTATCTATCAATAATCTTTCATTTTCTACCATAAATTTTTAATTTCCAGCATAATAAATCCATGACCCATTTTCATACCTTGATAACTTTTCAAATTAATCCCCCAAATAGAGATATTATGCTATCACGATTTTAAAAATACCAAAATTACTAAAAACGGGACAAAAGAACTTACCAATTTATGCTTGGAAAGCTTATTTTCTCTCTCCTAGGTTTTCCATGGATTTTAGGTTGAAGAATATGATATAAAATGATGATATTTCCTTTTAATTTAATTATCATCTTTATGATTTTTCTATTTCCAATTTAGTCCTTAACCTTTTCTAATTTTTCCATGGATGATTCACCAAAAATATCTACATATTTTTCATCAATGGTCTAATTACCATTTAAGGACCTCAAGTTTTGAATTCCATAGCTATTTAATCCTTATAGCTACTAGAATTCAAATTTTACATTTTATGCAATTTAGTCCTTTCTATAATTAAGCACCGAATTGATAAAATTTTCTTATCAAAATTCTTATGCAATCATTCTATCACATTAATTATCATTTCATAATATTAAAATATTTTATCTTTTCGGCTCAGATTTGTGTTTACGAAACCACTATTCTGACTTCACTGAAATTGGGCTGTTACAAGCGGAGACAGAAAAGGAAATAACTAAAGATTTTTCCGGTGCAAAAATGCCATTCCTTTCAAGACTAGAGGCAAAAAAAAAGTGGGGTGAGGATGAATTCGTAAGTTTCCTGAACTTGTTCAAAACATTAAATGTTAACTTACCTTTACTTGAGCTAATAGAGAAAGTTCCTAAGTACGCCAAGTTTTTAAAGAAAATTATGTCTAGGTAGAGGAAAATTGAGGTAGGTAAACAAGTTAGTATAAGCATTTCCTGTAGTATTAATTTTAATAAAGTAGTTTTATTATTCATATAAAGATAGGGAGTCTTCATTTTAACAGAGCTCTATGCGATTTAGGAGCTAGTATTAATTTAATGCCTCTATTGATTTTAGAAAAACTAAAGTTAGGGGACCTTAAGAATATGCATATAACTCTACAGTTGACTGATAGATCTTCAGTTCATCCAAAAGTTGTACTAGGGGATGTGTTAGTCAAAGTGCACAGTTTCATTATTCCGACAGACTTTGTGGTGCTTGATTTTGAGGAAGATCGTGAGATACCGATCTTATTAGGTACACCTTTCTTGGCCACTTCTAGATCCACCATTGGTTTAGAGAAAAAAATTTAACTATGAAAATCAATAGTGAGACTGAAACTTTTAAATGTGGCCACCAACCTAGTGATGAAGATAGGAGGAAGTTAGGGGAGCAATGCAAAAAATTATTTATCTCTAATAATCCCGAGACAAGGGACACACTTCCTTTTATGCATAAAAAAATAATAAACAGGTTTAAGTAAATGGACAAGTAGGCATAGATGGAATGGAATGATGGACGATGGACTAATACTGATAGAACAGAAGAATCATCTATCGATGAACTGATGATACTATCGGATGAATCTAGCAGTAAAACTTAAAAATATTTGAATTTGCCTAACTGTACTAAATTATTGTATATTTAACTAACTGTAGAATTTAAATGTTAAATTTTATTTGATATTTGTTAATTCAAGACAGAGACATCCTCAAATATGGAAATTTGGTCTAACACAGAGCCGGTGTCCCAAAACATTACCCCGTGTCACGACACTTTGTGTAGAATGCAGGAAATGAAGAAACCAACTTGATATTCGACCGCCTTCGGACATACTAACGTCCAGAGTGTGAATACTGCAATAAAATAGAGAGTTATGAGGCAGTATCTGCAAGTATACGGGTCGAGCTGTAATATAGATTTTATAACAAAGACGGTGAGTACTCCGAGGATCATACCCTAGGAAGGTGAGTACTAAATCAATCTTAACCTAAACAATTAAAGATCTAATTAATACTTTAAGTCAATTATAGTATGAGAGTAAAATAAGAAATATGTTTAGGGTTTATAAAATAATAAAATAAAATAACATAAAAAAATATAGATAAAGTGAATCAAATCTGAGGATGGGTGATCAGCTCAATTCGGCTATCCTATTTAACTGTCGTCTCGGGTTCCTCATCAACCAACTAGACGCTACCCTTGCAGGATATTCCGATCGTCCATTAACATAATGATTCAACAAGAACTACTTACCTTCCGACCTCACAGTCCAGACTGGCTTGGGCTAAAGGTGTTCACAAATGGGCAATACCAATTTTGGGTTAATTCCCACCTTGATAACTTCCCAGGGTTCTCAGGCCTAGGTTTTGTTTCATGTTCTTCCTTTTTCCAAACAATTAATCCATTGAATGCCCCTACAATACAGTTAAGAGGTCATGCCTCCACTCGCTAATCCTCTATAGAAGGATTAGTTCCTTATGGCTTTCATAAAAAACATGGAAAGAATGGAAGAATTAATCATAGGGAATGAATTGAAATATAGAGTTTAAGAAATCCTGATTGATATTGATGAATAGAGTGAATCCATAGAAATTGATCTCCTTTACAATCAAATCTCTTGAAGAAAACAAATAAACTAAAATTATTAAAAACCTAAGAAAGCAAGAGTACAAATCTAAACCTAAAGAAAGAATATAAGATAATGGAATCATGTCTATAATGTGTGCCAGAAAGGTTTATTTATAGCCTTCAGGTAGTCGTCGTCCTTAGCCCTAGGGTAGCTGACGTTCCCAAGCTTAAAGTTCAATTGTGCAGACCAAAACTCCCATGCTTCGTGTTTTATTCTCGTTACAGACTCGATGTCGTGATACACCAGGACTTGTGTCACGACGTGGCAACTAACATATTCCTCTATAGCCATCTTCGGGGGTATGTTGCGACACCCTCAGCCTGTGTCGCAACGTTGAAGGAAGTTTCTCAATTTCTCTATTCTACTCTTATTGAAACACCCCAAACCCGGCCCACGAGTCCTGACCGGATCTGGTATGTTCCTCGAGTAAACATTTGAAAGTCCGTTTGTTACTTAGGAAATATTCGTGTGGTTTGAAGATGGATTCGCTTGTGTTGGGTTCAATTGAAAACCTTGTATATATATATATATATATATATAGAAAAACCATTTAACCTTGATTTAAACTTAATCGTATAGTAATAAAGTCCAATAAAAAGCATGCATAAAACAGTTCATATTAACGGCCTTATTACATCAAAACAAACCCAAATAATTTAAAGTACTTAAATGAAATAAAATAAATTCCTTGCTTTGAGCATGGCCATCCCTAAGCTGTCGCCGTCCCGGTCCATCACCGCCCATCACCTGAAAAGTAATCTCACAACGGGTGAGTCAGCAGACTCAATGTGTAACCACAACACTAAGTCCTAACAAACTCAGGCATACAAGTCATACATGTACATATAACATTTAAATAATATGATGCAAACCTGAACCCAAACCTAGTTACCATCCGCTACACATCACCCGTACCAACCTGCACACCGTGGGGACTACTAAGTCGACCCTCCATCTGCTACACACCATCGAAGGCAGTCGCTGCAGTCGACGTGCTCATCGCCTTTATAAATATTTGTGGTCTTAGGTCACCACATTCAGACATCGTGGTCTTAGGTCACCACATTCAAATACCGTGGTCTTAGGTCACCACATTCAAATATCGTGGTCTTAGGTCACCACTTTCACTTCCCCTTTTCAATAACCCATATGCCCCATATCATACTTATTATGCATTAATCATGCCAACTTTCACATTCTTATAACTTATCACATGTTAAATATAACATATTTCATTATCCTAGTAGGAGTAGGAAACGTACCTGAGTACTTTGTACCATAACATGGTACCTTAGCCATATTCTTGCACATTCTTATAATCACATATAGATTAATTATTGCCATAACTATATTAAGAAATAGTGTGAGGTACACACCTGATATGCTTAACGAATTCCTTGAAATCCCGAAAACCGATCTACTATTTTAGATCTTAAGTTCCTACATTTGATCAATCACTTACTATTTAGTAAAAGCTTATTCGGCCATAAGACTAAATTCCGAAGGATTATTGTAACCAAAACTTACCTTGTACCGATTGGATTAAAAATCAAATCCCAAAAAGAATCACTTGCTTAGGGAGTTGTCGAAATACCTATAAGCTTATATTAGATTCGATTTCATCCTTAAACATAATAAATGGCCATTGGCCGAATATTCACATATCTTACCTTGAATCTTTAAATCCCGAAAAGTAGTCTCTTCTTCCTGGTAGTCGACACTATACAAAATCCCAAAAGATCTGTTGTAGTTTCGGCCAAGAGATACAAATGGCATTAGAATCTTAATCTTGGGCTTAAAGAAAAGAAATATAAGGATAGATCCTTACCCTTACTACAGAAGTCGACCCACTCTTGCTTGAAGCTCCACAAAGATTCGGCTATGGAGACTAGATAGTGATCAAAAAGGTTTCGGCTTTTGAGGTTGATGGACAATCGGCTAGGGGGGTTGTCTTGAGGTTTCGACTTTTGATGGATTGGAAAGAAAAGAAATCGGCTATGGTGGTATCTTGAATTTTTGGCTTTGGCTAACAAAAAAGAAGAAGAACAAGGCTCTAGGGAATTTCGGCAGAGAGAGGAGAATTTGCTTAGGAAATTTGGCAAAGGAAGAGTGAATGAATGAATGACCTCTTTTCCTCTAGTAGCCGAAATTACTAGCTAGAGTCCCTTACTTGGCCACCACTCTCCCTTATTTTGATAGCTTTATCTCTTAAATTTTTAAAATTAAAGAATAAATCCTCATTTATCTCTCTTAAAAATAATCTAAAATAAATCCATTATTTATCCCCTATTCAGCCGAAATTTAAAGAGAATAAAACTCCTCTTTTAAGAGCCTTAATGCCGTCCACCTCTCTGCTCCTTGTAGCAAAATAAAAATTCTTTTATTTGCTTCCCATGTGACTCGAACTCAAGACCCTTTTGCTCCTGCATGTGGCGTCACTTGGTAGGCCCTTAAGTGGTGCCTTGTAGCCATTTTACCAAGGCTATTTGTATGTCATATTTCCTCTATAAATTTTCTTAAGGCCACCATGTCTTAGTTTCCCCTTTTTAAACTTTAAACTTAACACTTTCTATGACATTTCCTTACATTTCCAAGTTTCCAAAAATGTTCGCTTTCCTCTTTTAAACTTAACATTTCTAAATCATTTCCTTGCTTTTCCAAGTTTCCAAAAATGTTCACTTTCCTCTTTTAAACTTAACATTTCCAAAGCATTTCCTTACATTTCCAAGTTTCCAAAAATGTTCACAATACATTCATAACACATAAGACATGCCATTTCGTATAATTAAATCAAAAATGCATAGGCCCATTTTCAGGATGTTACACTTATATTGCGACATCGGATCCTCCATGTTGCGACATAGCATCCAGTATTGACCCGAAATCTAATGGTCTCATGTACCATCACAAAGTACGTTAGCTCTCGCTTAGGCCTCATTCAGCCCTTAAGGTTAATAAAAGACTCAATATGCACATTTTATTAAATGTAAACAAAACTAAAGAAAATAAATTAGAACATAACAAAAATGCTTGTCTTCAAGCTCCTTAAATGTGAAAACTAGTTTAATTTGCTACATCGAATTACGACAGATCAATGTTGTGACACCATATTTCTATGTTGCAACATGGAGGACAGTCTCCCCAAATTTCCAAACTGAAGGATGTGTCATGACACGGAACCCTTGTGTTGCAACAATGGTAAGCTGCTAGGGTTGTTGCGACACGAAACCTTTGTGTCGTGACATAGCTGCAAATTTCTGCAGGGTTGACTTGACCTATTCGCACAACTCGGTGGCCTAACCCCTTAGTTTATTGATTTTAAACCTCTAAAATACCTATTTCTTAACCTAAAAAACATATTTAACTCTAATTTAAGCACACTTTACCCCTTTTAATCTTTTAAAACTATCAAAATCCTTTAAACCCCTAAAAACTCTTCCTTTTCTTTTGCTTTTTGATATGTTTTGAGGTCTTTCTTCTTTCAATCTTACTTGTGAAGGGAAAGGATGGAACCACTCCAAACAATGACGAGCAAACAAAGTGTGATAAGGAATCCAACGATATATCCAAGGTTAAGGGTTCCTAATGTCAACTTTTATTTTCCTATTGAGTTTGTTTGCTTAGTACTTCATTAGTTTGTCAAATTAAAACATCATGCCTCCTAAAAATGTTAGGCGAACTATGGAAACAGACCCATCGATGGTTCAAAATCCCTCTATTTTCCAAAATCTGAATATTTAAAAATATTTTAATGAACTTCAAGGAAAAACATTCATTCAAGAAAGGGGATTTGATCCATCCATGAGTTTGTGTAAGGAAATATGGCCTTTAGTCAGATATCATAGGTGGTAACATTTTTGGACGATCCCTATATATAGTGTTGTGGTCCCTGTTGTTCAAGAAATTTATGTATCATTACGAGACCAAGAGTTTACGAGTACTGGAGGTTATATATGGGAATCACTATTTGTGCGAGGGAAAAAGGCGTGAGTAACCCTAGAATTATTTGTGACTTTTACAATGCTCCAAACTATGAGAATGTTTTTTTGACAAAACTGATTTAGAATATTTCCAGGACATGGATATGGATAACATTATAAACTTTTTAACTTAAGGAAGGGGTGAATGGAAATATCGCTTAGGTATCAATGTTCCCGTGTCCTTTCATCAAGCTATTATGTTTCTAGAAGCTAATATGTGGATTCAATTTGTGTGCACAAGAATAGTACCTGTTTTAAATGTTTCTAACATTAATACCTTTAGAGCAGTTTTACTCTATGCTATTTTGCAAAAAAAGCAGGTCTGTATCGGCAAATGGATCCTCTAGAACATGAAAAGATGCATTAGTGGCCAGAATGTGGGAATTTTCTTTCCCCATCTAGTGACGGCCTTCTGTAAAAAGGCGTGTGTACCTATGACATCCACTGAACAACCGTTAAAACCTTTCTGAAGTATCATTGGGGACACCTTGTTCCAAAAATACATAGAGTTGCGAGCCAAACAAATAAAAAAAGATTGGAACAAGCAACAATAAAAAGCAACAGCTATGTAACACCCCAAACCTGGCCTAGATGTTACGATCGAATCTCACGTATCACATCGAAGTGATCTTCGAAGTTTGGACTTGTTGGAAGAAAAAATCGTATTCAAGTTAAAACCCAATTAGTTTTTATTGCTTGAGAAAGTTCAGCAAATTAAATTATTAAAATTTGAAAAAAGCTTATAAAAAAGATTACCATATTTGTTACAGTTGATTTCTTAAACTAATTAAAACCGCGGAAGCTTCTCTAATTAAAACCTTGAAGTTTAAAATGCGTGTTTTTCTTGAAAACCGTTGTTATTTTGAAAACCTCTATTGTATTCGTTTGGCAATTTAAAATAAGAAATCAAAGCCTAATTAAAAATTAAACCCACCAATGGCCTTATTACATAATCAATAGCCCAATATGAAAATTGAAATTAAATAACTAAGTCTAAAATGTAATATCGATCGTCGTGTGGCCACCTCCGAGTCCTCGCAAAGACCAAATCGTCTAAGGTCGGGATTACCTGCATGATTTAAAATGAAAGGGTGAGTTTACGAAAACTCGATGTGTAACCCCCTATCACCAATCAAGAACAATATGCGATGAATATGCGGGCCTCGAGCCCTATTCAATGCTGATGCAAGATGGGCCTTAGCCCATTACAAGAATGATGTGGGCCTAAGCCCAATACAAGATGTCGATCGGTGCAAATATGTAACCCACCCCAATCCAGCCAACACACCACCCGTACCAACCAACACCCCAATATGTAACACAGCCACGTGGGAGCCTGAAGATGCTATAAGAGAGCAATATCCACACCTATTCACTGGTAAGATTTTCGGGGACGAAATTCCCTAAGGGGGAGAGTTGTAACAGCCCGGTTTAGACCCTAGTCAGAATAGTGGTTTCGAGACCACAAATTCGAGGTCAAAAAAATATTTTAATATTATTTTTTGTGTTTATAATATGTGATTGAGTATGTGTGAAAATTTGGTGTGGAAATTTTGTCGATTGTGTGCTTAATTTGTAAAAAAGACTTAATCGCATAAAATGTAAAAGCTGTGTTCTGATTGTTTAAGTGTCTAATTGTTGTTGTCTTTATAGTTGGGAGGTTATAGCCCACTAATAAGTTAGTGGATGGCAATGGACCATTATGACCTTGATGTTTATATGTTTCAAATATTAATTTAAAAGGGTAATTTGTTAAATGAATTATTAAAGCTTAATTAATAAAACAAAAGGCTAAAAATAAGCCATGAATGTTCATCTTTTCCACTGAATATTGTAAGAAGAAGAAAGAGTTTGAGCTTCGAAATATTCGGCTAGGGTTTAGCTTGATTGAGCTATGTTTTTTACTCGATTTTTGATAATTTCTACGTTTTTGTGATCGTTGCTTAGTGTTCTAGCTAGCCCATGCTTTAATTTTACAATTTGATGGTTATTTTGAGACATTCCATTGATGAATGCTTGAGCTTTGTGATAGTTGTTGATGAAATATGAAAGATATGTGAAAGATTAACATAGTTTGTCTTTGAATTTTTGGTGAATTTGAGTAATTTGGGCTAAATTGAGAAATGTGCAAATTGAGGGACTAAAATGTGAAATAAATGAAATATGTGGGCTTGTATGAACACAAGGAAAATTCGGTTAGGCATGTGTGAAAATAAATTTTGTGAATTTGATGATTTTATGAAATAGGGACTAAAGTGTCGAAATGTGAAAATGTGAGAGCAATTTTGTAAAATGTCCTAAATTTATGTGTTAGGACTAAATTGAATGAATTGGTAATTGAATGAGTTAAATTTGAATGTGTTTAGACCAAGAAAGGAGAGATTTGGATCGAGATCGAGGCAAAGACAAAGTACTCAATTAATCGGCCAATTTCGATATTTCGACGTCCGAGGTAAGTTCGGACATAATACGTGTATTTAACTATGTTTAATGTTATGAAATGAAAAGTATGGTATTATTGAATTGTAAATGCTATGTGAGGAATCGACTTATTTGCCACTAAGTGTGCGTATTTGGAAATGTGACCGCACTGTGTGTGCGAAATAATATAAGCTTCGGCTTTGTTGTTAGCACTGTGTGTGCGATATCGATTTAAGATTGGTTTGATATAGATGCACTAAGTGTGCGATGTTAATTAAGCTTCGGCTATGATTTGGGCACTAAGTGTGCGATTGAATCGAGGAAATGATGAAAGTTGATCGAAATGAAATATTGAGCATTGAGTAGTATATGTGATCGATAATTAGGTGTTGGCTAAGGTATGTTCGGAACCTATGTGGTTGATGAAATTATAGATGAGTTTATGGAAGGTTATGTAACACCCCAAACTCGGCCCAAACACCACGACCGGATCTGGTATGTCACTTGGGAAGAATTTGTAAAACTACGCGAACTTCAGAAAAACTTTTAAATTCCTTTTTTTTGAAAACTCCAGATCAGTAGTTCGTTTGAAAGCCCAATAATCATTTAAGGAAAATTTTTTGTTAGCCCAATTCTTGTGTTTAGGTGACGTTTGAAAATGCATGTTGTTACACTAGATTAAGCTAGAAGTTTGTCGTAAAAATCCGTCTGTAAAATCATTAATTAAGTTGTGAGAGAAACTTCAAATTTTCATTTTGAAAAAAAAAAACGTCTTATCGATTATTTGTATTCAAAATGTCCAGAGTTTAGATCGAAATTAAACCAAATTAAAGTGGCCTTATTACATAACAAAATCCCAAAATTAAAAGTAAATAAGTCTAAGAGGAGAAAAGCAAAATTTTACTAAACATAAAGTGCATGGCCACCTCAGAGTCTATCCCAGCCCATGTCCGCTGAACTAAGAATTACCTACAACATTTAAGCAAAGGGGGTGAGTCAAGAAGACTTAGTGTGCAATTACTCATCAATCACCATAGTTGGGCCTCGGCCCTTACAAATCACTTTGGGTGAAGCCCACACGTAACTGCAGGCGAGCCTTGGCCCATTTAGCGAGAAATAGCGGATAATCGTAAATTAATGCATTATGATGCAAATCCCAACCCAACCTAGTTATCCATCCGCTACACACCACCCTTACCTGCCAATCACACCAATGGGGATTTCTACAATCGACCCTCACCGCTACACACCATCGATGGCAGTCATGCTGCAGTTAGCTGCTCATCGTCAAATTGTGACAGAGTCACCAAACTAAAATGGCATGGCCACTGTAATGCAGTGTGGCGAGCCACGAATGCAGTGTGGCAAAAGCCACCAGATTAATGTGACATAGTCACCAGATACACTTCCCCTTCATTTCATAGCATATACCCAACCACTATGCGAACATGACATCATGGTGTATGAATGCATCAGATATCGACATATATATCATATGATCGGAGTGTACGTATAATCATGTCAGCATAATCGCATATATAACATAATCAGGAATCACTAACCTGATGTCTTGATTTCACCCTCAATGGGTAAAAGCAGCATATGCCAAAGTTTCGACATTTAATAAAGCATATATATATATGTTTGAATAAAACGACAGAAGAAGGTGTGAGAACTACACACCTGTAAACACAGAGAACTAAGCTATCAATCTCGCTAACAACCTCACTCATAGGGATCACAGCGATCTACCTATCCCGCTCTGAAGCTGGTCCACAACCCGGTGGAAAGTCTCGTACTGCCGATACCGCACGTTTTTTGAACTTAGGGGTAGGGACTACGAGTCCATCCCCCTCATTTACTTGGCTGGTATTCGAATCCATGAAAAAGACCTTGGTCAGAAGACTGGGTTAAGGCACTGAAGAAGATAAAAGTAAGAGCACACGCTCAAACGAAGAGGTTTCTTACCTAGATTGACAGAAACCGAAAGCTTTAGGCTTGGATTACGAAATTGGCTAAATCCCAAGAATCTTCCAACCGTAGGCTAGATGCAGAAAAGAATATGAACACAAAGCCCCTCGTACATTCGACCAAAGCATCCAAAGTACCAAGTTAACCCCTTCGGTTTAACAACCAGCAAGGGAAAACAAAGAATCAAAAGAGAAGAAGCACACTTACCACCAAACAAGAAGAAGCCGATTTGAGAAGGTTAGGAGTATGAGTGACGGCAATCCAAGGAACAAGAACGAGCGAAGAGGAACAAACACACAAGGAAGATTCGGCTATGAAGAAACAAATGGAAGAAAAACAAATGAAATGGAGAAGGTACCAAACACCACTCTTATGTTCGACTAGAAAAGAAAATGGTAGAGGGGAGGGAGAATTTCGGCTTGACAAAGGAGAACGTGATAGGAGGGTTCGGCTAAGGGGAAGTGAAGTGTAGAATGAGTATGAAACAAAAGAAAAAGAGGGTTGTAAAAGCAGGAAACCGAAATAGTATGAAGGAACTCGGCCAGCCACCAAAAGATGTTTCAATTTGAGAGAAAATAGAATAAAAAGTGATGCTTGCTAAGAAAAGAATGCTCTGCCGAAAATGAGAAGGGTTAAGGACATTCGGCACCTTCAAGGTTTAAGCTACCCAAAGTGCACCCAAAAACGGCACACCTACCCCCTCAAACCGAAAATGTCAAAAGCAACTAGGCAAGGTTTCGGCACACCCCTAGCTATCACTAACCCGAATCCAACTCCCCTAAACAAGCTTCCACAACCGGCCAACATCCTCACCAAGCGTCAAATCCCACACTTTTCTCCTACATTCACTCTCCTCCCATCATTCAAATCGGTTTGAATAATTCAAACTCCACCTTTCACTCATGGCCACACTTTCAAATCATTTGACTCATTCAACCCCCATCCATGAAGAGCCCTTGCTGAAACCACCACTCATGCTCCCCAGGCGCAAAAATAAAGTTTCCAATTGCTGACGACACGACTCGAACCCCTTCTCCCCACAGCTCCCATGTGACGCCACTTCCATGTACTCAAGGTGGCGTCTCCTTGCCACTTTACCACCTCTTTTCTTGTGTCAACAAACCCAAATATTTATTCTTAAGACATGCCTCTGCTAGCTCTCCCCCCTAAAGAGCCTAAAAAGAAAATTTTCACCAAGGCTCAGGCTTAACCCCGACCCTTCCCGGGACCCCCAAACATACAAAACACACAGAAACATAGCCAATGCAAAGCCCCTAATTCCCGGATGTTACAGTTCTACCCCCTTAAAGAAATTTTGGCCTCGAAATTTACCTGGTCAAAAGAGATGAGGGTGCTGCTGACGCATAACATCCTCTGGCTCCCACGTGGCTTCCTCTGAACCGTGGTTCCGCCACAAAACTTTGACTAAAGGGACTGATTTTCTTCTTAGCACCTTAACATCTCGGTCCAAGATCTGCACTGGTTCTTCTTCGAAAGACAGGTCTGGTCTTACCTCAATTTCCTCTACCGGTACAATGTGAGACGGATCCGAATGATAGCGCCTCAACATCGAGACATGGAACACATCATGTATCTGTTTCACTCAAAGGCAACTCAAGCTCATACGCCATCGTCCCACACGCTTTAATACCCGATAAGGCCCTATAAACCTGGGACTTAGCTTGCCCTTCCGTCCAAACCTCAAAACTTTCTTCCAAGGTGAAACTTTCAGGAAGACCTGATCACCCACTGCAAATTCTATATCCTTACGCTTCAGATCGGCGTAGGATTTCTACCTGTCAGAAGCCTCCTTCAATCGAGTTCGAATTAATTTAACTTTCTCTTACGTCTCCTCAAACCGCCTCTGACCCAACATCTGACGCTCACCCAATTCCGTCCAGCAGGTAGGAGTACGACACCTCTGTCCGTACAACGCTTCATAGGGCGCCATCTGGATACTAGACTGGTAGCTGTTGTTATAAGCGAATTCTGCCAACGATAGAAACTCCTCCCAACTACCACTGAAGTCAATAACACAGCCTCTCAACATATCTTCCAAGATTTGAATTACCCTCTCAGACTAACCATCAGACTGTGGATGAAATGCTGTGCTGAAGTCTAGTCTTGTACCCAATGCTTGATGCAGCGCCTTCCAAAAATGCGACGTAAACCTGGGGTCTCTATCCGATATGATTGACACTGGTACCCCATGCAACCTCACGATCTCCGCCACATACAGCTTAGCCAACTTCTGCAGAGAATAGTCGACACGAACAGGTATGAAATGGGCAGACATTGTCAACCGATCAACAATCACCCATACCGAATCTTTCTTAGTAGGCATAAGAGGTAGCCCACTAACAAAGTCCATCGTGATTCTCTCCCATTTCTACTGTGGAATCTTCACCGGATGCAATAACCCTGAAGACAACTGATGTTCCACTTTCACCTGCTGACACGTCAAGCATTTACCCATAAACTCGGTAATCTCCCGCTTCAAACCAGGCCACCAAAACTGCTTATGCAGATCCCGATACATTTTATTCCCACCAGGATGCATAGCATAAGGGCTACTATATGCCTCCTGAAGAATCATCTGTCTTAACCCAACATCCTTCGACATGTAAACCCTCTTATGAAAACACAGAACCCCATCATTGTTCAAACCAAAATCCTCTACCCCACCATTCTGTGCCTGCAGAAGTCGAGCACTCAAGACATCATCCAATAACTGCTTCTCTTTGATCTGACTAACCCACGTCGGCTTTACTTGAAGTTTAGCTAGCATACTCCCATCATCATACAAGCTGAGATGGTCAAACATCGCCCTCAAATCCGATATCACTTTCCGACTTAACGCATCCGCCACTACGTTAGCTTTACCCGGATGGTATTCGATCGAGCAGTCGTAATCCTTCAATAGTTTAATCCACCTCCGCTGCCTCAAATTCAACTCCTTCTGAGTGAGGAGATATTTTAAACTCATGTGGTCGGTGTAGATAATGGACTTCTCCCCGTACAGGTAATGTCTCCAGATCTTCAAAGTGAACACTACCGCAGCCAACTCCAGATCATGCATGGGATAGTTCAACTCATGCGGTCTTAATCACGAGACGCGCATACGCAACTACCTTCCCGTCTTGCATTAACACATACCCTAATCCCGTGTGAAGCATCACAATAGACCACGAACTTTTCCCAAACCAAAGTTGAATCAAAACCAGAGCCTCAGTTAAGATCCTTTTCACTTTCTCAAAGCTTTCCTATTGCTTGTCAGTCCAAACAAATGATACCCCTTTCCGCAACAACTTAGTTAAGGGTGTCGCAATTAAAGAGAATCCCTCAACGAACCTTCTGTAGTATCCGGCCAAACCCAAGAAACTTCGAATCTCCGCCACAGACCTAGGCAGTTTCCAGTCCAATACAGCTTCAATTTTTCGGGGATCAACCCTAATTCCCTCTGCCGATACAACATGACCCAAAAAGGTAACTTCTTTTAACCAAAATTCACACTTACTGAATTTGGCGTATAGCTGCTTCTCCCTCAAAATCTGTAGAAGCACCCGAAGATGCGAATCATGCTCTTCTTCCATCTTGGAGTATACCAGAATGTCGTCTATGAACACCACAACAAACCGGTCCAGATAGGGTTGGAACACTCGGTTCATCATGTCCATAAATGCAGCTCGTGCATTCGTCAATCCAAACGGTATCACTAAAAACTCATAGTGACCATAGCAAGTCCGAAACGCCGTCTTATGAATATCCGCTTCCTTGACCTTAAGCTGATGATAACCTAACCTCAAATCTATCTTCGAGAAGACTGAAGCCCCCTTAAGTTGATCTAACAAATCGTCAATCCTCGGCAGCAGGTATTTGTTCTTGATGGTCAACTTATTCAACTGACGGTAGTCAATGCACATACGCATCGACCCATCCTTCTTCTTCACGAACAACACTGGCGCTCCCCACGGAGATACACTTGGTCGGATAAAACCCCGATCCAACAATTCCACTAACTCCTTCGACGCCATTCTATATGGGGCAATAGACACTGGCGCTGTTCTCGGAAAAAGATCAATACCGAATTCCACCTCGCAATCCGGAGGTAACCCTGGAAGCTCCTCTGGAAAAACATCGGAAAACTCCATCACTGTTCTGACATCCTTCATAGTCAACTCATGGGCCTCAAGAGCACGAACGAAAGTTGAGAAAGCCTTACATCCTTTTCTCACCATTCTTTTTGCCTTTAAAGAAGACACTACATTGGACAAGTAGTTTCTCCTTTCGCCTATCACTACAACTTCATTATCCTTAGGAGTCATTAACACCATGCGTTTAGCAGCACAATCCAAGTTTGCTCGATATTTTACCAACCAATCCATACCTAAGATTAAATCGAACTCCCCCAACGGTAGTTCCATCAAATCAGCTGGGAAAACCAACCCTTGTACTTCTAGAGGCACATTCCTAAAGAGTTTGTTTACCACTACAGATTGTCCTAAAGGACTAAGTACAGTCATCTCCCTAGAAGCAATCTCAGAGTTCATGTTTAAAGTTCCAGACACCACATTAGCCACATAGGAATGCGTCGACCCAATATCAATCAATGCAGTAAAGGGCAAACCGAAAATGAGAAACGTACCAGTTATGAAATCCGGTGCATCACCCTCCTCTCGGCGTCTAGCTGCATAGACTAACCCAGGCTGTCTCGCCTCTGTATTCCCAGCACCTCTGCCCGGTGCTCCACGTCCCCGACCGAAACCATTCCCTCTTCCAATCGGACCACAACCTCTCTGTGGTTGCTGCCCACCTCTCCTGAACTGATCAAAACCCTATCCAACAGACCGCACCTGATCTACTTGTGGACAATCTTTAACCATATGATCCATAGATCCGCACCTAAAACATCCACCGGTTTTCTTCCTACGCTCACCAGAATGCCTTTTCCCACACAGAGCACATGATCGAATTTGGCCCATTGCCGCAGGCCTCACAACTCGAGCTGGCCCATCAAACCTAGGCCTCTTATGAAAACCTCCAGACGACCCCGACGACCCAAAACTTCTCTTATTCTTACTCTTATCCTTCTCTTTGTTTTGAGTCTCAGTTCGCTTAACCTCTTCAGCTATTTTAGCTTTGTCAACCAGAGTGGCAAAATCTCTTTCCCACTGCGGAGCTATCAACACTCGCAGCTCGTCTCGTAACCCATCCTCAAACCGTACGCAACGTTCATAGTCAGTCGCAACTATTCCTTGGGCATAACGGGTCAATCGCAGAAATTCCACCTCATACATAGCCACAGATTTGCCCCCTTGTACCAAATTCAGGAATGCTTTCCTCTAAGCATCTACATAACTTGACCCAACGTATTTCCCTTAAAATGCCATCTTAAAGAAATCCCAGTCAATTTGATCTACTGGAGTACCCTCTCTTACGGTGAGCCACCACTGATATGCCTCATCCCGAAGAAAGGACACCACTCCTTTCAATTTCTCCTCAACTGTGCAATCCAGATCATCCATAATCCGCTCGACTACCTCCAGCCAGTACTCGGCTACATTTGGGGCCACACCAAAAATACCCCTGAATACCTCTTCCCCATTTGCTCGAAGTCACTCAGGAATAGACTTTCGAGATACTGCCCCAGAGCTCGCTCCAGTAACTCGCTCCAAAACCCTCAACATCGCTTGAGACAAGGCATCATCTCCACCAGTCCTATCTTGAGATCCTGCTTCTGCCATAGGTGATGCTGGCGCTTCACCCTCAGGCTCCTGCCTTACTTCCGAGAACTCAGTCTCAACACCGCGGCCTCTACCACGGCCGCATGCAACACGTCCACGTCCTCTCGCACTCATGTTTACTGATTCGTTTTAATCTGGCTTACAAATTTTATGCATTAGCTTTTCTTTTCACTGTTGAATAATGAGTAGTTTTATGAGAATGGAGTTTTGAGTAGTTTCCGCAAAACACACATATACCTAAAGGTTTCCATTTCTAAAGCAGAGTTTCTTAATTCTAAATTTCATAACACATTATATCTAATTTATGCAATTCACATAACTTAGTCAGAAGAACTTATAGTACGAACTTGGTGCCGGAGACTCGGGTGCCATGCTTCTAGAAAACTTGCATATATATATTTTTCCAATCATTTTTAGACCAACTTCGAAAAACTTTTTGAACCCAAAACCCATGGCCGAGTTTTTGAAACCAGGCTCTGATACCAAATTGTAACACCCCAAACCCGGCCCAAACACCATGACCGAATCTGGAATGTCACTTGGAAAGAATTTGTAAAACTACGCGAACTTCAGAAAAACTTTTAAATTCCTTTTTTTGAAAACTCCATATCAGTAGTTCGTTTGAAAGCCCAATAATCATTTAAGGAAAATTTTTCGTTAGCCCAATTCTTGTGTTTAGGTGATGTTTAAAATGGATATTGTTACACTAGATTAAGCTAGAAGTTTGTCGTAAAAATTCATCTGTAAAATCGTTAATTAAGTTGTGAGAGAAACTTCAAATTTTCATTTTGAAAAAAAAAATGTCTTATCGATTATTTGTATTCAAAACGTCTAGAGTTTAGATCAAAATTAAACCAAATTAAAGTGGCCTTATTACATAACAAAATCCCAAAATTAAAAGTAAATAAGTCTAAGAGGAGAAAAGCAAAATTTTACTAAACATAAAGTGCATGGCCACCTCAGAGTCGATCCCAGCCCATGTCCGCTGAACTAAGAATTACCTGCAACATTTAAGTAGAGGGGGTGAGTCAAGAAGACTCAGTGTGCAATTACTCATCAATCACCATAGTTGGGCCTCGGCCCTTACAAAACACTTTGGGGGAAGCCCACACAGAATCAGACTGAGCCTTGGTCTATTGAGCAGAGAATAGCAAATAATCAGAAATTAATGCATTATGATGCAAATCCCAACCCAACCTAGTTATCCATCCGCTACACACCACCCTTACCTTCCAATCACACCAATGGGGATTTCTACAATCGACCCTCACCGCTACACACCATCGATGGCAGTCATGCTGCAGTTAGCTGCTTATCGTCAAATTGTGACAGAGTCACCAGACTGAAATGGCATGGCCACTGTAATGCAGTGTGGCGAGCCACGAATGCAGTGTGGCAAAAGCCACCATATTAATGTGACATAGTCACCAGATATACTTCCCGTTCATTTCATAGCATATGCCCAACCACTATGCGAACATGACATCATGGTGTAAGAATGCATCAGATATCGACATATATATCATATAATCAGAGTGTACGTATAATCATGTCAGCATAATCGCATATATAACATAATCAGAAATCACTAACCTGATGTCTTGATTTCACCCTCCATGGGTAAAAGCAGCATATGCCAAAGTTTTGGCATTTAATAAAGCATATATATATATGTATATATATGTTTGAATAAAACGATAGAAGAAGGTGTGAGAACTACACATATGTAAACACAGAGAACTAAGCTATCAATCTCGCTAACACCCTCACTCGCAGGGATCACAGCGATCTGTCTATCCCGCTCCGAAGCCGGTCCATAACCCGGTGGAAAGTCTTGTACTGTCGATACCGCACATTTTTTGAACTTAGGGGTAGGGACTACAAGTCCAACCCCCTCCTTTACTTGGCTGGTATTCGAATCCATGAAAAAGATCTTGGTCAGAAGACCGGGTTAATGCACTGAAAAAGATAAAAGTAAGAGCACAAGCTCAAACGAAGAGGTTTCTTACCTAGATTGAAAGAAACCGAAAGCTTCAGACTTGGATTACGAAATCGGCTAAATCCAAAGAATTTTCCAACCGTAGGCTAGATGCAGAAAAGAATACGAACACAAAGCCCCTCCTACATTCGGCCAAAGCATCCAAAGTACCAAGTTAACCCCTTCGGTTTATCAACCAGCAAGGGAAAAGAAAGAATCAAAAGAGAAGAAGCACACTTACCACCAAACAAGAAGAAGCCGATTTGAGAAGGTTAGGAGTATGAGTGACGGCAATCCAAGGAACAAGAATGAGCGAAGAGGAACAAACACACAAGGAAGATTTGGCTATGAAGAAACAAATGGAAGAAAAACAAATAAAATGGAGAAGGCACCAAACACCACTCTTATGTTCGACTAGAAAAGAAAATGGTAGAGGGGAGGGAGAATTTCAGCTTGACAAAGGAGAACGTGATAGGAGGGTTCGACTAATGGGAAGTGAAGTGTAGAATGAGTATGAAACAAAAGAAAAAGAGGGTTGTAAAAGCAGGAAACTGAAATAGTATGAAGGAATTCGGCTAGCCACCAAAAGATGTTTCAATTTGAGAGAAAATAGAATAAAAAGTGATGCTTGCTAAGAAAAGAATGCTCTGCCGAAAATGAGAAGGGTTAAGGACATTCGGCACCTTCAAGGTTTAAGCTACCCAAAGTGCACCCAAAAACGACACACCTACCCCCTCAAACCGAAAATGTCAAAAGTAACTAGGCAAGGTTTCAGCACACCCCTAGCTATCACTAACTCGAATCCAACTCCCCCTAACAAGCTTCCACAACCGGCCAACATCCTCACCAAGCCTCAAATCCCACACTTTTCTCCTACATTCACTCTCCTCCCATCATTCAAATCGGTTTGAATAATTCAAACTCCACCTTTCACTCATGGCCACACTTTCAAATCATTTGACTCATTCAACCCCCATCCATGAAGAGCCCTTGCCAAAACCACCACTCAAGCTCCCCAGGCGCAAAAATAAAGTTTCCAATTGCTGACGACACGACTCAAACCCCTTCTCCCCACAGCTCCCATGTGACGCCACTTCCATGTACTCAAAGTGGCGTCTCCTTGCCACTTTACCACCTTTTTTCTTGTGTCAACAAACCCAAATATTTATTCTTAAGACATGCCTCTGCTAGCTCTCCCCCTAAAGAGTCTAAAAAGAAAATTTTCACCAAGGCTCAGGCTTAACCCCGAGCCTTCCTGGGACCCCCAAACACACCAAACACACAGAAACATAGCAAATGCAAAGCCCCTATTTCCCGGATGTTACAGGTTAATTGAGAATATTAGCTTGGATGGTATGGTAAATGTGATTGTGAATTAATCTATGTGATGGATTTTTTTGGTATAATGTAATGGTATTAATGAGCAATATGTATTATGTTACGAACTTACTAAGCTTCGAAAGCTTACTGTGTGATTTGTTTCTCTATTTTATAGTGTCAGTAAAGCTAGCTCGGATTTGGGGATCGTCAGCGGCTCTATCACACTATCGGCTATCTATTTTGTTACTTTTGAAAGATGTATATAGACAGTATATGGCCTGCATAGCCTAGTAGTTATGGTACATTTTGTGATGTTGGAACCTTGCCATGTGATTTGGCTTGGAAGTTGAATAATGTTGATACTTATATGAGCTATGGAAATGATGAATATGGCATGAGATAGCAAGAATGGAAATAGTAAGTTATATATGTGATTTTTTTTATAAGAATGATGGATAAAATGTGAACTTGTAGCAAGAATTACATGATGCGTGGATTATATGAATTGAGTTGTGATCATGGTGCTTGAATGGATTTATTTGAGTAGGAATTGAGAACATGAATAGATGGTATTGTTGAGGATTAATTGAAGTATAAAATGGAATGTTTTGGTTGCCAATTGGGGTATAAATGCATGAGATTTGAAGCTTGTAGGTGAATCAATGTTTGGGAGGCAAATTTGGCCTTGAAAATTGACTATAATTGCCCACACGATTGAGAACACGAGTGTGTGGCTCGACCGTGTCGTTTAAGTTTGCCAACTGAAACAAGTCCGTAGCGACCACGAGCTGGATACACGGGCGTGTGACTGGCCGTGTGGTGCAAGTACGAGTCCTCCACGGGTGAGGCCCACGGGCGTGTCTCAGGCCATGTGGACAAGTCAGTATGTATGCCCTATTTTGACACGACTTTGACGCATGGACGTGTCCATGGCCGTGTGAGGCACACGGCCTACCCACACGGGCATGTGACCTCTGCACTTTAGAAAAAAATTTAAATTTTTGAGAATTTCCTTATGTATTCGGTTTCATCCCGACTTTATTCTAAAGCGTGTTTAAGGTCTCGTAGACCTTAATAAGGGACTATATGTTTGTATTTTCATATATTTGATTGGTGATTGACTTTGTATTGATTAAATGTATGTAAAATGTTTTGAATGTTCAGTAATGCCTCTTAACCCTATTCCGGTGATAGTTTCGGGTTAGGAGTGTTACAATCATAGCAAAGCTGCAAGTAATAGTAACGCAGCGAAGCTACCAGTAACAGTATATGTGGCAGAGCCACCAGTACAGTATACTTCCTCCGTAACAGTATCCCAACCCCATGCAGTATGTCATGTCATAAATCATACGTGTTTGCAGAATGTCATACTCAGTAACAGTCATATACAAATCATGAACACATCAGTCAACCTACCCTTAGGGGTATAACAGTCATTTTATCCTATGGAGGTATTTCAGTCATTTTACCCTATGGGGGTATTTCGGTTATTTTACCCTTTAAGGGTATTTCGACATTTTACCCTTTAGGGGTATTTCGATCATTTTACCCTTTAGGGGTATTTCGGTCAGATAACGACCTTTCCGATGGTCTATAGTCGCCTCGAGCTACAGAAATAACCTAAATGGTCATAACGGTGTAAATAGGCCTAAGGCCCAATATTCGGCCCAAGTGGGCCCACACGCTCGTGTGGCCCATGTAGCCCAAATTCAGTCACGGCTATGTGAACTCCATAGCCCAGTCCAGTATTTACCAATTATCGAGGATTTTTTCCATGTGAGGCCCAAGAGCCCAGTGGGCCCACACGGCCCATTTCAGCCAAACGAGGCCCATATCAGCCCAAGAGCACGAGAACGCTTGTGGTGGCCTCTACATTCTATCGCCCATGGTTTGTGTGCTCGGTTTACCACACGAGCGATCACACGCTCGTGAGGCCTCAAATGCCGAAGTTTCAGCTTTTCGGCTTTTGTCGTTCTAGAGTCAAAACAGTGTGAATACACACTTTACCGGTATTTGTGCCTATTACCATTTGCAGGGTACGGTCACACACCTATTTTGCGAAACTGTGCTAAGATCCACGAGCACAAAAACTTGTTTGAACGAGGGTGACTTTAGCCCGCTTAAACCGTTGACGAAGGTTGATTTCAAGATTCTTGGCCAAAAATCTGTATTACAACCTAATCTTGTTAACTATTACCCTAAACGTAAATAAATTGAATCAAGTGGATAACAACTTACCGAACGTAGAACTAAGAATGGTAGATAGAAGTAATTGGTCTACACAAGCACCCCCTAAACCCGAGGCACGAGATGGTACAATCACACCCCTGGCAGTAACGGCAGAGACAAGATGATGTTAGAGGGAAAAATTATTTCGACAGAAAGTAAAGAAAGGGAAAAGACAACCGTGAATTCAAACAGAGATGGCGACTATAGCAAGGTTCGGCCATAAGTCAAGGATTCGACACCCCAAAAGAAAACCAAGTTACCTTAATCGAATGCAGAGAAAGAAATTCGGCTACAAGAGAATTTGACCAGCAATGTAGGAAGGGACTCTAAGAAAGCCGAAGAAAGTAGAGAGGGAGGAATGAAGAAAAATCAAAATAGTGAACAAGGGAGAAGCCAATACAAGAAACAGAGAGAAAAGGCAACAAAAGCCAATTTCTAGCAGCCACGGCATAAAGAACCAAAACGCAAAAAAAGAAAAAAAAACATACAAAACCGAAAATTTGAGAGAATAGCAGCTCATCCAAAAATTCCTGTGTACCCATTATGCAATTTCGGCACAACTCTACTACACTTCAAATTCCACTTTTTCCTCCCCTAAATCTCTCCTAAAATCCCTCCTTGAATCTCTCCATGACCAGTTCAAACTCCATTAAAACTCCCCTTAGCTGTGTTTCAGTCCAATTCCACTACTTACACAGCTCAAGCAGCAAAATAAATACCCATTGCGCAACCCAGGACTTGAACTTCAGACCTCTCAGTTACACTGTAACATCCCCAAACCCGGCCCATTCACTACGACCGAATCTGGTTATGTTAGTGAAAATATTTTAGACTTAGAATAAAATAGTAAAAATTTATTTGCTCTTGGAAACCATGTTCTTTTGAAATTATAGCCACATTTTTAATAATTCCATATTTGAATAAGTAAGTTATAAAAATATAACCATCTTCACATAGTGTTTCAATTTAAACAAACCATAATAGAGTTAATAATAAAATGATACCAAAATAATAAAATAAATCCTTATTACAACCATTATTTGAATGAAATACTTAATATTTAATATAGCCAAAAACATCTCCTTCGGCATGGGCCACCATGTATCCTCTCCCGATCCCGGTCCATCTCATGAATCACCTGAAATGTTAGGAAAATAATTGGGTGAGTCCACGCACTCGATGCATAACCACCACACAAATTTCCCACACGTATGGGCTTGGCCCATACCCACACAATCCTCAAAACAAATCATGCAAAGATGCACTTCAACCCAACCTACTATCCAACCGCACGCCAACCTTAGCGGACTCCCGCCTAAGGCCGTGGATAAACCACCACCGATCACCTCGTGATCCAAAATATTACCTTGGCAACTCTGCTCAAGGCCGTGGTGAGCCACCGATCAACCAAAATGATCTCAACCTCAATATCTCGCTCACGGTGATGCACATAGCCATCAACCGCCGAGATGGGCACCGAGCCACACCTCCTTGAGGTAGCACAAAGCTAGCCTTCAAGCGCTAATGTAGCTCGAGCTATCATTAGACCACGTACATCCTGTGTACACTTCTTCCTTCTTCAATCCAATCCCATGCCCATGTGTCAATAAATCATGCAAGAATATCATATAGAATGAGTATTTATCACTTATCACTACCACATTGTACATATATAAATGTACATCAAGATTAACTTACCATCACCAGTTACTCATCACTTATGCCATTATAAACGGCTATTACACATAATACACATATAAACATATTAGCAAACCAAACCACAGAAATAGTGCGATGATTACGCACCTAGATAGCACACCCGATCTACCCTCGAAACGCAACCTTATACCACTGCACTGCTAACTAAACAAATCCCGAAAGGTCTCCTGCGCTAGGCTCTCCTCCCCTATAACCGACCTTGCACAAAACAAGTAACACTTAAGGCCATTCGGCCAAGACAAGAAACCATAGCAAAACTAACACACCCTTACCTTGCTAACCACTACCCTTTGCTCTAACAAGAATCCACCACCACCAGGAAGTTCGGCTCAGGGACTTGCAACAAAAGTGGAGTAAGAGAATAAATGGTGATTCGGCAATGACTCTAAAATGGTGTTGAGATATTCGGCAATGGCAGGCTTTTAAGGGTGATTTCGGTTTGAAGCAAGGTCAAAGAAAAGGGGTGAAGGGAGAGGGGAAAAATGGATAAGCCAACTTCCGGCTTTGGCTACAACAAAATGAAAGGAAAAGAAAGGGTGTTCTTGACTTATTTTCGGCAAGAGACTAAGGGAAAATAAAATAGAAGAAGCAAGAACTTTTAGTGAGGGAGAAAGCAAATGGTGAATGAACAATGAGCACCTCCCCCCCTATTTATACTATTCGGCCAAGCTCCAAGCTCCCAAAAAAAAAAACCTAAAATCTCTCCTAAAACACCTCTCTTCCATCCATTCAAAATAATTTGAATGGGTCAAACTTACCTAGCCAAATTTAAAAAGAGAAGACCAAGTCTTCCTCCACCTTTCAAGCCTCCCAAAACCGTCCAATACCCCTCCTCCATGACGCCAAAAAAAACAACCCACAATGCCATCCTTGCAACTCGAACACTGGCCCCCTTCCCCTTCAAGTGGCGTCACTTCTCCATGCTCTAAGTGGCGCCTCCTTGCCACTCTGCCACACCAATCTTTGTGCCAAAACCCCACCAAAAATTCTCTTAAGGCCCTCTCCATCCAAACTCCCCCTTTTAGCCCCTAAAACTAAAAATTTACCAAAGCAATCTACCACCACCTAGGGTTCTCAGGACCCCTAAAACTTACCCAAACACACACTGAAGTGTGCCAACACCCGAGCTAAGCACCAAAAATCTAACCCCTAAAACCAGGGTGTTACATACACAACACGCCACCTTGCCACTAGACCACAAACTCTTCTTATGTCATAAACAAGCACTATTATTAATAAAGCCGTTATGCCAGTGTCCAGATTCATTTAAGAGAAAAACTAAAAAATTTTGCAAGAGCCAAGACTTGAACCCAGGCTTCTCACACACCCCCATACACACCCAAATCACTTAGCCATTAAAGCAAACAAGCTTTTTGTGTCAGAACATGAAAAATTAAAGACCCTATATTTTTGGGGCGTTACAACTCTACCCCCTAAAAGAAATTTCGGCCTCGAAATTTACCTGGTCAGAATAGGTGAGGGTATTGTTGTCGCATCGCCTCCTCAGGTTCCCACGTGGCTTCCTCGGTACCATGATTTTGCCAAAGCACTTTAACCAGTGGGATCAATTTCTTCTTTAGTACCTTAACCTCACGGTCCAATATATGTACTGGTTCTTCCTCGAAGGTCAGATCTGGCCTAACTTCGATCTATTCGACTGGTACTATATGTGTGGGATCAGAGTGGTAACGCCTCAGCATGGAGACATGGAACACATCGTGAATCCGGTCTAATTCTAGAGGTAACTCAAGGTTATAGGCGACTGGTCCCACATGCTTCCGTATACGGTAAGGCCCAATGAACCTAGGGCTAAGCTTACCCTTTCGCCCAAACCTCAGTATCTTTTTCCATGGAGAGACCTTAAGAAATACGAAGTCTCCCACGGAATACTCAATCTCCCGGCATTTAAGATCTGCGTAAGACTTCTGCCTATCAGACGCTTCCTTCAACCGGTCTCGAATCAGTTTTCCCTTTTTTTCGGTATCAGAAACTAACTCTGGCCCCAAAACTCACCACTCGCCCAGCTTAGTCCAAAAGGTAAGAGTACGACACCTACAACCATACAATGCCTCGTACGGTGCCATTTGAATACTGGACTGATAGTTATTATTATACGCGAACTCTGCTAACGGAAAATAGTCTTCCCAGCTGCCTCGAAAATCAATTACACAACTTCTTAACATGTTCTCCAGTATCTGAATCACCCTTTCTGACTGGCCACCTGTCTGAGGACGAAACGCAGTACTGAAGTCCAACCTTGTACCTAAGGCCCCGTGTAATTTCTTCCAGAATCGAGATGTGAATCATGGTTCTCTATCAGATATGATGGAAACTGGTACCTCATGCAGTCTCACAATATCAGCCACATACAACTTTTCAAGCTTCTACAATGAGTAATCAGTGCGGACTGGTATATAATGGGCAGATTTATTCAACCGATCTACAATAACCCATACCGAATCATTCTTAGTAGACGTTAAGGGTAGCCCACTCACAAAATCCATAGTTACCCTCTCCCACTTCCAAAGTGGAATCTTAACCGCCGCAGAACCACGAAGGCGGTGATGCTCGACCTTAACTTGGCCGGCACGTCAAGCACTTACTCACAAAATCAGTAACTTCGTGTTTTAGTCCTGGCCACCAGTATAGCTCACGAAGATCTCGGTATAATTTGTTTCCGCCAGGATGCATATCATATGGGCTACTATGCGCCTCTCACAGTATAGACTGCCTCAGCTCAGAATCTCTCGGTACACAGACTCTCCCATGGAAACACAGTACTCCCTCGCCATTCAACTCAAAATCTACAGTCTCTCCATTCTCAACTTGTCGAAAACGAGAAACCAGTGACTCATCTAACAACTGTTTTCCCTTAATTTGCTCAGTCCACATCGGTCTCACTTGAAACTCAACTAACAAGCTACCATCATCATACAAGCTGAGACGAGCAAACATTGCTCTCAAATCAGATACAGCCCTACGGCTCAGCGCGTCAGCTACCACGTTAGCCTTACCAGGGTGATACTCAATCGAGCAGTTATAATCCTTAAGAAGCTCTATCCATCTTCGCTGCCTAAGATTCAGCTCCTTCTGAGTAAGGAGGTACTTGAGGCTCTTGTGATCTGTGTAAATAATACACTTCTCACCGTATAAGTGATGCCTCTAAATTTTTAGTGCGAATATCACCGCGGCTAACTCCAAGTCATGAGTAGGGTAATTCACCTCATGAGGCTTAAGCTGACGAGATGCATAAGCAACCACCTTACCGTCCTGCATCAGCACACAACCCAATCCAATGTGTGATGCGTCATCAGAGACGATGAATTCCTTCCCGCACTCTGGGTCAGATCAAGACAGGAGCCTTAGTCAGAACTTTCTTCAGTTTCTCAAAACTTTCTTGCTGCTTATCACTCCAATTAAACGATACCCCTTTACGTAGTAGCTTAGTCAGAGGTGTAGCAATCAAAGAAAACCCCTCGACGAAACATCTATAATATCCAGCTAGACCCAGAAAGCTTCTAATCTCAGATACGGTCTTAGGTGGTTTCCAATCCAGTATGGCTTCAATTTTTCGAGGATCGACCCTAAATCCCCTCGGCAGATACCACATGACCAAGAAATGTCACTTCTAAATAACTCACATTTGCTTGAACTTAGCGTCATGCTTGTTTCTCCCTTAAAATCTGTAGAACAATTCGAGGATGTGCATCATGTTCATCCTCGGTTCGCGAATACACCAAGATATCATCTATAAACACTACTACGAATCGATCCAGATAGGGTTGAAACACTCAGTTCATCAGATCCGTGAAAGCAGCTGGTGCATTCGTCAGCCCAAACGGCATCACTAGGAACTCGTAATGACCATAACGAGTTCTAAATGCAGTCTTATACACATTAGCCTCCTTAACCCTCAGCTGATGGTACCCAGAACGGAGATCTATTTTGGAGAAAATCGAAGCTCCTCGCAACTGAACAAACAGATCATCAATCCTCGGTAAGGGATACTTATTTTTGATAGTCAGTTTATTCAACTGTCGATAATCGATGCACATGCACATGGATCCATCCTTCTTCTTCACAAACAACACTGGTGCTCCCTGATAAACCATAATTTACACATATTTTAACCCCATGCTTGGCTTAATTTTGGATGATTGTCCATTGAATTTGATGAATTCGATGCTTCTAATCTCTTAATTTCATGTTTTATACTCAGGAGAGCTTAGGGAGTCGAAAGGAACGAGAAACGGGCCAAAAAGGGGCAAAACGAACCTACTTAAGAAATCAACACGGCCTAGACCATTGGACACAGCCGTGTGTTTCGAGCAAGGATCAATCACGGCCTGGACTATCAACCACAGGCAGATCACACGGCCGTGTGTGGCGAGCAGGATCGACCACGACTAAGGGAGTCCACCACGGGCGTGTCACACGGGCGTGTCCCTGCCGAAATCAAGATGAACTCTATTTGGAATAGGATACTTGTGGGCCAAGTAAGGCATCTCAAAGCCTATATAAACACCATAGGGGGCAACCTAAAGGGAGAGCTCGACAGGACGTCAAATAGACGCCGAGTAGATGGAGAAAATACTCCAAGATGCAGTGCGGGAACGACTTTAGGAGAAGGATCTCCATCAATACTGAAGATCTCCCATCAAGTTCTTTAGGAGTTTTTTGGGTTTTCTTATGTTTTGTTGTTTTTCCTCTTTTATGATGTTTCCCTCTATCAGTATGACCTAAATCCCTTAAATATCTAAGGGGATGAAACCTAAGACAGATCTTATTATTATTTGATTTATGAGGTAAATACTTGTGCTTATTCTTAATTGTGAGTTCTTATTCTTGTTTTGATAATTTAGGTTATTGATTCAATTCGAATGTGCTTATTCAGTGGAGCAAAAGTCCCTGTTTAAGAGTAGATCAACACAATTAAGCGGAGTTGATTGCAACCCTAGACATAGGGTGACGAAAATCTACCGTATTAGGGTCAAACCTAATAAGGGAATCCATAGATCAAGTTAATGCGACAATAGGGGTTTCAATTAGAAAGAGATTTCAATTAATCAACCTAGAGTCAGTTATTAATAGCCTCGAGAGAGGTATTAATATAATTTAGGGATTTCTACGGATTAAGCCAAGTGAATAAATTGCATGAATCAAAAGTAATAAGTGAAGTCTAGGTGGATTCTTCCTTAGGTATTGCCTATCTCATATAAAAGTTGTTTAAAAGTATTTACCGAATTTACTCTCTGTTGCGTTCATAGTTAGTTAAATTAGTTAGTAAATTTTAGATTAAAAATAAATCCCCTTAATTATTAGGCTAGATAATAAAAAGATAGTTAATACTAGTACTCTTGGTCCTTGAGGATACGATATTTCGGACTCACCACAATTATACTACTGTTCGATAGGTGCGCCTGCCTTTGTCGAAATAATAGTTAGTTTCGAGCTCCATCAAGTTTTTGCCACCGTTGTCGGGGACTAAGATATTAGGAACACTTAATTTTTATTACTTTAGCCATTTTATTTATTTGCAATTTATATTTATTTTATTTTTAACTTTGCTGATTTTTCTTTTATTTTCTTCTGGCAGGGACTTTTAGTTTATGACTAGAAGAAACCAGTCAGGACCCTTACTTTTTGACAGTGATATAGAAGGTACAGCTCGCAGATACCAAAGAAAAATAAGGCGAAGCCTATAGTACATAGAAGAAGAGCAAGAGGACGATACCAACACTACTGAAGAGATGGCTGATAATAATTTGCTACCTCCTGTAGTTGCCGCAAACCCGGTGAATCAAAATCCTATTCCTCATACTATGTATGATTATGCTAAACCTACTTTAACCGAAACTGAATCAAGTATTGTTAGACCTGCTATTACTGCAAATAATTTTGAACTGAAACCTAACACTATACAGATGATTCAACAGTTTGTTCAGTTTGATGGTTTGCAGGATGAGGATCCAAACAATCACTTGGCAAATTTTCTAGAATTCTGCGACACTTTCAAAATTAATGGCGTTTTTTATGATGCCATTCGCCTTCGGTTGTTTCCCTTCTCGTTGAGAAACAACGCTAAACAGTGGTTAAACTCGTTACCACGAGGATCAATCACTACATGGGATCAAATGATCGAAAATTTTTTATTAAAATATTTTCCGCCGGCTAAAACGGCTAAGTTGAGGAATGATATCTCTTCTTTTGTGCAGATGGATTTAGAGACACTTTATAATGCATGGGAGAGATACAAGGATTTATTAAGAAGGTGCCCTCACCATGGGTTGCCTTTGTGGCTTCAGGTTCAAACCTTTTACAACGGTGTGAACCCTTCAACTAGGCAGGTAATTGATTCAGCCGCCGGTGGAACCCTAAACAACAAGACCCCTGAAGTGGCTTATGAGTTTATAGAGGAGCTGTCACTGAATAACTATCAGTGGCAAGTTATGAGGACAAAGCCAACAAAAGCCGCTAGCATTTTCAACCTCGACGCAGTAACCATGCTATCAAATCAGGTAGAACTTCTTAATAAAAAGATTGATGGTTTGTATGGTTCTTCGTAGGTACATCTAGTGATGCAGTGTGATACAAATGGAGGAGGGTCGAACAATACAGAATACCCACCCTACAACCCTGGAATAGAAAATGATCAGATTAACTATCTGGGTAACAATTCTAGACCTCAAAATAACCCTTATAGTAACACTTACAATCCAGGTTGGAGGAACCACCCAAATTTTTCGTGGGGAGGTCAAGGAAATCAAAGACAACAACCCCCTCCAGGCTTTCAACAGCAACCCTACCTATGAGAGAAAAAGCCGAACCTTGAAGAGATGCTAACAAAGTTTATCACGGTGTCAGAGACGCATTTCCAAAACACTGAAATAGCACTTAAAAACCAACAGGCATCAATTCAGGGGCTCGAGAACCAATTAGGACAACTTGCAAAGCTGATCTCAGAACGACCACAAGGCAGCTTGCCAAGTAACACTAAAACTAACCCAAAGGAGCAAATTCACGCCGTTACTGTTCACGATAGTGAAGGGTTAGATGAGTCGAAATTGAGGCAAGAGAATGTGGTAGAAGAGGGTAAGGTTGAGGTAAGCCATGATAAACCAAAACTGGTAATCACGGAGTACCAACCTCGTGTGCCATATCCCAATGTGACAAAGAAAGACCGCACAGATGAGCAATTCAGTAAATTTCTTAAACTCTTAAAGAAATTACATATTAACTTACTATTTCATGAAGCTCTTTCGCAGATGCCAGATTCAAGGAAATTTTTAAAAGAGCTTTTGACAAACAAACAGAAGTTAGACGATACGTCGCATGTGGAGTTAAACGCAGTGTGCTCAGCAATTCTATAAAATAAACTACCACGAAAGTTAAAAGATCCAGGGAGTTTTACAATTCTGTGCTTAATTGGTAGTTTATCTGTTAATAATGCTTTAGCTGATTTAGGGGCAAGTATCAATGTTATGCCTTATAAAATGTTTACACAGCTAGGTCTTGGGAAACCCAAACAAACTAGGATGAGCATTCAATTAGCTGATAAAACCATTAGAATTCCTAGGGGTATAATTGAAGATGTACTAGTAAAAATTGATAAATTCATTTTCCCAGTAGACTTTGTTGTGTTAGACATGGATGAAGACAATAATATTCCTTTAATATTAGGAAGACCCTTTTTAGCAACTGCTAAAACTAAAATTGATGTTGGTACAGGTGAACTCACACTTCGTGTAGGTGACGAAACGATCAATCTCCAGGCTCTTGACTCGGCTAGGACATCGAGTAATAAAGGTGAGAACATAAATTCTATTAATGACAATTTGGTTCAGCTTTCTTTTCAGGAAGCACCACGAAATTACACATCTGAGCCAAATTCTAGATTTCGTGCCAACAAGGAAATAACTCATGAGGAACGAAGGCTTCAGATCGATGAACTAGACGAGTGGAAGACACATTTCAAGGAGAAACTAAAAACACATGAAGCAAAAACGAGGCAACTCCATGTCAAACTTAAAGCTGGGACATACCAATTTTAGATCGGGGATCAGGTATTGTTGGATAAGACAGACCCTCGAATCGCCATTTCAAACCTTAATACAAACGAAAAAATCCCTTTTAAGGTACTCAATGTTTTCCCATACGAGACAGTCGAGGTAAATAATCCTAAGTTCGGCACTTTTAAGGTAAACACTACTCGACTCAAACTATATAGTGATCATAAAACTGATAGCAGGGGAGAGGAGTTTCAACTCCTCAAACCACCATGATTATGCGAATTAAGGGTAAGTCTAGCTTAAGACTTTAAATGAGCGCTTCTCGGGAGGCAACCCGAACACTAACTTAACTAATGTCATATTTTTTATTTTTAGAACCTAACTCAAAACTAACCAATTTAATGAAGCGCAGGTTTCCCCACCACACGGCCTTGCACACGGGCGTGGTCGTGGCCGTGTGGACACCACAGATTTGCACACCGGCGTGGCAGAGATCGTACGAACCAAGGACAAAAAATCCCCAAATCACAGGCGGTGATAAAATGCCACGGTCGTGCGATACGGCTGTAGCCGACACTGAGAAAGCTATACAGGCGTGGAAACCTCTACACAGGTGTGGGAGAAATGAACAAGCCACCACACGCCCGTGCCTTTAGGCCGTGGTCGGCACTGACTAAATTAACACTGGCATATGACCATATACACGGGCGTGGGAGAAGCGAACGAAGAAGTACACGGCCGTGCGATTCGGTCATTTCACACAACACGCCCATTGACACGGGCATGGGCAGCAACCAGGTCCCTAGTTCTTATTTAAAACCCTCTTCTTCTCACTTTCTCCCAAAATTCTTCTTCTCCTAAACCCCAGCCACCACACCCCTCTCTTTTCTCACTATCTTTTTCCTTTCCCCTTCCCCTCATTCTTTTTCTTTCACCATCCTCGCCACCATCTCCATGTCGAAGAAGTGAAAGGACACTAGCACAGTCTCCCTATGCGAGACCGATCTACATAAGTTCATGCTGGCTGCTTCATTAACTCGATAGGACAAAGACCTTTGAGTCCATTTAATTTTTCTTTTTCTTTTCTCTTCTCCTTTATTTTCCTTCTCTTTATCTTTCTTGTGCTTAATTTATATTATTATTTTTTGATTTCTTTAATTTAGGTTCAAAAGGCTATTATGTAATCACCACACCACGACCCCTAGTATCCACATCCACCTTCATCTATGCCCAACTTACCGTTTCTTTTCCTTGTCTCCATCCAAAGTTCAGGAAGTTCACTTCTCCCCCTATCTTATGATTTTATACATTGTAGATATCTATCTTTGTACATTGAGGACAATGTACGTCTTAAGTGTGGGGGGTGTCAACAATACTGTCCCTGAATGATATCTTGTCTTAAGTAATTTTCTCATATTACTGTTAGAATGAAATTTCCTTTGATTTATGATTTTCATTGATATGTTTTGGATTAAGTCATAGTTAATTGTGCATTGATGATTTAAACTTTAAGATATTAGAGAATCAAGCATGATAAGTCTATTTTTCGTAATTAAAATTTCTAGGTTGTTTCCCTAAATTTAAATATTACTTTGAAGTTTGAAATTTGCAAGGTTGACATCAAAAACCATATTTTTATGAGATTTTGAGCCTTTAGAGCATATCCTTTTCTTGCTCACTTTATTAATTATGAGTGTGTCAATATTGAATTGTTATTTTAGAACTTGCTTTGATTATACATGTCGAGACCACACCTTTGATTTGATATACTGAGATGATAAAGGCACCTAGGTTTTAACCCACTTATTCCACTAAAAAGCCTACCCGTTTAATTAACCACTAGTGACCCCTTTGAAACCTAATCAACCATTTCTTGACTCACCCATTAATATTAACCCAAAACCCACTTTGTATTTGTTATCACCATTTCTCTTGACTACCCTTATATCAAAATTTGATTTGATCAGTTGCCTAACTATTTTCTTTATTTCAGTTGTTAAATTCTATCTTATTATTGTATGTACTTGTTCTTAAAAAAACAAAACAAAAAAGAGAGAAAACAAAAGTTGGAATTTTATTCATTATTAGTTGGAAATTTAGTCATTATCAGTTCTTTGTTATTTGAGCTTAAGCAATTAATTTCACATTCTGAGAAGAAGCTCGTGTTATTAGTATTAAAGTTTTGATTGATGTAATTATTCAGTGTTAGTTCATTTTCCTAGTTAGGTAATTTATCAATTCAATCTTGATTTTAACCCTCTAATTCAGCCTTTATCCACACCTTTAACCCAAGCCCCATTACAACCCTCTAAAAGACCTTTTGATTTGTGTATCATCTCATTTTATAGTGGTGGAGATTTGATTTTCATGCAAGCCTATGGGATTAACTTTTCATGTTTTACTTTTGAGTGCTTAATTTGAACCTTAAACACTTTGAGTGGTTTGAGTGAATCTTTAGTGAGGATGTCAATACTTGTCGGTTTTGAATCAGAGGTAATTATTTAGGTAAGGGGAGACACCTATATTTTCGTGCTATAAAAATTTATGACTTAGATTGTTTGAATCTTTAGGACTCTTTTTGTTAAATTATCAATGTATGAATTATCTATGAATTATGATGAAACATTATTGATGATGATTATGAATTAAGGAAGATAATTCTAATTGTGAGTTGAGGATTTTGCTTGAGGACAAGCAAAGGTTTAAGTGTGGGGATATTTGATAAACCATAATTTACACATATTTTAACCCCATGCTTGGCTTAATTTTGGATGATTGTCCATTGAATTTGATGAATTCGATGCTCCTAATCTCTTAATTTCATGTTTTATACTCAGGAGAGCTTAGGGAGTCGAAAGGAACGAGAAACAGGCCAAAAAGGGGCAAAATGGACCTACTTAGGAAATTAACACGGCCTAGACCATTGGACACGGCCGTGTGTTTCGAGTAAGGATCAACCACGGCCTAGACTATTGACCACAGGCAGATCACACAGCCGTGTGTGGCGAGCAGGATCGACCACGGCCAAGGGAGACCACCACGGGCGTGTCCCTGCCGAAATCAAGATGAATTCTATTCAGAATAGGATACTTGTGGGCCAAGTAAGGCATCTCAAAGCCTATATAAACACCCTACGGGGCAATCTAAAGGGAGAGCTCGACGGGACGTCGAATAGACACCGAGTAGAAGGAGAAAATACTCCAAGACAGCCGTCGGGAACAGCTTAAGAGAAGGATCTCCATCAAGACTGAAGATCTCCCATCAAGTTCTTTAGGAGTTTTTTTGGGTTTTCTTATGTTTTGTTGTTTTTCCTCTTTTATGATGTTTCCCTCTATCAGAATGAACTAAATCCCTTAAATATCTAAGGGGATAAAACCTAAGACAGATCTTATTATTATTTGATTTATGAGATAAATACTTGTGCTTATTCTTAATTGTGAGTTCTTATTCTTGTTTTGATAATTCAGGTTATTGATTCAAGTCGAATGTGCTTATTCAGTTTAGTAAAAGTCAACGCTAAGAGTAGATCAACACAATTAAGCGAGTTGATTGCAACCCTAGACATAGGCGGCAATCTCTGGGATTAGGGTCAAACCTAATAAGGGAATCCATAGATCGAGTTAATGCGACAATAGGGTTTTAATTAGAAAGAGATTTCAATTAATCAACCTAGAGTCAGTTGTTAGTAGCCTCGAGAGAGGTATTAATATAATTTAGGGATTTCTACAGATTAAGCCAAGTGAATAAATCGCATGAATCAAAAGTAATAAGTGAAGTCTAGGTGGATTCTTCCTTAGGTATTGCCTATCTCATATAAAAGTTGTTTAAAAGTATTTTCCCAATTTACTCTCTATCGCGTTCATAGTTAGTTAAATTAGTTAGTAAATTTTAGATTAAAAATAAATCCCCTTAATTATTAGGCTAGATAATAAAAAGATAGTTAATACTTGTACTCTTGGTCCTTGAGGATACGATATTCTGAACTCACCACAACTATACTATTGTTCGATAGGTGCGCTTGCCTTTTTCGAAATAATAGTTAGTTTCGAGCTCCATCACTCCCCATGGAGACACACTCGGTCGAATGAATCCTCGGTGCAGCAGCTCTTGAATTTGAGCCTTTAACTCCACCAGCTCCTTCGGTTCCATTCTATAAGGGGCGATGGGCACCGAAGTTGTTCCAGGCAGGAGTTCAATACCAAACTCAACTTTGTGTTTCGGAGGCAACCCCTGGAGCTCATCCGAAAATACATCAGAAAAAATCCATAACTGTTCTGATATCTCCAAAAGAAGGACCCTCAGAATCAGATACGCCAATATAGGCTAGAAACGCCTCACAACCCTTGCGAACCAGTTTTTCAGCCCTTAGTGCAGAGATCACATTAGACAGAAACTCCCTTCGCTCCCCAATCACTGCCACCTCTTCATCCTCCAAAGTCTTCAACACCATACGCTTAGCAGCAAAATCCAACTTTGTACAGTGTTTTACCAGCCAATCCATCCCCAAGATCAGGTCGAACTCACGAAATGGTAGCTCCATCAAATCCACTGGAAATATAACTCCTTGAACCTCTAAGGGCACACCTTTGAACAACTTGTCTACTTTTACTGACTGTCCCAGTGGACTTAACACAGTCATCTCATTAAAAATACTCTCACACATGATACCCAAATTGTAAGACACAGTGCATGCAATATATGAATGCGTAGACCCTATATCAAACAGAGCAGTGTAAGGTACATTATGAATTAGAAACGTACCGGTTATAACATCTAGAACGTCACCATCCTATCGGCGACGAGTAGCATAGACCAGAGTTGGCTGCCTCGCCTCAATGTTACCAGCACCTCTGTCCGGTGCTCCACAACCTCGTCCCATACCGTTTACACCTCTGGCCTGCCCACGGCCTCTCGGTGGCTGCTGACCTCATCTCACTGGCTGAACATGACCCTGTCCTGCAGCTTTTATCTGAACAGGCCTCTGAGGACAATTCTTAACCTGATGATCCATGGACCCGCATTTGAAGCACGCCCTAATCCTCTTCCAACACTCACCCCGGTGAGATCTCCCACAATCAGCGCAGGGCTGCGGTCTAGCAATAACAACAGAAACTCTAGCCTGGGCTGGCCCATCAAACCTGGCCTTCTTTATAAGCCTTCTAGAAGAACCTAAGAGCCCAAAATTCCTCTTATTTCTGCCCCTATCTTTCTCGTGGTTCTGGCACTCCGAGCACTTCACATCCTCAGCAATTCTTACCTTTTCTACAAGGGCAGCAAAGTCTCGCTCCCTCTATGGAGCTATCAATATTCGTTACTCATCTCGAAGGCTATCCTTAAAATGCACACAGCGTTCATACTCAGTTGCTACTATCCCTCGAGCATATCGACTCAACCGTAAGAACTCTGCCTCATATTCCGCCACTATCTTATTCCCCTAGGTCAGGCTCAGAAATTCCCTTCTTCAGGCGTCCACATAACTTGTGCCTACATACTTCCCTTGAAAGGCCGCCTTAAAGAAATCCCATGTCAACCGATTGGCCTGCGTACCCTCTCTCACGGTGAGCCACCACTGGTAGGCCTCGTCTCACAGTAAGGACACTACTCCTTTTAACTTTTGTTCTGTAGTACAGTCGAGGTCATCCATTATTCTTTCAGTGGCCTCCAGCCAGTATTCGGCCACATTTGGGGCTACTCTAGAAATACCCCTGAAAATTTCCACGCTCTGAAATTGACCCTCGGCCCACTACACCAGTACTAGATCCAGCAACCCTCTCTAAAATGCGAAGCATAGCTTGGGACAGGGCATCATCCCCAGTCGCTCGATCGTAAGACCTCGTCTTGGTCACCGGTGAAGTTGGTGCTTCCCTAGAAGGCATGTGACCCGATGTCGAAGACCCAACCCAAGCATTTCCTCGGCCTCTATCGCGGCCCCGTGTACCCCTTCCGCGAGTACCTCTTGTGCTCATTTCGATATACGCTTTATCTATTTTAAAAGTCTTATGCATCAGATTATAATTTCAGTAATTATTAACAAAATGTGTTATGAAAGACAGTCATTAGGGGTTTATTTTCGCAGATCGAGATCTCACTACAGTTTTCAGTCTTCTACTGTCTCAGTTTCCTCTATCTAGAGTTTCACAGTATAGTTGATAAACCATAATAGTAACATATTTTATCTCCACATTTAGCATGCTTTTGGATGATTTATCCCTTGAATTATGAAATTTGGTGCTCTTAACCCTTTAATTTCATGTTTTATACTCAGGAGAGCATAGGAGGATGAAAAGAACGAGAAACGAGCTTAAAACAGACCCAATGGGCCAAACAAAGGAATCGACACGGTCTGGTCCAAAGTCACACGGCCGTGCCTCATTGATAGACTCGAACACGGCCTGGTCACGATTCACACGGGCGTGTGCCAAGGGCGTGTCCCTGCCGTGACAAAGAGGAATTTCACTCAAATTAGGATACTTAGAGGCGAAGAAACACATTCCAAAGTCTATATAAACACCCTAAGTATGACCTAAAAATGGGAGTTCGACAGAAGCCCTCTGTGAGGGCATCCAGCTAAGCCAAGGAGTCGAGCCAGAGAGGTCAGAATTATGGGATTCACTCGAAGAAAGCCAGTTGATTCATCTCAAGAAGCCAGAGTCATACTCAAGACGGAGGATCTTCTCTTTAATTCCTTCAGGGGGTTTTAGGGTTTTTCTTATGTTTTGTTTTATCTTTTCTTCTGAGATGTATTCTTTTATAATTATGAACTAAACCTCGGATACTGAGGGGATGAAACCTAAGATGAATCTTGTTATCGTTTGCTGAACTATATGATAAATACTTGATTTGTTCTTAATTATGTGTTCTTAATTCTTGCTTTGATATTCCAGGATATCAATTCAAGTACTGATTTTCTTAGGTAGTGGAGCAAAAGTCCCTGCCTAAGAGTAGATCTAGCATAGTTAAGCGGAGTTGCTCGCGCGCCTAGACATAGGGTGACGAAATTTTGCCGGATTAGGGTGAAACCTAATATGGGATTCCATAGATCGAATTAATGCAATTCTAGAGGTTTTAATTAGAAAGAGATTTCAATTAATCAACCTAGGGTTAGACATTAGTCGCCTCGAGAGAGGGATTAATATACAATAGGGAAACCTACGGATCAAGTCAAGTGAATAAATCGTCTGGTTCAGAGTTAGATAACAAGTGAAGTCTAGGTGGATTCTTTCTTGGGTATTGTCTTAGTCAATTGGTTTTTCTCACGAGTATTTTCCCAAAATTAATCTGTTTGTCTTAGCATCTTTACCTTAGTAGTTATTTAATTTTAGTTTAAACAACAAATTCCCTTGTTTCTTAGGCTAAATAATAAAAAGAAAGTCAGTATTAGTACTTCTGGTTCCTTTGGGTTCGACAATCCGGTCTTGCCACTAAGCTATACTACTGTTTGATAGGTGCACTTGCCTCAATCGTTGTCACAGTTAGTTTCCAGGCTCGATCATTCTTTATATAAATTTTTATGACTCTGACGTACACGATCAATAGTCCTACTATCCATAATAGTTTCTCAGTCTATAACAGTAAACTGTATTAGAGAACTTATAGATTTGGTGCCAGAGACTTGATGTGCCACACTTGTGAATCTTCCAAAATGTTTCAAATCTTAAAAATCCACTTTCAGAAAAACTTTCAAAAACCCATTCCACAGCCGAGTTTTGTAACCTAGCTCTTATACCACTAAATGTAACACCCTAAACCCGGCCTAGACGTTAAGACCGAATCTGATGTATCACATCGAAGTGATCTTTGAAGTTTGGACTTGTTGGAAGAAAAATCCGTATTCAAGTTAAAACACATTTAGTTTTTATTGCTTGAGAAAGTCCGGAAAATTAAATTATTACAATCTGAAAACAGCTTATCAAAACGATTGCCATATTTATTACCGTTGATTTCTTAAACTGATTAAAATCGCGGAAGCTTCTCTAATTAAAACCTTGAAGTTTAAAATGTGTTTTTTTCTTGAAAATCGTTATTATTTTGAAAACCTCTTTTGTATCCATTTGGCAGTTTAAAACAAGAAATCAAAGCCCAATTAAAAATTAAACCCACCAATGGCCTTATTACATAATCAATAGCCCAATATGAAAATTGAAATTAAATAACTAAGTCTAAAACAGAATATCAGCGATCGTGTGGCCACATTCGAGTCCCTCGCAGCACCAAATCGTCTAAGGCTGGGGATTACCTGTACAGTTTCAAATGAAAGGGTGAGTTTACGAAAACTTCGATGTGTAACCCCTATCGATCGATCAAGAACAATATGCGAGAATGATTTGGGCTCGAGCCCTGTTCATGCTGAATGTAGTATGGGCCTAAGCCCAATACAGTATCAGTACGGTTCAAATATGTAACCAACCCCAACCTAGCCAACATAACACCCGTACCAACCAACACACCATGTGGGGATAAAATCGACCCACCCAGCCACCACACCAATAGCGCAAAGATAGCCGGGCGATAATAATAACGCAGCAGAGTCGCTAGTAACAATATCGCGAAGAAAAGCGCCATGATAGTAACGCAGCAAAGCTGCCAGTAACAATATATGTGGCAGAGCCACTAGTACAGTATACTTCTTCCGTAACAGTATCCCAACTCCATGCAATATGTCATGTCATAAATCATACGTGTATGCAGAATTTCATACTCAGTAACAGTCATATACAAATCATGAACACATCAGTCAACCTACCCTTAGGGGTATAACGGTCATTTTATCCTATAGGGGTATTTCGGTCATTTTACCCTTTAAGGGTATTTCTGTCATTTTACCCTTTAGGGGTATTTCATTCATTTTACCCTTTAGGGGTATTTCGGTCAGATAACGACCTTTTCGAAGGTCTACAATCACCTCGAGCGACACAAAAAACCTAAATGGTCATAACGATGTAAATGAGCCCAAGGCCCAATATTCAGCCCAAATGGGCCCACACGCTCGTGTGGCCTATGTAGCCCAAATTTAGTCACGGCTATGTGAACTCCATAGCCCAGTCCAGTATTTCCCAATTATCAAGATTTTTTGTGTGTGGGGCCCACGAGCCCAGTGGGCCCATACGGCCCATTTCAGCCAAACGAGGCCCATATCGGCCCAAGAGCACGAGAACGCTCGTGGTGGCCTCTACAGTCTATCACCCACAGTTTGTGGGCTCGGTTTACCACACGAGCGATCACACGCTCGTGAGGCCTCAAATGCCGAAGTTTCGGCTTTTCGACTTTTGTCGTTCTACAGTCAAAACAGTGTGAATACACACTTCACCGGCGTTTGCGCCTATTACTGTTTGCAGGGTACAGTCACACACCTATTTTGTGAAATCGTGCTAAGATCCACGAGCACAAAACCATGTTTGAACGAGGGTGACTTTAGACCGCTTAAACCATTGACGAAGGTTGAATTAAAGATTCTTGGCCAAAAATATGTATTACAACCTAATCTTGTTAACTATTGCCCTAATCGTAAATAACTTGAATCAAGCGGATAACAACTTACCGAACGTAGAACTAAGAATGGTAGATAGAAGTAATCGGTCTACATAAGCACCCCTTAAACCAGAGGCACGAGATGGTACAATCACACCCATGGCAGTAACGGCAGAGACAAGATGATGTTAGAGGGAAAAATTATTTCGACAGAAAGTAAAGAAAGGGAAAAGACAACCGTGAATTCAAACAGAGATGGTGACTATAGCAAGGTTCGGCCATAAGTCAAGGATTCGACACCCCAAAAGAAAACCAAGTTACTTTAATCGAATGCAGAGAGAGAAATTTGGCTACAAAAGAATTTTACCAGCAATGTAGGAGGGGACTCTAAGAAAGCCGAAGAAAGTAGAGAGGGAGGAACGAAGCAAAATTGAAATAGTGAACAAGGGAGAAGCCAATACAAGAAGCAGAGAGAAAAGGCAGTAAAAGCCAATTTCTGGCACCCACGGCATAAAGAATCAAAACGCAAAAGAAGAAAAAAAATACAAAACTTAAAATTTGAGAGAATAGCAGCTCAGCTGAAAATTCCTATGTACCTACTATGCAATTTCGGCATAACTCTACTACATTTCAAATTCCACTTTTTCCTCCCCTAAATCTCTCCTAAAATCCCTCCTTGAATCTCTCCATGACCAGCTCAAACTCCATTCAAATTCCCCTTAGCTGTGTTTTAGTCCAACTCAAAGATTCTACACAAAACTCAAGCGAAGAAAATAAATACCCATTGCGCAACCCAGGACTTGAACCTCAGACCTCTCAGTTACACAACAGGCCACCTTGCCACTAGACCACAAGCTATTCTTGTGTCATAAACAAGCACTATTATTAACAAAGTCGTTATGCCAGTGTCTAGATTCATTTAAGAGAAAAACTAAAAAATTTTGCAAGAGCCAAGACTTGAACCCAGGCTTCTCACACACCTCCATACACACCCAAATCACTTAGCCATTAAAGCAAACAAGCTTTTTGTGTCAGAAATGCAAAATTAAAGACCCTATTTTTTTGGGGCGTTACAAGCTACACCAACTTCGTCACAAAGGTTGGCACGAGCTCAACAAGAAGTTATTAAGAGTAGTCATCCAAAGTTAGATTGGATGATTCAGTGGATGCAAGAGTCGAGACCAATTTTTCACGAATTTGCTAGGCAAAACAACATCCATGTCCCTAATTATACGCCTGACATGTTTGGGCCAACAAATATGGAATAAGAAGAAGAGCAAGAAAGCGAAAAGGACGAAGAGGATGAAGGAAGCGAGGAGATGGATTTTGAGGAAGGAGATTGAAATTTTTTTAATTCTGTTTATAAAGACTTGTATTAATTTTTGGATAATTTTGATTTAGACACTGTAGGAGTAGGATTAATAGTATATTTTTAGTTATATTGCATTTTGTTGAAGTTTTCTATGTAGCAACCCAACACGAAGGAGAAACACACAATTCGAGCTTTACACAATCAAAGGAGGAAGCACCCACCATTAGCAGTTGGAGTGACCACAATCAGTCAATTAACTTCTTTCCTTATCTCTTTAGGGGCTACACATTGAGGATAATGTGTCGACTAAAGTTTGAGGGGGTAGCATAGAAAATTTGTTTATTTGTTTTCAATCTTTACATTTTTCTTTGATTTTTCTTATCTCCTGTGTGCTTGAGCTTGTAGAAATACAAGTGATTTGTTAGGTGCATGTACATAGGTTGTTTGTGTTTACAAATAAATTTGGCATGATGGTAGGTGATTTAAATTTTTTTATTATTAGAGTACTAAGTTCTATATGCTACACTGTAAATAGGTATTAAGCAATCAATTGTACCAAATGATATATAAAATACAAGGAAACAAGCATGCTAGTATGAATGATAAATGGTTGAATTTGAGTTTATTTGGTTGATTAAATTTATGCATTTTGAGATATTCAGGGATTACCTAAGGCATTATTTGAAACACATCCAGAGCCAAAAAGCTGACATATTTGTATTTCACCTTTAGTACCAATTTTTGAGCCTATTGACACTTCTTGATGAACCTCATTACAAACCCCGAGCCTGAAAATATTTATTTGTCTTTGCCCTCTTTCTTTGGTCCTGCACTGTATGACTATAGACGTCTGACCATACATATTGAGGGTTAAGTAGATACATCACGGTGGAGTTTGTAAAAATAGTGTGAAATAGGAAAGATTGGTGTGATATAGGAACTATAAGTTAGCCTATTGTGCGAAACAAAAAGAAAAATCCAAAAAGAAAATTAGTACGAGTAGAAAAAGTCTTAAACCAGCAAAAAAGCATTCATGAGTGAGATGTATTGAAAAAGAAAAAAGTCACAAAGTCACAAAAGAAAGAAAAAACTCGTTCATTATTGCAAAAAAAACTCGTAAGGTTAGTCGTACTTACTATGTCATGCTATGACTTCCTATATATGGAGAGATGTTGCGTGTAAATGATGCAAATGTGCAAGTGTACACGTCAATTCAAGTAATATAATAATGAGTGAGTATCTTCTCCGTAAGGATCGGAAGTTGATTTGAATTGGTAATTATTACTGAAGATTTGCAAAAGAAGCAAAGTATAAGTTGGTGAAAGGAATTGATGAATGAACTAATATAACTGAAAAAATGATCAAACAATTCAAATGTTGTGGCAATTCAAAAAGATCAAGTAGAGAGTGTTTCTGTTGTTGAATGATAAAGGTTGGAACTACTCAGGGAATATTTCATAACATAATAATGCCATGGAAAAATTATGACTAAACTACTGCCCAGATATTTACTAATGCAGTCTACTTTTTTCGAGAGTTGAACTTTGATTAATATTCAGAATCTGTGTATGTCTACAAGGCTCACAAATGATAATCCAACTATCATTCTATACCTGTATAGATTGCATCTTCTATGTCTACAGTGTTGCGAAATTCTTTCGAGTATTCACCTGTATTAATCGATTAATGATTTGATGTATTTAATCCTTCCAGATTCAAATCCATCTAAATTCATAACATGCAATCAACCATGTCTAGAGCTTGCATGCATTCCAAATAACAAGAATCGAATGTAGAATAAATTTAATCATAAGTATATCATGGGTATTAAGTTAATCCAATATTAACCCAAATATTTCCAACCCAAAGATAAATAGCTCATGGGTTGGGCAATGAAATCTAAAACAAAATCATTAATCAACATATTTCAAGTTCACGAATCACAGAATTCAACACCAAGAAAATAGAACAAAGGTAGAACTGCAAGAAGTTCTTGCTGGACTCTAACTTCTTATCCAGATTCTACGCAAAACCCAATGCAAATTTCTCTTCCCCTCTTCTGTGTCTGTGATCTCCCTTCTTTAGCTGCTCCCTCCTTCTCTTCTAAATTACTCCACCGAATTCTGTTGCCGAGAGAGTAACTGCTCTCTTTCTTTTCTTTTTCTCCTCACAATTTGTGTGTCCATTTCTTCTCTTCTCTCTCCTCCTTTTATAGGGTAGATCTATCCCTCTCAGTACATATTTTTTTACTCCTCTTTTTAGGGTGATTTATCTGGTACACGTACAGCTGGGTGAGAGTGACATGGATTGAGTGCTACGTCATCTTCCTGAAATTGTCATGGCATTTCTGTTGGCAATCTATCCCACCATTTTCCAATTTTTCACATCATTCGTTCTCTTTTCTTGCTTCTCTTTTCTTGCTTCCTACTTGCACCTATGATCAAAGACTACCAAACCTCTTTCCAGCAATTCAAAGTAACATAAATTTACAAATGAAACACAATCCAAGCTTTAGTATGCAATGCTTACAAGTAAATAATTCAGTTTAGATATCTAAAATATAACTATTTTTAAGAGTTATCAAGAGACAAGGAAGGTGAGAGAAGGAGAAATAAGACCATGAGTGGGTAATGGTCACTAAGGGGGGAAGAATATGGATCAATGCGATGTGTCAAACTATTTTCATGTTTGTAACCCTCTTGATATTTACTATCTTTGAATTCCATACTTGTCCTAAGCCTAAGAATGTTACAAGCTGAAAAGCCTTATATGACCTAAATATCCTTATACACGAATGGACATCATACTAAACACACGCATAAATGACTATTTGTATTTTGCTCGGATAATAAAAGTATTTGTATGATTTATTGATGGATCCCTACAGGTGAGACCCTTAATACTTGTATACTTTGTAATATACTAAACTTAGATGTTTGAAGTCAAAAGTGGTAAATCAATTATTCATTACGTTAAAGTTTGTGAGTGAATGTAAAATGCCTAAGTCATGTGCTTCGAAGTCAATATTTTTATCATATTTGATCAAGGGTCATCATTTTTATTTTTTATTTTTTTTCATGTTGCTTGAGTACAAGCAATGACTTAAGTGTGGGGGAGTTTGATCTGTCGTAATTTGGTGTAGCAGATTAAACTAATTATCACACTTTAGGAGCTTGAAAACAAGTATTTTCAGTAGGTTTAAATTATGTTTTCTTAAGTTTTTAATAAGTTAATAAAATGTGCAAATTGAGTCTTTTATTGACCTTAAGGGCCGAATAAGGCCTAAGAGTGAGCTAATGCACTTTGCGTTGTGCAGGAGACTTTTAGAAGGCATACTAAATTGATACTAGTCACTACTTTGCAACACGGGATGACCGATGTCGCAACATAGAGAGCAGAATGGGGAAATCTCAAGACTGCCTTCAATGTAGCGACACAGCCTGAGGGTGTCGCGACATATCCCTAAAGATATCCCAATAGGAGTACACTGACTACCATCTCGCGACACAGGTCCTGGTGTGTCACGACATCGACTATAGACTAGAAATTAAATAGAAAATAGGGGTGTTTTGGTCTACACAATCAAACTTAAAGCTCGAGAATGTCAGCTAACCTAGGGTTGAGGATGACAACCACCTAAACTCTATAAATAGGCACCTTTGGCACATGTTATGGACATCATTGAATTAACCTAGATTCTATCTTTTAAACTTAGTTTAGTTTTCTTTCTTTCTTAGGTTTTTAGAATTTATTTTCAGTTATTCTTTGTCAAGAGATCTGATTTCTAGAGATCATCAAACTCTGTGGATTTGTTTTTCATCTTTTAATAAAAATCAAGAGTTTTCTTGAATTCTACACTTTAATACATTTATCATGTTTTCTCTTTACATCAACTCCATATTGTTTATGAAAGCCATGAGGAACTAATCCTCCTATTGGGGATTATCGAGTGGAGGTATGATCTATTAACTATTTTCTAGGGTTACTCAACGGATCAGCTGTTTGGGAAAGGAAGAACATGAAACAAACCCTAGGCCAGACAACCTCGGGAAGTCATCAAAGTGGGAATTAACCCAAAATTAGTATTGTCCATTCGTGAACACCTTCACCCCAAACCAGTCTAGACTGTGAGGTTAGAAGATAAGTAGTCCTTATTGACTCGTTATGTTAGTAGAAGATCAGAAGATCCTACTAGGGTAGTCACTAGTTGGTTGACGAAAAACCCGAAAGGACAGTTGATTAGGATTACCGAAGCGAGCTAATCACCCATAATCAAGATTTGATTCACTCTACTCTTCTATCTCTTGAATTTTATATCTTTTATGTTATCTTATTTTATCATTATAAAACCCCTAAAAAACCCTTTTATTATATTCTCGTACTATAACTAATTTAAAGTACTAATTAGATCTTTTAGTGTTTAAGTTAGAATTGATCTAGCTCTCGTCTCCCTTGGGTACGATCCTCGGAGTACTCACCTACTTCGTTGTAAAACTATATTACAACTCGGCCTTATACTTATGGATACTGCCTCGTATTTCTATATTGCAGTATTCACACTCTAGATGATAGTACGTCCGGAGGTGGTCACTTGCACACTTACTAAGAACGTTAACTCGCCTTTAGGCCACATTCGGCATCTAAGGTCAATAAAAGACTCAAAATACACTTTTTATTAAATTTAACTAAACTAAGAAAACAAAAATAAAGCATACTAAAATTACTCTTATTCAAGATCCTCAAGTACGAAATCTAGTTTAATTTTCTAGATCGAATTAAGGCAGACCAGTCACGCAGAGAACCCCTTTATGTAATCACCTTCCTTTAGTTCTTTTCCATATTATGCCATAGCTGGGCTATGGTCTTACACATCGTGTTTAAAGTCTCGACTGACCCATATTAGACTCCACCACGGTGAACAAACACAAACTCAGTTAATAGACCTTTCATGCATTAGCACTAAACTTAACATACATCTCATCTTGCACATCCCAGACATGCACTTATAATCATATTTTCGACTCCAGTTTTCATATCACATGCTTTATCATATATCAACATACTCATCGTACCATCCTTTTTCTAAACTCAATTCATAGTTCATACGATTATTCACCAAAGTATCTAGAATAAACCAGTATACGTACACAAGAGTCAACTTATAGACTCAACTTATAGCCACGAATAGCAACTTGATCTTCAGATCCAAACACCCATCACGAAATTTCATCAATTCCCTGCTTATAAGACATAGGGATAGCATTAAAACTCATTCATATCACTTTTACAATTATCTGAACCCAAGATAATCCCCCATGCAAAAGCCTTACTTCCTCATATTACTATTCATACCTTCAAAATAATTTACTCCTTTAGAAGTCAACATGCAAGTCCATAATACATACCCATGATGTGAAATAACCTTCTGCATGAACTCCGATCCTTAGTTTCAACTTAGCAAGAAAGATCCTCGATCAGCTTCAAAGTAAGTTAGCAATGGTGTTTTCAAATAAAAGGAAGAAGATAATTCCCCCTTTCTTATAAAACTCACATTAGTATATATGTAAAACCCATGTTCTTATAGTGGAACTTGGCATGTGTCACCAAATTCCAAAATTGCCCTTATTAGTGTCTTACATTTGTAAAGAAACGTATACAAGAATCCAAAATCTTTACGTATCCTTGATTTATCCCTTCATTCATTCCTAACCGTTTCATTAGAATGTAACTTACACCATAACTAGACAAACTAGGCATACCTTACCTTTGGTGATACCCTCATTACCCAAGAACCCTTGACAACCTTACCAATCTCATCTTCTTTATGACTCAACCCATCCACAGAATAATCCTTTCATGATGCTCTATCATTAACTATGCGCCTGATCTATTCGCCAAAAGCATTGATTTGGCGAATAGGATCCCGCCACTCAGATTACTTATGGTTACTCGCCTAAACTCAATACTCACCAATACTGGGTGTTACAACTCTCCCCCACCTAGGAAATTTCGTCCTCGAAACTAATATGATATTGAGGAATTCCATGAACTTAAATAATAACTATCTGCCCATTAGGAGAAACACATGGACCCCATATTCACTCTGAATATCATTATGTTAGCCCTCATAGGCGAGACCCACACTTAGCAGTTTTCACAAGAATTTCAAATTTTCACAACTTACCTCATGATAGATGTCACCATCATATTGCAGGACTTGGACAGTCATCTCTTACTTGACTTATCATGTAAGATTACATCTAATTTTATCCGTCATTTCAACACCCTTTTTTACTTTGTTGCAACATCTAAATCCCTAATTTCTTGTCCGTTCAAATTATTCTCTGCCTTCTTTGTCTTCATCTACCCAATGTACTAATCATTCTTCCATTCTTTACTTCTCTTTTTCATACACTTGCCATCAAAATGGTTCGAACCACTACTCGAGGGAGGGGCCAAAGCCAAGCTAACCGAAACATCACTTTTACCAGCCTTGTTCCATTTGGAACTCATGGTCCTGAGAATACCTTGCCTGGGGTGAGAACCCAGTTGATTACCTATAGCACCACTGAGGATGACATGACTCGGTATCTCGAGCTCTGGGGTATTCGAATCCCAAACTTCGCTTAGATTTTCCAACAACCTGAATACTTTCATTTGAGTAGTAATACCAGAGGTTTCATTTATCCTTAATTGTCCTAGAGGCCAGTTTCGATCTACCATTGAATCCCTTCTTCTATTCCATTTTTATTGAGTATGATATTGCACTCGGGCAGTTATCAACTTTATCTTGTTAGATGCTGGTGACTTATTACATTGACTGTTGCATGCATAATGAGCCACCTATGTTGGGGGTCTTTTAGAAGTTGTATCAATTGAAAGTAATTTGACAAGGCATTTCTACTGGTAACACCTATTTTAGTACAAGTTATGGGTGTGAGCCTATCATTCAGAACAATATCTCAAACTTCCATCATATGAAAGGAAAATACTTAAGGGTCACTTGTAAGCTCGAGTTTAGTTTTGGTTTTCCAACCAGGTGGTCCTTTCCCAAGAAGAGCATTTGCAACCAATGTTAGCCAATGGACTCTGGGCTTGCTGATCTGTAATATAAACGATTAAAGAAGGGGTATGTGCTTAACTTAGTGGAGCTCGTTTCAATTATAAACGTGTTCCAATATTGTTTATAAAAAGTCTAATGGTTATAAATTAGAGGATTCTTTCAAATGGTTGGATGGTTTTAAAGTGTCATCTGATTTCGAAGCCTGACCATATAACTCAGATGAATACTTGGCAAGCATTTTGTAGGGAAATAAAAGAGATCCACCCTTCTATTTTTATAGCATTTGTGGCTTTTTCTCCTCGAAATTGGATTATCACTATCAATCCTGATACATCTTATGCTTCTACTTCTAGTCGAGCTAACTCTCTTGTTGATGATACAAGACTTCCATCTTGTTCAAACTCTCAAGACATAGACATCTTGTCTATCCTTGAGGGAGTCCGTAGCCCAGGAAAAACTACTGATTTTTCATCCAAGAAATAAACAATGAAGCAAACAAAGAAGAGGGTTAGAGTGGAAGTGTAATATCCTAAAAAATTTGAGTATCATCTTGTTACTTGTGTTAGTCGGGTATGATTTTATTGTGTGTTTAATATAGTCTAGTGAAGGCTTGGAATTATTAATGAAGCTAGAATAACTTTTTTTTTTAGTATTGAAAATTTAGTGAAGTGGATTAAGTGATCTTGACAATTAAGTAAATTTAAGTGTCTAATGTTAGCATAAATGAGCTAGTAGTAAAGTGGTGTTGGCGCATGAGTAATTGCATGAGGGAAGAGGTTCGAATCCCATGGATGGTAATAAGGTGACTTTTATTTTTGCATGTGTATGGCATGTGTCGGTCAACTCTAATTAAGGTAAGGTTGGACTATTTTCTTTTATGGATAGTAGACTAAGGGAAAAAGGCAAGTGATTAACTTAAGGAATGAAATCCTAAGCTTTTGGAATGATAAGGGGACATAAGGCATGGATTAAGGGATGAGGTTTGGAAACTTTTCAATGGCATTTTGTCCATGAACATGGATGGTTTTGTGGACTAAGGGAGGAGCCAATTTTTTGTGGTAAGTTTTGGGAAAAGTTGGTAGCTTGGGAGAAATTTCATTTTGGCCTTTTTGCTCTCCCAAAAGCAATAGTGTTTCTCTCATCTTTTCCTCTTGGCCGAATATGCATAGTGAGGTTTGGGCATTCTTTTTATGCAATTTAGTTGTCTAGAAAGCTTGTGTGTTTTTCTTTTGGAAACCGAAATAGGAGATCACTTGTGCACTATTTTCTTTCTTGACCTAAAGCCAAACCATTTGTGCATCTTCTTCTCTTTACCTTGCTAAGGCCGAAACTTTTCTCTCCCAATCCAACCATTGCCGCAACACCTTAAACCTCCCATCTCTCTCTTCCATTTTATTTTTTTCTTTCTCTTTTCACTCTAGCCAATTCTATTTGTTATCTTTAATCAACCATAGCGAAACTCCCTTCATCACTCAACCACTTTGCCGAAATTTCCCATTTTCCTTTTGATTTGTCTTGGCCGAATATCAACAAGGGTTAATCTCTTTTGGGTTCTTCTTCAATCAGTTTTGAGAAGGGTAAGTAGTGTTGGCCGAATTTCTTTGTTCCTTTATTCTTCTCTCTGTCGATTTTCATGTGAGCAAAAACCGATTTCTGGGCAATTGTTAGAAAGATTCTAACCATTCATAGGAATCAATTTCTCCTAGGTTCTTCAAGACTTTGGAAGCAGTCAATCTAAGCCTCTTTTCTTTAACAATCAATTTTGGTAAATCAAGTGGTAAGGATCTATGTTAGTTCATTATTCTTTTAGTGGTTGAAAAGCTGAAGGCTTTTGAGACTAAGGTTTGTTGTTGGCCGAATGGCCTATGATATTGATCTAAGTGTTGGCCGAATATAGGAATCAAGGATCTAAAGTAGTAGATCGGGATTTTTCGGGATTTTTGGGCTTTCAAATGAATTTGTTAAGTATATCGGTGTGTACCCCACACTAAACTCTATTAGATTACGGCTTAAATTAATATGTATGCTTATAATAATGTGAATGTGGTTAAAGTACCATGCAATGGTACAAAGTACCTGTGTACGTTTTCCTACTCCTACTATGAGTATGAAATGAACTGATATGGCATATGTGAACATGATAAGAATGTGAAATAAGGCATGATTTTTGCATGATATGTATGACATGGGCATATGGGTGATTATGAAAGGGGGAAGTGAATGTGGTGACCTCGGTCACATTATCTCGAATGTGGTGACTTCGGTCACATAATAATTATCTGGTGGCTATGCCACGAATTTATAAGGGCGATGAGCATGTCGTCTGCGCGGCGCCCGATGATGTGTAGCGGATGGAGGGTTGACTTAGTAGTCCCCACGGTGTGCGAGGTTGGTACGGGTGATGTGTAGCGGATGGTATCTAGGATTGGGTTGGGTTTGCATCACTACTTTTATCTGTTATATATATTTATGAATTAATATGATATGCCTGAATTATTGAGGTCTAGTGTTGGTTACACATTGAGTCTGTTTGACTCCCCCCGTTGGGGAACATTTTCTTTCAGGTGACAATCAGTGATGGACCGGGTCGGCGGGAGTTTAGTGGTGGCCGTGCTCAGCTTGAAGTTTTATTTAATTTTGGGACTTTTATATTTTATATTTTTGGAGTTATTTTGGGTATTGTTTTCGTTTGTAATAAGGCCACTGATATTAAACTGTTGATGCATGTCTTTAAGTTATTTTATTTTGATACGATTTTATTTAATTGAACTCAAATGAATTTTTTTTTAATTTAGGACAAATTTTGAAATGGAGTAATATAGTTTTACAAAACCTAGATTTCAAATAGATAAACCTGATTTCAACTCAAGCCTAACACAAATTTAAAAAAAAATTTCAAAACCAACCGAATTTTTCTAAAGTGCTCAAAAATTTTTGAACCGTTTTACTTGAGGAACATACCAGATCCGGTCAAGGCTCGTGGGCCGGGTTTGGGGTGTTTCAGGAAGAAAGCACTCGGGAGTCTTATAACAGCGATTGGCTTCCACAAATAAGGCATAGGCCACATAGGGAGCCCGTGACTACATTTGCCCCTACACCTTCTGTTCCTCTATCCCAGAGATTCCATTTCTTCCACAGGAGTCCGCCCTTTATCAACATTCTCCCATGCCTTCATTTGATCCTCCATTGTCAAAAAGTTATTCAAAGGTGACCCCTATGGTTAAACCAATAGTTCTTTTTTCTCAATTACCTAAGGATGTCCTTGCTGGAATAGGAAATATCTTCCGTTGGTGAGCTCTTTTGGAGTTTGTACCAACCCTCACACCTCTCAGCACCATTTCCCAACAAAAATAGTGTAACATCCCAAATTTTTGGTTTAAATAATGTAAAATTTTATCAAGAATGAGCCATTAGCTTACTGGTTAAAAATAAAATAGAGAAACAGTGCAATTAGCTCAAGCTCTCGAGTTCGATTCTGTACCCTTGCAAAATAGCTTAATTTTTGAAAAATTTACTCCTTCCCCCTATTTTTGTGCCAACCATGCCTATTAACCTAGGTATAAAAATTATTGTTTCACTTAATTGTCAGCCTTTAGTCTTTCACTTTAAACCCTAGTTGTGCCTTCTTCTTATCCTCTCTCCCTCTTCAATTTTCTTCTCCTCTCCCTCATTGTGTCGCCGCCCAAAACCCCCTTCTCTGTCACCATCTTTCTTCATTAACAGTGGATTTTTGCACTATTCTCCTCCTCTCTATTGCTTTCATTTTTCCTTAATTTTTTCAGCCTCAAATATATCACTTTTACCACTTGAAAATTGGCCTCCATTGCTACCACAAAGATCTCCATTATCGCCCCTTTTTTCCTTGTTAGTGTAAGTGCCTTTGTCTTTCATTTTCTTATCAAAATTTTCCATAAAAGACTCATTGTTCCCATTTGTGGTCAATGTTAGCGGTGTGTTGCTCCTAGAACTACCATTAGGGGCTACCGACTTTTATTATTTTTACCACTTATTCACAGAAATGTTTAGATCTATAAAGTCACTTCCTAATCAAATTTTATTCATGTATGATTTAGGGAAATTCGATCTTCCTTCATTTGGCAACTTAGATGTGACATATCGGGAAGCGTAAGTGCAGTTGTTTGCAGGTTAATGCATAGTTTCGACTTTGTTATTAGGGAATGTGTTAGTTGATTAAATTAAGGTTTTAAAGGGATGATTGGTTACTGATTTTTCAGTATTTTATTGTGTTAGGAACTGGCTTAAATGCTCCGGACTAGTAGTGAGACATTCACTTTTTGCGCCCTCGTTTCTCACTAAATCAGTGTAAGTGAACTAACTGATTTGGATTTTTTAATTGAGATATGGTAACATTGTTTTGATTGATCCCATAGAGGGTGTTTTAAGGCTGATTTAATATCATCTTAACTCGATAAATGTTTTATTTTAACTTAGGTTTAATTTAAGTTTATAAGAGGAATCGCAGATTTCGTAAGTAGTGCTGCGGTTGTGTGAAATTAAGGTGTGGGTTCTAACCTATAAACTTGAGTGCTTAAATTATATTTTTAGTGGTTAAATTGAAATTTAGGCTTGTTGTTCAGGCTTGTTTAAATGGCTAAGTGATTTTAAGGTGACCAAATTAGGTACGTTTCAAGCCCTAATTAAATGGCACGATTCTAAAATTTTCATAGTTGATTAATTGTTTGCATGTGAGATGTTGTATGAAATGACGTAGTTGATTTATATATATATAAAAATGCTGTGGAATGCATATCATGTATTAAAATTTAAATAATTACTATATGCTTGAGTGATGTGCCATGCAATGTATTGACTGAAAGTCCGCTATACATGCACTGGAGAGATTGCCTATGAAATGATTATGAAACTAACGTATCTTAGAATGTCATAGTATTGATGGTCAAATCGAATGCTTGATAATTGTTACTACTGAATGAAATTGAATGATATAATGAGGGCATGTAAAGCATGCTACAGAAATGTAAATGTAATAGAAACATGTTCTTGGTTATATTTTGTATGACATATCGCATGTGCATGGAGTGGGATATTGTGGATGACGGAGGAGTTTTGTGGAGTAATGGTGGTAGATTAAGTCCGCATATATGTTGTCAGTGCACTGCACCAAGATTAAAGAGGAGAATGGTGATTATATCGCATTTTGAATGGCAGTTTAATTGCATTACGTATAATGGTGGTTTAACCACATCGAGCTTAGCTCGCAATGTTTGGAGTTTGGTAGACAGGTTCTAGGGAACTCCTAGTGTGTAGTGGATGGTTGGGTAGGATTATTTTGTAATGCATTATGTCCATGACACACTAGAAACATAATGTTTTAGGTTATGTGATATGCTGCATTAATTTATTGATTGATGTTTTAATGGATAATTTAATTTTCTTACTGTTTAAACTCATATTGAGCTAGTTAGCTCACCCCATAGTTTCAAACATCTCAAGTAATGCTCAAGACTAGGATCGGACACGACACGAGGACATACGACGGACTTCAAACTAAATAATTATTCTACATAAGTTTTATTCAAATTCATTTGGTTTTTCTTCTAGACTGTAAAGTCATTTGGATTGTGGTTTGGGTCTTATTCTGTTTTGGGGTTTTCATGCATGCATAATCAACACGTTAATTTGATTTTTAAATCACATTTTAAAATTGGACAATACATGAAACTTGGATTAATGTTAAATTTGTCATAAGTTGAGTTTTCGCTGTAATATAAGATAATGAGGTTTTGTTGAGTGAAACAACAAGCAATGTGTTTTCTGAAACCACACTATCAATAAGAAAATGGCTTAAGGATGATTTAATTAATTAATGAACATTTCCCAAGATAACAAGTGTAAACATCGATTTTTCTTAAAAAAGAGAGTAACTAAGGTTTCAAAGAATGGTAGGGTAGTTTAGTCACATAGGTGGCTAGTGTGATCTTCACAATTCAATCATAACGTCTAGGCCGGATTGGGGAGGTTACAAGTAGAGTCTGTTACCTCCTCAAATAAGAAAAGCTTTCTTATCCTACCTTGCATCCACTTCAAATGAGGACCCTCTAACTATTATGGCCCAAGTCTTAGAGATTACGTCTATTGAACAAGGTCTTTAGAGTGGGGCTCTTAGAAATGCCAGTCAATGTTACAGAAATAAAATATCTAATTTAGAGAAGGCTGCAAAATTTGGTGAAGACTCTTTGGTTGAATTACACAAGTAATATCGAGAAGCTACAAATTTGATTGGAAATCTAGATGAACGACTTTCTACTCTAACGGGAAAATATAGAGATGCTCAAACTAAAAATGAGCAGCTAAAAGAGGAAGTCAATTCATTGAAGGATGAAAAGCTTGCCTTGGAAGAGAGGTTCAAAGCTATGGGAGAGAGTCACCAAATTAAACTAGAGAGCCAGCATTATTCTAATGATGAAACCTTCAAGAAATTTCACAAGGACACACAAAGGAATCTCCTCAAGGCCTTACTCGAGTAAAACTCAAATATGATTCCTCTTGATCTCAAAAAAGTGGACTTCAATTGTCTCAAAGATGTTTCCACTAATTCACTTAGCTTCGATGTTTACCATCCAGAAGGCGATGAGTGGGAAACTTTCCAGAGATATTGGAGGCAATCAGAAGGTTTTATCATTCCATCCACACCTGTTGTTGAAGACAATGTGGAGGGCTCAGCATCAGAGGACCAGATTCTAAAGGGCACTTTTCCTATTGAAGAGGTCCCTACCGAGCCCACTAATCAACCTGGTGAAGGTAATGACTGAAATCTACTTCTTTTGTTATGTAATGCATTTTTCTTTATCTTTCGTTTTGTTGAACTTTGAACTGTGTAATATTTTTTCTTTCACATTAATAAAATCATTCCCTTACATTCTCTATTGTCTTACTTATTATTTCATTACATCTTTTACCTTACACATAAATAAAGTTGTCTACTCATACTTAGGAGACTAAGCCAGGCTCGGCGCATTATGAATACAAGTCTCTTTCATCTTTATGATCCAAGAAATGACTAAACCGGGCTTTGATACCAAAACTTGTAACGCCCTCAACCTGATCTGATTCACCAGATCCAAATCTCAGGCGATCTAACCAAATACAAACTTCTGTTTAAATACTCATACCTGGTTATCATAACTATTGCAACTTAATTAAAATAATCTCCCAACCAAAATTTCAATTGAATATACATTATCGTACAAGAATTTCTACTACAAAGACTTTCAGGAGAACCCATAACTTAATTACATTATCTCAAAGTGTAAATCTTACATAATTTTACTGACTACATTTATGATACCAACTCGTTTTGTATGCATTAAAGCCGGCCCTGGCACTTCTTTGGCGGCATCCCCCTTGGCGTAGACCCAAATCGACTTACCTGTAACATAATGCACAGAGGTAAGCCCATGAGAACTTAGGGAGATAAACAACCATTTACCTAAATCATTTTTCTATTTCACATCTGGTAATTCAATTCGCCATCTCCTTAATCTTTGTTCTTCAACTTGTCTCTATCGAATATCTTCTCAGAATGTCATTCTTCGTACCATAGATGTCACTCGTGACTCTGGAATCATGTCTTACTTTCCACATCTTTGATACACTACTCACGTTCTTCACTCTACACTTTTGTGATTCCTTAACCATACCCATTATAAAGGCCCATACAGACAAAATACTGTTATTATTACATACATACTCTAACTCATCGTTTCTTCAAAATCCATGAATGATTTTGTACATAGATAGAAGATACATTCTTTAATCATATGATTTGATCCATTCTAGAGAATACCCTTCTTCTAATAACCTTCTTCAATTTACCAGACATAGCCCTTACTTAAATTTGTTCTTCAAGTCTAATTAACCCATACTTCGAATCTGCCACATGCTCTGGCGCATTCTAGTTTCTCTGTTCTTATCTTAAGACCATACAAGATACGCCATAACATTTCATACGAAGCTCGCCAAAGAAGAAGCTCATTAGAATATCTCATCGAAGGTGTAACAAGATACTCCGTAGGAGCTTTTCCTTATGAGTTCATTGCAACTATCGTTCCTTCAGTGTTCGTCATGAATGCCATTTCTTTTCCTCAGGGTCTGCCACAGAGGCATTTCCTTTAGATGGTTTCCAAAAAGGTCATTCTTTAAAGTGCACCACAAAGGCATTCCCTTCATAGATTGCCACAAATGCTTCTTTCTTCATAGATTGCCACAAAGGCTTCCTTTTTCATAAATCGCCACAAAGGATTCTTTTTTCATAAACCGCCACAAAGGCTTCCTTTTTAAGAGACCACCATGAAGGCTTATTTTTTTTGGTGTTTTTATGATAGGGATTCGCCTAGACTTACATTTTGTAATCACCTTGTAACACCCCAAACCCGGTCAATACACCACGACCGAATCTGGCATGTTACGGGGAAAATCGCGTTTGAGGGGTTAGGTTTCAGGTTAAAGATTCGATAAAAAAAACTCTTTCTCATATTTTATACTTGTCAAAATCTTGGGCATGATTGCTTTAAAACTGGTAGTGAATTTTGAAAACCCGGAAATTTGAAAACTTGGTTGACTCCATAAGTAAGACAAATACATATCGTTTGAGAATCCCAAGTAATCTCCTTCTTGATGCTTAAAAACATTTTGGGTTTAGTGCGGAAAAAAATCTCTAGTTTTAGAAATTGTTTGAGTGGCATTTATTTTTAATGTTTTAGGGTGATACCCGATGGTAAAGTTTAAAACATATCGCGTTGTAGTTTGAAAACCTCATCTTTCCAAGTTTTATCCAATATTAGTCCAATTCTTTGTTAAGGCATATTTGAAATCACATTTAAACATATAAATAACCAAAGCATAACTTTAAAAGGCCATTTACAATCCCAGCAAAACCAAATGAAAATAAAGGAAATAAAGTCTCAAGTATTTAAATCGGTGAAAATCTGAATTAATTCATGGCATGAGCACCTCGAGTCCACCTCCCCTCGCCCAATCTAAGTGTCACTGAAACGATAAGGGAGAAGGTGAGTCGCAAGACTCAGATGCATAAATCCCTCTCTGAATAACGCAACATGCTAACACACATCATAGCAACGCAATACAAGTAATGCACCCAATCCTAGCCATCCGCACTCCATTTCTACCCCATGTGGCACCAAACCACTTTGGTGGTGCCAAACCACCGTGGTGACCCAAAGTCACGATATCCATAATTGTGGTGCAAAACCACTTTGGTGACCCAAAGTCATGAATAATCCAATGATGGGGCCAACCCATCGTGTGATACCAAATCACGGCGTCAATCCCAGTATAATCACCGTGGGGCCAACCCATTTGTGGTGCTAAGCCACCGGGGCGAGGCGCTATGAGGTGCCAAACCTCTGGTGTCCCAAAGACACGAATGTGATACCAAATCACCGGTGACCGAAGTCACGAATCCAATGATGGGGCCAACCCATCGTGTGATACCAAATCACCGGGCGTCAATCCCGTATAATCAGCGTGGGGGCCAACCCACTTTGTGGTGCTAAGCCACCTGGGGCGAGACGATTTGAGGTGCCAAACCTCTGGTGACCCAAAGTCACAATAATCAATCTGTGGTACCAAACCACTGGAGGTGCCAAACCTCTGGTGTCCCAAAGACACGGATATCATATTCCCCCTCCTCTCATATCACCCATAACATATCATACTAATGCAAATCGTGCAATATATGTAATCATGCTAACATGTTTAACATTGTATCTCATATCATATACATCATCGATCATGATATCATATACCATTAATAGAACTCGTAATGAAACGGGCTTACCCGAATCCGTGCACATACCCCATAGGGTATCATATCAATCAACCACACTGTTTGACAATCAGGTTTATTAAACATATTACTAAGCAATGAGTGTGTTAGTTACACACCTGCTAACACGCGAGCTTTAAACTCAACAAATCGATCTACAATCTTAACACACCTTGCTCCTAGAATCGGCCAAACATAGGATTAGACACTTATACCATTCGGCCAAAACCCACTAAACCAAAGGGGTTAACATTCAACCCTTACCTTGCAAATGGGTTGGTTTCCTACCAAACCCCGAACCAAACGGTGGTTCTTCTGACAATCGGCCTTCCTCTAAAACACAAATAATCAGTCTCACAAGGCTATGACTTTAACGAAAACAAAAAGAATAGACTAAAAGAACTCGTTCTTACCACCACCTACCTATTGCTTTACAGAGAGAAAGAAGGCCCCTCTCGATTGCTCCCAAAATCCGAAGTCCTACAATCCAATCGGTTTACAACACAAGAGATTAACACCCTTCAACCAATGCCAAAATCGCCCTTAATCAAACCCAAATCGATTGAGAAAAAGAAAGAGAAAAATGACCATTCGGCCAAACTCTTACCTACCACCAACCGAAAGAAAACAAGAACCCAACACGTTCACCACCCTTCTAATATTCGGCCACCAAGGAACTACTAAGAGAGAGGAGAGTTTCGGCCAAAAGGAATGGAAGAAACAAATGGAGACAAACGGCTTGTGCTTTGAACAAAAAGACAGGAATAAGAGATGAGTAGAGAGTGGGGACTTTTGGTTTGAAAGCAAATAGATGAAGAAAGTGTTTTGGAGGATAAGATTCGGCTACCAAAGTTTAAGAAGGGAAAAAGAAAAATGTGAGAAGGAGAGATACTAAATTCGGCTTGACACAAAGTGAAGAAGCAAAGAAATGGAAGGGTGAATAGCAAAAGAAGCAAAACACAATTGTGTCTTCAAGATGACATTCGGCTATCAATGAAAGTCAAGAGCAAAGAACAAAGCAAATTCGGCAAAGGTTGTCAGTACTTTCGGTTTCAAGAAAGAAAATGAAAGAAAAATGAGAGAACACTCTTTAGAAAATTCGGCTAACAAAAGACCAAAGAAAGAACTTTTGCTTGACACTCCAAAGACCGAAAATGCACAAAAGCCTAAGTGAATTTCGGCTAACACCCCCCTAACTCACTCACCCAACCGGCCACTCCCAAAACTCTCCTAAAATTCGGCCACATCTCCCCAAACACTCCACACCACCACTTCAAATTATTTTGAACAAGTCCACTTCCTACAATCACTCTCCACCCACCATTTGAGCATTTGACTTGGTCTTAGGCGAGTTTGAACGCCTACAACTCCTCCCTCCATGCCGTCAAAATGAGAGAAAAAATGTGGGATTTTCGCAACTTGAACACAGGACCTCCTCCCCTGCAAGTGACGCCAAACACAAGCCCCAAGTGGCGCATGCTTTGCCATCTTACTAGCTCAACTCTTGTGCTAACTTTTCACCTAAAATTATTTATAAACCCCACTCCTTGACTCCTCTCACATAAAACTTAAAACCAAAATTTTTCCTACCACTCCGGCTTATACTAAGCTTACAACTAAGCCCCAAAACAACACAAAAGCAATATTGCAAAACAACCACATGCAAAACAATGCAATAACAAAATAGCCCCTATCCCTGGATATTACAGTTCTACCCCCTAAAAATAATTTCGGCCTCGAAATTACCTGATCAAAAGAGTTGAGGGTACTACTTTGTCTCATCACATCCTCGGGTTCCCACGTTGCTTCTTCCACGCCATGGTTCTACCATAGCACCTTTACCAGAGGCACTGACTTCCTACGCAAAACCTTCACATCCCGCTCTAGGATCTGCATAGGTTCCTCCACCATGGTCAAATCCGGATTCACCTCGATCTCTTCCATTTGCTCGACATGCGATGGATCTGAGCGATAACGCCTAAGCATCGAAGCGTGAAATACATCGTGAATCGACTCAACTCCGCCGGCAACTCAAGCTGGTAAGCTCATCGGTCCCACTCGTTTGATTACCTTATACGGCCCAATAAACCTCGGACTTAGCTTGCCTTTCCTTCCGAATCTCAATACTTTCTTCCATGGCGAGACCTTGGAAAACTTGATCCCCACAAAGAAAAACTCTATATCTCTCCGCTTGAGATCGGCGCCAGACTTACGCCTATCCGGCTTCTTTCAATCGAGCCTGAATCAACTTAACCTTGTCTTCGGTCTCTGCAACCAACTCTAGTCCCAAAGAATTGGCGTTCACCCAACTCCGTCCAACATGTAGGTGAGCGACACTTTCTACCATACAACGCCTCATAAGGTGCCATTTTGATGCTTGCTTGGTAACTATTATTGTAGGCGAACTTCGGCTAATGGCGAAAACTCCTCCCAACTACCTCTGAAATCCGAACACAACCTCTTAGCATATCCTCTAAGATCTGTATAACCCTTTTCCATTGCCGCGTCGATCATGCGGGTGAAAAGCCGTCTTTGAAATCCAAGCGCGTACCCAAAGCTGATGCAACGCTTTCCGAACCTTGACGTAAATCGGGATCCCTATCCCGGATAATCGATCTTGGCACACCGTGCAATCTCACTATCTCGACACATACGACCGCCAACCTCTCGAAGTGAGTAATCAACCCTTACAGAATGAAGTGAGTGATTTAGTCGGGCGATCCACAATTACCCAAACCGAGTCTTTCTTGCTCGGCGTAAGAGGTAATCCACCGACGAAATCCATAGTTATTCTTTCCCACTTCCATTGTGGAATCTTCACTGGTTGAAGCAACCCAGCGACAAGCAATGATGCTCACTATTGACCTGCGACATGTCGGACACTTCCCTACAAACCCCGTCACTTCTTTCTTGGACACCCGGCCACCAAAATTGCTCTCTTAGATCTCTATACATCTTTCTTCCTCCAGGATGCATAGCGCATGGGCTGCTATGTGTGTCTGAAGAATCCTCTGCCTCGACTCAACGACTTTCGGCATACAAGCTCGCCTTGAAAACACAACACTCCATCACTAGATAAATCGTAACCCTCCAAACCACCATCCCGCACTGAGACCTCTGCGCACTCAAAACCTCATCTTCCAATCAAGCTCTCGATCTGCTCTCAACCCAAGTAGGCTTAACTGCGCACTCTGCGAGAATACTTCCGTCGTCATACAAACTCGGATGGGCAAACATCGCTCTTAAGTCCGAAACAACCTTACGGCTCAACGCGTGCGCCACCACGTTAGCCTTGCCGGATGATATTCAATCGAACAATCATAATCCTTGAGCAATTCAATCCATCTGCGCTGCCTCAAATTCAAATCCTTCTGAGTCAAAAGATACTTTAGACTCTTGTGATCTGTGTAGACTATCAATCTCTCTCCGTACAAGTAGTGCCCATACCGAGTAGTGCAAAGCATTTGTCTTATGGATATCCGCCTCCTTCACCTTCAATTGGTGATACCCAGACCTTAAATCAATTTTCGAGAATACCGAAGCACCCTTCAGCTGATCAAACAAGTCATCTATCCGCGGCAACGGATACTTGTTTTTGATCGTCAGCTTGTTCAACTGGCGGTAGTCTATACACATCCGCATGGTACCATCTTTCTTCTTAACAAAGAGTACTGGCGCTCCCCAAGGTGAAACACTTGGCCTAATAAAGCCTCGATCCAACAACTCCCCGGATCTCGAGCCTTTAATTCCACTAACTCCTTTGGCGCCATCCTATACGAAGCAATAGACACCGCGCAGCGATTCCGTGTATGAGATCTATCCGAACTCCACCTCACGATCCGGTGGCAAGCCCTAAGTTCCTCCGAAACACATCAACAAATTCTTTAAGCTGTCCTGACCTTTTCCACACGCAGATTCCTCGGCCTCCAAGGCATACACGTGAACCACATACGCTTCACGCCCTTCCCGACCATCTTCTTCGCTTTGGAGCGGATACCACGTTGGATAAGTAATCTCTTCTATTACCTATCATGACTACCTCATCACCTCACTAGTCTTTAGAACTAAGCGCTTAGCCACGCAATCCAATCTAGCACGGTATTTAACCAACCGATCCATCCCGAGAATCGGATCGAACTCCCCAAATGATAGTTCCATCGGATCACCCACAAACACTACCCCCTTGGAGTTCTAGGGGTACATCTCTATACATCTTATCTCGACTACTCTGAGTGACCCGGAGGGCTAATGATCATCATCCGCCTTGAAGTAGTTTGAGTTTAAGTCCATGGTCTCTACTATGCTACTAGCAACGTATGAATGCGTTGAACCCACATCAATTAAAGCGGATATGGAGAACCAAAGATCAAAACGTATCGGTTATGACGTCCGGTCGTCGCCCTCTCTCGGCGTCTCATTGCATACACCAACCCACGTGTCTTGCCTCGTAGCTACGCACCTGCGCGCCGGTGCTCGCGCGCCCCGACTCGAACCATTTACGCCATTACCACGACCCCTCTGCGGTGGCGGTCCATTATTCTGAATCCGAGTACGGCCCCCGCCTCGGGTGAATCCTAGTCAACTTACGCGGACAGTCCCTCACACGGTGATCCAAAGAGCCACACTCGAAACATCCTTTTCCACCGGTCCAGCAACCTCCCCAATGAGATTTCCCACAACGGTTACACTGTGCGGGTCCCTGATTACCAGCAACAGACCTACTAGACTGATTCGGCCCACTTTGTCTAGCTCTTTTCTGCGGATTACCCGATGACCCAGAAGATCCAACACTCCTCTTATGTCTGTTCCTATCCATGTTTTGCCTCACAGATTCTTTAACACCCTCGGCTACCTTAGCCTTCTCAACCAGGACGGCAAACTCACGCTCCTGCTGTGGAGCAATCAGCAGTCTTAATTCGTCTCTCAGACCATCCTCGAATCGAACACACCTCTCGTGTTCAGTAGCCACAATGCCCCTAGCATACCTACTCAGCTTCAAGAATTCTGCCTCGTACTCTGACACAGACTTACTCCCCTGAACTAGCCTCAAAAATGCTTTTCGTTGTGCGTCAATGTAGCTAGCTCCAATGTACTTTTTCTGATAAGCAGCCCTAAAATAATCCCAAGTGAGATCCTCCGCTGCAGCCCCGTCTCGAACCGTGAGCCACCACTGGTATGACTCATCCCGAAGGAGCGATACTATCCCCTACAGCTTCTCCTCAACAGTCAGGTCCAGATCATCCATGATCCGTTCCGTCGCTTCCGGTAATACTCGGCCGTCTTTGAGCGACACCAGAAACACCTCTAAATACCTCGGCCCCATTTGCTCGGAGTCACTCAGGCACAGATTTCCTAGCTCCTGCGCCTCCACCTACTCTAGCTACCCTTTCCAGAACTCGCAGCATCACCTGCGACACTGCGTCATCCCCAGTCTGATCCTGAAATTCACCACCTCCAGCTGGTGGTGGTGCCGGTATCTCATTCTCGACCCACGACTGACCCTCACCGGTTCGAAACCGTCATCCTACCCGACCACGCCCACGTGTATTACGACCACGTCCACCCCGAGTGCTCATGACTACGATCTCGACTTAGCCGATTGAAGTTTTATGCATCGATATTTATTCCGCTATTTAAAAGCACGATCTTATGAATATTTCTTATTAAAGAAATTTTTGTTTTCGCAAGTCGTGGACCCGGTGATTTCGATTTCTAAAGTAATTGCTAGTCATTCCATCATATTACACCAACATCAGTAATCACAAGAATAATAAGGAGTACTTACCTGGGCGGATTGGTGCCGGAGACTCGAAGCCATGCCTTCCAAACCATATACTTTGAAACAAAAACATTTAAAAACAAAAATTCCTAAAACATTTTGGGCCTCAGGCCCACAGCCGAGCCTTGAACTTGGCTCTGATACCACAATTGTAACACCCCAAACCCGGTCAATACACCACGACCGAATCTGGCATGTTACGGGGAAAATCGCGTTTGAGGGGTTAGGTTTCAGGTTAAAGATTCGATAAAAAAAAAACTCTTTGTCATATTTTATACTTGTCAAAATCTTGGGCATGATTGCTTTAAAAGCGGTAGTGAATTTTGAAAACCTAAATTTGAAAACTTGGTTGACTCCATAAGTAAGACAAATACATATCGTTTGAGAATCCCAAGTAATCTCCTTCTTGATGCTTAAAAACATTTTGGGTTTAGTGCGGAAAAAAAATCTCTAGTTCTAGAAATTGTTTGAGTGGCATTTATTTTTAATGTTTTAGGGTGATACCCGATGGTAAAGTTTAAAACATATCGCGTTGTAGTTTGAAAACCTCATCTTTCCAAGTTTTATCCAATATTAGTCCAATTCTTTGTTAAGGCATATTTGAAATCAGATTTAAACATATAAATAACCAAAGCATAACTTTAAAAGGCCATTTACAATCCCAGCAAAACCAAATGAAAATAAAGGAAATAAAGTACCAAGTATTTAAATCAGTGAAAATCTGAATTAATTCATGGCATGAGCACCTCGAGTCCACCCGGCTCCCTATCCGCAATCTAAGTGTCACCTGAAACGATAAGGGAGAAGGTGAGTCGCAAGGCTCAGTGCATAAATCCCTCTCCTGAATAACGCAACATGCTAACACACATCATAGCAAAGCAATACAAGTAATGCACCCAATCCTAGCCATCCGCACTCCATTTCTACCCCATGTGGTACCAAACCACTGGTGGTACCAAACCACTAGTGACCCAAAGTCACGATATCCATAATTGTGGTGCCAAACCATTTGGTGACCCAAAGTCACGAATAATCCAATGATGGGGCCAACCCATCGTGTGATACCAAATCACCGGCGCAATCCCAGTATAATCACCGTGGGGCCAACCCATTTGTGGTGCTAAGCCACCGGGGCGAGGCGCTATGAGGTGCCAAACCTCTGGTGTCCCAAAGACACGAATGTGATACCAAATCACCGGTGACCGAAGTCACGAATCCAATGATGGGGCCAACCCATCGTGTGATACCAAATCACCGGGCGTCAATCCCAGTATAATCAATCGTGGGCCAACCCACTCGTGGTGCTAAGCCACCGGGACGAGACGCTGAGGTGCCAAACCTCTGTGACCCAAAGTAACAATAATCAATCTGTGGTACCAAACCACCGGAGGTGCCAAACCTTTGGTGTCCCAAAGACACGGATATCATATTCCCCTCCTCTCATATCACCCATAACATATCATACTAATGCAAATCGTGCAATATATGTAATCATGCTAACATGTTTAACATTGTATCTCATATCACATACATCATCGATCATGATATCATATACCATTAATAGAACTCGTAATAAAACGGGCTTACCCGAATCAGGTGCACATACCCCATAGGGTATCATATCAATCAACCACACTGTTTGACAATCGTGTTTATTAAACATATTACTAAGCAATGAGTGTGTTAGTTACACACACGCTAACACGCGAGCTTTAAACTCAACAAATCGATCTACAATCTTAACACACCTTGCTCCTAGAATCGGCCAAACATAGGATTAGTCACTTATACCATTCGGCCAAAACCCACTAAACCAAAGGGGTTAACATTCAACCCTTACCTTGCAAATGGGTTGGTTTCCTACCAAACCCCGAACCAAACGGTGGTTCTTCTGACAATCGGCCTTCCTCTAAAACACAAATAATCAGTCTCACAAGGCTATGACTTTAACGAAAACAAAAAGAATAGACTAAAAGAACTCGTTCTTACCACCACCTACCTATTGCTTTACAGAGAAAGAAGGCCCCTCTCGATTGCTCTCAAAATCTAGAAGTCCTACAATCCAATCGGTTACAACACAAGAGATTAACACCCTTCAACCAATGCCGAAATCGGCCCTTAATCAAACCCAAATCGATTGAGAAAAAGAAAGAGAGAAAATGACCATTCGGCCAAACTCTTACCTACCACCAACCGAAAGAAAACAAGAACCCAACACGTTCACCACCCTTCTAATATTCGGCCACCAAGGAACTACTAAGAGAGAGGAGAGTTTCGGCCAAGAGGAATGGAAGAAACAAATGGAGACAAACGGCTTGAGCTTTGAACAAAAGACAGGAATAAGAGATGAGTAGAGAGTGGGGACTTTCGGTTTGAAAGCAAATAGATGAAGAAAGTGTTTTGGAGGATAAGATTCTGGCTACCAAAGTTTAAGAAGGAAAAAGAAAAATGTGAGAAGGAGAGATACTAAATTCAGCTTGACACAAAGTGAAGAAGCAAAGAAATGGAAGGGTGAATAGCAAAAGAAGCAAAACACAATTGTGTCTTCAAGATGACATTCGGCTATCAATGAAAGTCAAGAGCAAAGAACAAAGCAAATTCGGCAAAGGTTGTCAGTACTTTCGGTTTCAAGAAAGAAAATGAAAGAAAAATGAGAGAACACTCTTTAGAAAATTCGGCTAACAAATGACCAAAGAAAGAACTTTTGCTTGACACTCCAAAGACTGAAAATGCACAAAAGCCTAAGTGAATTTCGGCTAACACCCCCTAACTCACTCACCCAACCGGCCACTCCCAAAACTCTCCTAAAATTCGCCACATCTCCCCAAACACTCCACACCACCACTTCAAATTATTTTGAACAAGTCCACTTCCTACAATCACTCTCCACCCACCATTTGAGCATTTGACTTGGTCTTAGGCGAGTTTGAACCGCCTACAACTCCTCCCCTCCATGCCACAAAATGAGAGCAAAAATGTGGGATTTTCGCAACTTGAACACAGACCTCCTCCCGCAAGTGACGCCAAACACAAGCCCCAAGTGGCGCATGCTTTGCCATCTTACTAGCTCAACTCTTGTGCTAACTTTTCACCTAAAATTATTTATAAACCCCAGCTCCTTCAGCTCCTCTCACATAAAACTTAAAACCAAAATTTTTCCTACCACTCCGGCTTATACTAAGCTTACAACTAAGCCCCAAAACAACACAAAAGCAATATTGCAAAATAACCATATGCAAAACAATGCAATAACAAAATAGCCCCTATCCCTGGATATTACACACCTTCCTTTAGTTCTTTTCCCTATGATGCCATAGCCCAACTATATTCTTATACAATATGGCGCCATGGCCATGGAATTTTCCTTTCAGAAATTGTGTTTAAAGTCCCGACTGACCCCTATTAGACTCCACCACGGTGAATAGACACAAACTCGGTTAATAGACCTTTCATGCATTAGCACCAAACTTAACATACATCTCACCTTGTACATCCCAGACATATGCTTACAGTCATATTTTCGACTCCAAATTTCTTATCACATACTTTATACTTTTCAGATTCATACAAACTATACATGCAAATCTTATCCAACATTTATATATAAGAATACTTATCGTACCATCCTTTTCTAAACTTAGTTAATAGTTCATACGATTCTTCATAAAAGTATCTAAAATAAACCAGTATACATACACAAGAGTCAGCTAAGGGACTCACCTTACACCCATGAAGAACAGCTTGATCTCTAAATCCAAACACTCATCACGAAATATCAGCAATTCATTGCTTATAAGACATAGGTATACCATTCATATGACTTTTACAATCATCTGAACCCAAGATAATCCCCCATGCAAAAATCTTACTTCCTCATATTATTGGTCATACCTTCAAAACAGATTTACTCTTTCAAAAATCAACATGCAAGTCCATAATACGTACCCAGGATATGAAACAACATTCTGCATGAACTCTGCTTCTTAGTTTCAGCTTAGCAAGAAAGATCCTCGATCAAGTTCAAAGCAAGTTAACAATGGTGTTTTCAAATAGAAGGAAGAAGATAACTCCCGATTTCTTATAAAGCTCACATCAATTGTAACACCCCTTACCCGTGCCCGAAGCCAGGACCGGGATTGAGGCATTACCTAATTAATCTCACTTGACATATCGAAACGGGCTATAAAATTTATTTTAACTCATCACTTGTACGTACTCGGCCTAAGAGGCCCCAAACATATTTTCGAGAGGTATCTGGACTATACTGGGAGTTTTTACAAACTCAGGAACTTTTCAACAAAGTAGGGGCCACACACCCGTGTTGGTCTAGGGACACGCCCGTGTGCCCCTAAGACATGCCCGTGCCATCCACCCGTGGTTGACCCTGACCAACTTCACACGGCCTAGACACACCCGTGTCTTCTACCCGTGGTCGATTCTGACTAACTACACACGGCCTAGACACGCTCGTGTCCTCTACCCGTGGTCGATTTAAATTCAACAATTAATGTACAGACTTCACACGGCCTGGGCACACGCCCGTGTCCCTAGCCCGTGGAGCACACTGACTTGCAAACCAAGTGGGCAATGGGGACACATGGTATAGACACATGCCCATGTGTCTATTTATGTGGACAATTAGATGGCTATCTACCAAGCCTTTCGCCACCCCACATTGCACACATGCAATTACCAATCTATCTCAACACAATTCACAACCCAAGGGCACATCCAAATACTCGATTCAACAATCGTACACGAGGGCATACACTTCAAACAAAATAACTTTCTTTAATCATAAAAATTTGCCAAGTATCGGCCTAACTTAATAGACCATTACAAAAGGAGGTTTTGATGGCTTACAAAACCAACACTTTGGCCAACAATTACTACCTAACAAAATACTCGAGTCCTATACATGCCATACTCAAAATAAGTCTAAATTGTTATACCAAAGTGGTGTCGATAGTGTGATTTCTGAACTCCTACGTCCCCGATCCTCGAGTTATCAAGGCAATACTACAAGGAAAAAGAGCAATGAAAAGGGGTAAGCATAAAGCTTAGTAAGTTTGCATGAATATAAATAGCAACAATAAGCTCATAAAATAATCCATCCATGATATTAACTAACCATACACAAGTCATAGGCATCTTGCTATACTTACTCACAGTTGCCTTTATTTAGCACATACCATGCCACATGTCGTAAACATTTCTTCGTGACTCATTCACGAGTACCTGTATTCACTCATTCATATGACCTTAGTGCAAATCTCATTTCAAATTCTAAACTCATCTACTTATCCCTTTAATCACTAGGGATAGTTAGAGACGTATATTCGACGCCGTTCATGTAGAGACGAAGCCAGTGCCACATCCCCGAGGTGGTCTTACTTGGAGTTACTTCTAAACGCCAATGCCATATCCCGGATATGGTCTTATATGGACTTTCACATCAAGTATCGATGCCATATCCCGGATATGGTCTTATACGATTTTCACATTCATTACCGAAGCCATATCCTACATATGGTCTTACACGGGATTTAAACTTAGTGCTGAGGCCATGTCCCGAACATGGTCCTATACGGGACCTTATCTATTTCATATCTCGATAATAGCATTTTCATATTGACATGGTCCACTAAGACTTCAACATCTCATTCAACATCAATTTAATGGAATGTCATGCATCAATATGATATCAAGCATTCTCGATTATGCTAACATAAATGTCGTATTAATCACATACAAACTTACCTCTATTCAAAATGAGCTAGCTCGACGGTTTAGTCCGAGACTTTATTCTTTCCCCGATCGAGGTAGATTTTCGATCCTTCTTGCTCTATAATAGCAATTTAGCTCATTTTAATCATCTCATTAATAAAAGCATTCCAAAAATCATGCTTAGATAAAATTACTACTTTACCCCTAGACTTTGGCAAAATGACCATTTTACCCCTAGGCTCGGAAATCAATTCTAATCAAATTTCTACCTTCAACAAGCCTAGGTAAACATTTAATGCTTTTAAAGCTATCATCAAAAATCAATATTTCACATACTTACTACATAATTTGTAACCTTTTGATCAAGGTCCTATTTGATGTTTTCATGCTAACACCTCTCACAAAAGTTGTTCATCTAACAACTAAGACTCAATTTCTTCCATGAAAATGCAGAAAATAACAATGAAAGCTCTCATGGAAAAACTATAAACCTTTCACCATATTGCACAATAGTCCCCTCATTTGAAAGCTCAAGCTCTAGGGGTTTCAAAAGTACAACTATTATCAAGAAAAGATCACTAGAACACTTACTAATGAGGAGATGAGTGTGTTCAAATTTTTGAAGCTTTCAACCCTTATTTTCCTTGCAAATTTTGGTGGAAGAGATGAACAAGAAAGATTATATTTTCTCTTTCTTTAGTCTAATATTAAACTAGTCAAATTAGTCACCAACTCTTACTAACTTTGACCAAATTTTTGTCCATCTTTGTCTCCCATCTAGTCTATGGTCGGCCAAGCAATTACAAGGGGCTAAATTTCCTTTTAAATTCCTAAATTTAACAATCTATGGCTATTTGGTACCTTTAGAAATTAAAATGGAACTTTCACACTTTATGCGATTTAGTCCTTTTTCACGATTAAACATGAAATCGCTAGAATTAAAGCACCAAAATTTTCATGCACATGTGCTAGCATGTTTTAATTCATAATATAACATGAAAAATAAATTTCTCAAATCTCAGATTAATGATCCTGAGATCACTATTTCGACTAGCCCCTAAATCGGGCTGTTACAATTCCCCCTCCTTAAGGATTTTCGTCCTCGAAAATCTTACCAGTGAAAAGATTTGGATATTGGTTTCTCATCGATTCCTCAGACTCCCACGTGGCCTCTTCTATACCGTGCCTTTGCCATAGGACTTTCACTAGGGCTATGCTTTTGTTCCTTAACTGCTTGACTTCACGAGCCAAAATTCTAACTGGTTCTTCACCATATGTTAAATCCGGTTGTATCTCTACCTCTGTTGGCTCTATAACATGCAAAGGGTCTGAACGATATTGACGTAACATGGATACGTGAAAGACGTCATGAATCTTTTCTAACTCAGGTGGCAAAACTAACCGATAAGCTACCAGTCCTATTCTTTCGGTAACCTTATACGGTCCGATAAAGCGCAGACTCAATTTGCCCTTCTGGCCAAACCTGAGGACTTTCCTCCAAGGTGATACTTTCAAGAACACTTTATCACCGACTTTGAATTCTATTTCTTTCCTTTTTAAATCTGAATAGGACTTCTGTCTATCAGAGGCGACTTTCAAATAGTCACGTATCACTTTTACCTTCTCCTTAGTTTCCTTAACCAAGTCAACCCCATGTATCTATTTCTCTCTGAGTTCTGACCAATACAAGGGAGTTCGACACTTACGCCCATACAATGCCTCATAAGGCGCCCTCTTCAAACTTGACTGAAAACTGTTGTTGTAGGCGAATTCCACCAACGGTAAGTATTTCTCCCAACTACCTTGGAATTCTAAAACGCAACATCGAAGCATGTCCTCAAGTATCTGGATTACCCTCTCCGATTGTCAAGTCGGTTTGTGGATGGAAGGTCAGTACTAAAAATTTAATTTCGTGCCCAAGGCTTCTTGCAACTTTTTCCAAAATCGTGACGTGAATCTCGGATCTCTATCCGAGATGATTGACAACGGATACCCATGGAGTCTTACTATCTCTGACATGTACAAGTCTGCCAATTTATATCGTCGACTCGTACTGGTATAAAATGGGCCAACTTTGTGAGTCTATCAACCACTACCCATACTGTATCTTTCTTCTTTGTAGTCAATGGTAAGCCCGTCACGAAGTCCATGGTGATACGGTCCCATTTCCACTCAGGAACCATAATGGGTGAAGTAAACCCGAAGGTACTTGATGTTCAAATTCACTTGCGACCGACAAATCGACATTTCGATACAAAATCAGAAATATCTTTCTTCATACCAAGCCACCAATAACATTTCTTCAAATTATTGTACATCTTCGTGCTGCCTGGGTGCACATTCAAACATCCACTATGCGCTTCATGCAAGATTTTTTGAATGAGCTCATCATTCCTGGGTACACAGACTCGATCTCGAAATGTTAGACATCCATCACGATTTACTCAAAATTCTGTCTCAACGCTCGACTCACATAAAACTCTCTTGGCTTGCAAACTATTATCATCCTTCTGGGCTTCACAAATCTCTTGGAGAAACAATGGTTTAGCCCTCAACTCGGCTAAAATAGAACCATCACCCAACAAGATCATCTGAGTGTTCATGGCTCTTAGAGCAAACAATGATTTTCTACTCAGAGCATTGGCGACTACGTTCGCCTTCTCTAGATGGTAGTAAATCACCAATTCATAATCCTTAATCAGTTCTAACCACCTTCATTGCCTAAAATTCAATTCTTTTTGAGTCATCAAGTACTTTAGGCTCTTGTGGTCGGTGAAAATCTGACACCTCCAAATTTTTAGTGCAAACACAATTGCGGCTAACTCTAAATCATGAGTTGGGTAGTTCTTCTCGTGCGGCTTCAATTGCCTAGAGGCGTATGCAATAACCTTACCCTCTTGCATAAGTACACAACCCAATCCGTTCAGGGACGCATCACTGTAAACCATAAATTCTCTCCCCGATTCAGGTTGCACCAAAATAGGAGCCTCAGTCAACAGTGTCTTCAATTTCTCAAAACTTTGTTGGCACTCTTCTGTCCAAACAAACTTCACATCTTTCTACAAAAGTCTCATCATCGGGGTAGCTATCATGGAAAACCCCTTGACAAAATGCCTATAATAGCCGGCTAGGCCCAGAAAACTCCTTACTTCTGTTACGCTCCTCGGCAGTTTCCAGTAAATAATCGCTGAAATCTTACTCGGGTCTACTCTAATTCCATCTCTTGAGACAATGTGCCCCAAAAATCCCACTTCCTTGAGCCAAAATTCACTCTTACTGAATTTGGCATACAATTTCTCTTCTCTCAGAACTTGCAGAACCGTACTCAAGTGCTCGGCGTGTTTGTTCTCATCTCGAGAGTAGATCAATATGTCTTCGATTAAAACCACGAAAAATTTATCCAAGTATGGCCAAAAAACGCGATTCATCAAATCCATGAAAATCACAAGGGCATTCGTTAGACCAAAAGGCATGACCAAAAATTCATAGTGGCCATACCTAGTCCTAAATGCCATTTTCGGCACATCCGAGTCCTTGACTCTCAGCTGATAGTACCCTGACCTCAAATCTATCTTGGAAAACACCGTGGCTCCTTTCAATTGATCGAATAGATCATCGATCCTCGACAATGGGTACTTGTTCTTCATAGTTACCTTGTTGAGTCGCCGATAATCTATGCATAGTCTCATAGAACCATCTTTCTTTTTCACGAATAAAACGGGAGCACCCTACGGAGAAAAACTCGGCCTTGCAAAACCTTTATCCGTTAGCTCTTGCAACTTTTCTTTTAGCTCCTTTAACTCGGTTGGAGCCATTCTATAGGGAGCAATAGAAATAGGGGCAGTACCCGGAGCTAACTCAATCCCAAATTCGATCTCTCTAACTAGGGGTAGTCCTGGTAACTCGTCCGGGAAAACATCTAGGTACTCACATACCATGGGTACCGACTCAATTCTCAAATCAGTCTCTTTCGTGTTCAACAAAAAGGCAAGATAAGCCTCATAACCCTTCCTTAGGTACCTCTGAGTCGACATGGTTGATATCACTATTGGCGATCTATCTGGCTTATCTGATTCTACACGAATAAAATTACCATTTTCATCTCTCAACTCGATATGCTTCTTCCCACAATTCACAATTACACCATGGGTAACTAACCAATCCATCCCAAGGATGACATCAAACTCATCAAACGGTAATAAAATAAGGTCGACCGGGAAACAATGACCCCTAATCATCAAAGGGCAACCTTTGCAAACTCTATCAACCAATACACACTTGCCTAGGGGATTAGACACTCTTATTATGAATTCAGTAAACTCTACGGGCATGCTCATGCTAGAGACTAATTTCATGCATATGTATGAGTGGGTGGATCCCGGATCAATTAAAGCTATAACACGAGTATTATGGAGAGAAAAGGTACCCGTGATTACGTCGAGGGAAGATGCCTCTTCACGAGCACGAATGGCATATGTCCTCGCTGGTGCTCTACCCTCGACTCTAGCAGCTTGCTCTCTAGATGGATTCTTACTACCCATTTCACTTCCCGGGTTTCTCAGTGGTCTTCCCCTAGCAGTACTTCTCGATCTTGCATACTGAGGCTTTTCTTTCTCGCCCACCTCGAGGCAGTCTCTAATAAAGTGGTCTAAGGACCCACAACAGAAACATGCTTTCTCGTTAGCTTGACACTCACCAGAATGGCGCCTTCCACACTGAGGACACTCTGGTCTACCTGGTCGAACGTTGCCCACACTAGCAACTGATGTGGTTTGCCCTTTCGACCCTAAAAATTTCTTGCCTTTATCTCGGGTTGAAAACTCCACTGAAGTGACTGATCAAGTAGTGAAATCCCTCGATTTTTTTTATGAAGATTGATGAGACTTATTCAGTTGTCTCTTCCTTGAGTCATGAGACTCGTACTCAGATCTTCTCTTCTCTTTAGCCAACTCCTCGGCTTTACAGGCCCTATCCACCATCACTACGAATTCTTTTAATTCAAGAACTCCCACGTATAGGCGGATATCTTCATTCAATCCGTCCTTAAATCTCTTGCACATGATGGCTTCGGTAGACACGCATTCTCGTGCATACTTGCTAAGCCTTACGAACTCTCGTTCGTAGTCAGTCACTAACATACGGCCTTGTTTCAATTCCAAGAATTCTATTCTCTTGCGGTCGATGAACCTCTGGCTGATATACTTCTTCCGGTATTCCTCTTGGAAGAATTCCCAACTAACTCTCTCCCTTGGCACTACTGACACCAGGGTGTTCCACCATCGGTAGGCTGAATCTCTCAGGAGAGACACCGCACACTTTAAGCAGTCCTCAGGCGTGCAGGATAACTCATCGAATACCCGGATGGTATTCTCGAGCCAAAATTCCACTTTTTTCAGGTCATCATCCTTATTCGCTCGAAATTCCTCGGCTCCTTGCTTCCGGATCTTATCCACCGGAGGCCTTTCTCTTCTCACCACCTCAACCACTTGAGGAGCTACTGGAGCGGGTTGAGCGTTAGGATTTGCTCGGGTATACTCAGTATACCAGTTGCTCATCATGTGGAGAAAGGCTTCTCGAGCCTCTTCCCTCTGACCCAAGGTCTCGGGTCTACTGTTGGTCGGTGCAGTCCCTTGAGCGGGGGCCGACGCGTTACTCGCATCATCATCGACTGCAGTTCGGTCTGGATCAGAATCCATATACTACATAAAACACAATTTTATACTTTAGGAGTCATCACACTATCATTACTCAGACACCCTTACATATGGCATGTATAGCTAGACTCGTACTTACGCTACATTAGTCCTAGATACGACTAAACCGTAGCTCTGATACCAATAAATGTATCACCCTTTACCCGTGCCCGAAGCCGGGACCGGGATTGAGGCATTACCTAATTAATCTCACTTGACATATCGAAACTGGCTATAAAATTTCTTTTAACTCATCACTTGTACGTACTCGGCCTAAGAAGCCCCAAACATACCTCCGAGAGGTATCTGAACTATACTGGGAGTTTTTACGAACTCAGGAACTTTTCAACAAAGCAGGGGCCACATGCCCGTGTCGGTCTAGGGACACGCCCGTGTGCCCCTAAGACATGCCCGTGTCATCCACCCGTGGTTGACCCTGACCAACTTCACACGGCCTAGACACGCTCGTGTCTTCTACCCGTGGTCGATTCTGACTAACTTCACACGGCCTAGACACGCTCGTGTCCTCTACCCGTGGTCGATTTAAATTCCACAATTAATGTACAGACTTCACACGGCCTGGGCACACGCTCGTGTCCCTAGCCCGTAGAGCACACTGACTTGTAAACCAAGTGGATTCATGTGGACAATTAGATGGCTATCTACCAAGCCTTTCACCACCCCACATTGCACACATGCAATTACCAATCTATCTCAACACAATTCACAACCCAAGGGCACATCCAAATACTCGATTCAACAATCGTACACGAGGGCATACACTTCAAACAAAATCACTTTCTTTAATCATAAAAATTTGCCAAGTATCGGCCTAACTTAATAGACCATTACAAAATGAGGTTTTGATGCCTTACAAAGCCAACACTTTGGCCAATAATTACGACCTAACAAAATACTCGAGTCTTATACATGCCATACTCAAAATAAGTCTAAATTGTTATACCAAAGTGGTGTCGATAGTGTGATTTCTGAACTCCTACGTCCCCGATCCTCGAGTTATCAAGGCACTACTACAAGGAAAAAGAGCAATGAAAAGGGGTAAGCATAAAGCTTAGTAAGTTTGCATGAATATAAATAGCAACAATAAGCTCATAAAATAATCCATCCATGATATTAACTAACCATACACAAGTCATAGGCATCTTGCTATACTTACTCACAATTGCTCTTATTTAGCACATACCATGCCACATGTCGTAAACATTTCTTCGTGACTCATTCACGAGTACCTGTATTCACTCATTCATATGACCTTAGTGCAAATCTAATTTCAAATTCTAAACTCATCTACTTATCCCTTTAATCACTAGGGATAGTCAGAGACGTATATTCGACGTTGTTCATGTAGAGACGAAGCCAGTGCCACATCCCCGAGGTGGTCTTACTTGGAGTGACTTCTAAACGCCAATGCCATATCCCGGATATGGTCTTATATGGACTTTCACATCAATTATCGATGCCATATCCCGGATATGGTCTTATACGATTTTCACATTCATTACCGAAGCCATATCCCACACATGGTCTTACACGGGATTTCAACTCAGTATCGAGGCCATGTTCCGGACATGGTCTTATACGGGACCTTATCTATTTCATATCTCGATGATAGCATTTTCATAATCACATGGTCCACTAGGACTTCAACATCTCATTCAACATCAATTTAATGGAGTGTCATGCATCAATATGATATCAAGCATTCTCGATTATGCTAACATAAATGTCGTATTAATCACATACAAACTTACCTCGATTTCAAAATGAGCTAGCTCGACGGTTTAGTCCGAGACTTTATTCTTTCCCGATCGAGGCATTCTCGATCCTTCTTGCTCTATAATAGCAATTTAGCTCATTTTAATCATCTCATTAATAAAAGCATTCCAAAACTCATGCTTAGATAAAATTACTACTTTGCCCCTAGACTTTCGTAAAATAACCATTTTACCCCTAGGCTCGGAAATCAATTCTAATCAAATTTCTACCTTCAACAAGCCTAGGTAAACAATTAATGCTTTTAAAGCTATCATCAAAAATCAATATTTCACATACTTACTACATAATTTGTAACCTTTTTATCAAGGTCCTATTTGGTGTTTTCATGCTAACACCTCTCACAAAAGTTGTTCATCTAACAACTAAGGCTCAATTTCTTCCATGAAAATGCAAAAAATAACAATAAAATCTCTCATGAAAAAACTTTAAACATTTCACCATATTGCACAATAGTCCCCTCATTTGAAAGCTCAAGCTCTAGGGGTTTCAAAAGTACAACTATTATCAAGAAAAGATCACTAGAACACTTACTAATGAGGAGATGAGTGTGCTGAAATTTTTGAAGCTTTCAACCCTTATTTTCCTTGTAAATTTTGGTGGAAGATATGAGCAAGAAAGATGATATTTTCTCTTTCTTTAGTCTAATATTAAACTAGTCAAATTAGTCACCAACTCTTACTAACTTTGACCAAATTTTTGTCCATCTTTGTCTCCCATCTAGTCTATGGCCGGCCAAGCAATTACAAGGGTCTAAATTTCCTTTTAAAGACCTCAATTTAACAATCTATGGCTATTTGGTACCTTTAGAAATTAAAATGGAACTTTCACACTTTATGCGATTTAGTCCTTTTTCGCGATTAAACATGAAATCGCTAGAATTAAAGCACCAAAATTTTCATGCACATGTGCTATCATGTTCTAATTCATAATATAACATGAAAAATAAATTTCTCAAATCTCGGATTAATGATCCCAAGATCACTATTCCGACTAGCCCCTAAATCGGGCTGTTACATCAATATATATGTAAAACACATGTTCTCATAGTGAAACTTTACACGTGTCAGCAACTTTCAAAATTGCCCTTATTAGTGTCTTACATCTATAAAGAAACGTATACAAGAATCCAAAATATTTATGTATCCTTGATTTATCCATTCGTTCATTCTTGAGCATCTCATTAAAACGTAATGTACACCATAACTAGACAAACTAGGCGTACCTTACCCTTGGCGATACCCTCATTACCCAAAAACCTTCACATACTTGCCAATCTCGTCTTCTTTACGACTCAAACGATTCACAAAACAATCCTTTTATGATACTCTATTATTAACTATGTGTCCGTTCTATCTGCCAAAACCATCGATCGGGCAAATAGGATCATGCCACTCAGATTACTTATGGTTGCTCACCTAAACTCAGGACCCATTAATATTGGGTGTTACATTTTGAATTTAATTTTGTTGAGTTTGGAATGTAAATGTGAATGATGAACTATGTTTAAATTGTTGGTGAATACATAGGTAGTTATGCTTAGTAAATTGTCAAATTAATGTGAAATAGCTTGAATGATCTTGTGGTTGGGTAAATGGAAGCTTTGGTATGTGTTTAAGTTGACTTTATGCAGGTTTAAATGGACAAATATGAACCATTTAAACCATTATTTTGGCTTGGCACGAAACAGGTATCAAATGGCCACATTTTACAAAAAAATAAGGTCCCCGTCTCGATGTGAAATTCTCCTCGTCGCAATGTTGAAGGACAATTTATGGCATCTTGACGTAAGGTGGTCTGACGTCATGACGTGACTCACTATTTCGACGACATCACGGCGTGGAGTCCAAACTTTTAAACCTTTGTAATTTGGTCCTAATTCATTCCCAGGTCACCAAAAGAACTTTTGTAAGTTCAATTTAGTCTCGATTTCGATTTGAATGACAATATATGATTATGAATGTGATATAAATGGTTGTTACACAATTTATTTTAAAATTTTCAGTTCCAATTATTGTGGTAATAGCCCATAACTCGGGTCCTACGACCAGACTGGTGAAGGGGGTTTACACGAGAGGTAATAATTGGTTAGTTATTAGCTAATTCACTAAAACCTGAGTTCTATAGTTAATTACAACCACTGAAGTGAGTTAATCTTCTATCTGTTATTTGAAATTTCGTTGATTGTTAATTTGTTTTTAGTAATTTTAGTTTAAGGTTAGTTTGAGTTTAGGCTAAAGTAATTAATTAATTTTATTATTGTTTTGGATTTACACTACTAATTCGTAACTCGAATAGATTAGTATTTATTTTCTGTAATTAAATTAATAGTGATTTTCTCTAATCGAGAATCCCTTGGATACGATTCTCGGAATACTTACCAAGTGTTTCATTGCAAACAGACTATATTACAATTTCACCCGTATGCTTGCGAACACCACTGCTTGATTATATATATTTTTGCTGCAATATTTCTAGTCCATACGCTCACACATTTTGCGACGGTCATGTATTAATCTATTGAATACACTTGATAGATTGACCTATATGAGAGTGAAGTGGGGCCACTTCTATAAGACTTATTGCAGAGCCTCTAGAGCACTCATGAAAAACTAGGTACATGCATTGCCCATTAGTGTGCAATTGCGTCGAACAATAATATTATAGGTATAATGTGATTGATGAGAATTTTAATTTACGCTAAGATTTCTTGGCTTATAAAAACTTTATGTTTCACCAATTATTTTTTTGGAAAATCGATTTGAAAACAGTGAAAGCAGAACAAAATTTTAAAAATTTTCTTTTTTAAAATTAACTAGTTGAGATATTTATAGCAATAAACCTATTACTTGAACTATACCTATGTTTTTGGATTAGGAAAACTTCATCTTTCCCAAGTTTTAACCACTTGATCTTCTTCGCTAATGTCAAACTCGATTTGCTAGAGTGTAGGCTCAATTCACAATTCAATGAAAACTTTAGTGAAACTCTCAAGAGCTAGAAACTGAAGGCGAACTCTACCAAAATATAGAATTTATTTTGGTAAAAATAACTTGACTATATTTTGAAAGAATATCGACATATATTTAGTGTCTATTTGACCTAGCTATTAGTTTCTATTTGTAAAGAAAACAAAAGTTTTATTCGAACAAGGTATAAACGAAATAATAATATTTTAATAGGAAAACTAACTCTCACTATAGATAAACTCGTATAATTTAACGCTATAGTCTTTAAACCAAGTCATATAATTTATTCAACCCAATAAATATATTTATTATACCCAAAATATTATTTATTCATTTAATTAATTCAATTATTTTCTCAATCCAATTCTAGTTCCGTTAAAGCCATGTCGACTTTACTATACTAGAATCTATGCATAAATAATCAATTCAATTAAATTTTTCTCATGAAACTATGATGACTTTATTAATTTAATTTACACTTTGAACTTCAATTATTTAATTATAAATTAATTAAATAATAATTTTAAGAATTTAATTAATTACCAGGTCATCTCTTGTTCATAACGAGAAAATGCATTCACTGTGGATAGTGAAACATGCAATCTATTTCTCTAGTTTATCGTTTTACATTTTCATATCATCGATTAATGCAAATAATCAATGTTATGTCGAGCTAGCAGAAGGACCGATTGGACATATACAATTAGGGCTCAAATAATTTGTAATTAAGTTTCGACCCTTTATCTATTAATTACAACATTATTTAGTCATGTAATCATTCCACTAAAGTACCATGGTTGTGCTCTCTCTATTATATACTATTACATAATCTACTATATCAAGTGCTTTTCTAATGACCTTGTCATATGTATGTTCCTTTCATAGGACATTCTTAATCTTTTTGGGATAAAATTCATTCTCCCAATATGATCCTATTTTTTCTCATGGTAACCATTACATCTTCCTTCATGAAAAAATCAATTACTAACAAATAATAATTAAATCATTTAATGTCAATGTTACCTTTTCATCTATCATGTAATGCCGATGAGAAGATGATTGACTCGTGGCTACGTTACTTTTCCATCTATCATGTAATGCCGATGAGAAGATATCATCTACCCTTTTTCTTGGGCTATGAATTCCACTATCGTAGGTGAATCTATGTCATGCAGAAGTCATATACCAAATGTACCAACATTCGGTTCTATTACCAATTGAACTCAAGCTATCATAAATCAAAGTATACAAGTCATGTAAACATAGCCCTAATTGTTACAAGCAAATAAATCCATAAATGGATCTAGGATTTACTCTACTTAGATCTTATTCAATGTATTGTTAGTCCAATCAATCATATCTATATCTCTATCTTCTAGGAATCATCAGCTCCAATACTTAGGATATGATATCTCCCTATTTGGACTTGATAGACAACAATTGACTTGCTCAATTTTTGATTAAACTACGAACTTATTTAGATCATCTATTAACACAAGCTATCTTATAGCATTATGATCTGACCACAACATGCAGCTTAGTATTTTTCTAAACGAAGGATAATCAATGAGCTAATATTTGTTTTTATTTTGTTTTGCATGCAAAAATTATTTAAAGACATTATACAAAATATATTAATAATGATGATGGAGTTTATCAAACCAATTTGTTAAAAAAAACACAAATATATAGACGTAATCATTACACTAAGGACACTAGATCCCAACATTATTTTGTAAATCATTTCTCATTCTTTCTAGTTTTGTCCAAAAGGCACCAGATTCGATGCATTATATCTAAATAGAAGGTACTCAACAAAATTTTAACCTTGCATATTTTGAAATATGTGAGTGATTGTTGGAAAAATTGAGGTATTACAAAAGAGCCAAATCTCACAATCCATAAGAAAAACTTAAATACCTTTGTTTATAAGGGTTTGTGCTTTATTGGGCTAGTAAGAACCAAGTTGAGAGGGTTGACTTATGCACGTGATAATTGGGTCCGAATGGTCAGTGTAGTGTAGAACATTTTTTAAACTATTTTTTGTTAAGTTAAATCCACTTACCTTTGCTATTTTTAGTAAGTAAAAATCCTATATATATCATGGTTTACTTTCACTCTAATTAAACCTTAAAAACTCTATCATTCTCTTCTCTTTCATCCTCTCCTCCTTAAGGCTGTTAAGTATTTTCGGTTGAGATTAATTATTGATTCCTATTCCTGTTTTATAATAAAAGAGCTCGTGTAATAATTTCCTAAGCCTCATGAGATTTATTGGTTCAAGAAGGGAGGCAAGTAAAACCATAAAGGTTAGTAAACAACATATTGTTTCTTCTTGTTCTTCCTAAAAAAGAAAATGTAGAAATCGTCCTGTTGCCTTCAATACATTAATTTCAATCAAGTGTAAACTACACAGTTAGTCACTAAATTATAGATAAATTTTAGTTTTGATTGTTGAATTATTTAAAAATTTTCATGTAAGTCGTTAAACTATTTAAAAAAAGGTAATCAATTTATAGGGAAACTGGACATTAATTTCCATCAAAAGTATAAGCAATTCATAATTTTATACACATTAAAACAAAGGTCATAAACCCAAAATCAGATTATAAATACATCAGATAAACCAAGAACTTGTAGTTTTTTTTCAGGCCTAAAAACCCTTTCTTTTTCCCAAGAAACCCAATTCATATAATCAATATATATATGTACCTAGACAATGCTGGGGACAAGTTTGGTTATGAAGAACACCATGGACGTCATTCCTGGACTGAAATTCTCTTCTACAGTTCTTCAAACCAACACCAGATAGTTTCTTCTCTTGTCCCTGCATGTATTCTTGATATTTCTTGTAGAACTTCATCTTTTCTTAACAATAAATTATTATTATTATTATTATTATTATTATTATTATTATTGTTGTTGTTGTTGTTGTTGTTGTTGTTGTTACTTTTTTTTAATCCAAAACACACACAACATCAATACTTGGTTCCCGTTGGGTTGTTTCAATTAACTTACACAAACACACAGTCGAAGAACAAAGGAAGAAACTGTAGGACAAAACATGTTAGCGAACGTTTCGGTGATAAAAGCCAATGTTTGTTCGTTGATCACTGCAGAGGTACTACTGTCGCGATCATTTTTTTGTTGTATCCAGGGAGACAGACGACCAACGTTTCTCCAAGTACTATAGGAGCGGTTGAATCTGTCTTAAGGAAACTGTGAAAACAGGCCTCAACATCTAGTAAAACTCGAATCCCTTATTCGATTTATGGTTTTTCAAAATCTTGTTTATTTAATTGTTTTTCGGATTTTATGCTTTAAATAAATATTTGTTCTGAACAAATAATATAAAAAATATTTATTTTTATGTAAAAACACCAGATCTAAACAAAACAAATTAAATAAATATTTATATTTATTTAAAACATCAAATCTGAAAAACAATTAAATAAACAAGATCTTGAAAAATTAGGAATCGAATAAGGGAATCGAGTTTTACTAGATGTTGAGGCCTATTTTCACAGTCTCCTTAAGACAGATTCAGCTGCTCCTATGGTACTTGGAGAAACGACGATCGTTTGTCTCCCAGGATACAACAACAAAATGATCGCGACAGTAGTACCTCTGCAGTGATCAATGAACAAACCTTGTCTTATTCTATCACCGGAATGTTTGAAAATTTAGAGAGAAAAAGAAAAGAATTTTTGAGAGTGAAATAAGTTCGTTATTTGTCTCTAAAGAATTCTGCAGTATTCTTTAGCCTTTTATAGGCATTCAATATAGAGGAATTTAGAAAATTTTCATGAATAAAGATACAAATCTATATTAAATGAGCCTTTAAATCAATTTGAATAAAATAAAATCAATTTGATTGGAATAAAATCAAATGGAGATATTTGTCCTTTTAAAACAAATCTGTATAATATCTACTGAGAAAAAAATATGTATTGGGCTAAAATATCCAGAAATTCTAGAAGAGCCCGACCAAATCAAATATTTCACATATTGCGGATGTGCCCCCAACCCCAATGGATTTAGAATCATACCCCCTAGCACGTGCACAAGAGAGAACATTAGTTTAGTCATTAAATAACCACCAAGTTGGTTTACATATATATATATATATAAGTTCCACACTTGATTCTCAATCAATGTGGGACTAATGCTTTTCATTTTCCTCAATAGAATTCACAAGTAGCTTACTTTGAGTATCAATGTAACACCCCTTACCCGTGTCCGACGCCGGAACCGGATACGAGGCATTACCATGCTTGACCTTACTTGAACATGTAATTACGGGCTATAAAATTTCATTCCAACTTAAAACTTTTCTTTCTGAATCATAACATACATATCATGGGCCTACGAGGCCTTAAACATATATCCGGAAGGTTTCAGAGTTCAACTGGAAACTTTTACACCCTTTGAAAATTCTTGCCTAAACAGGGGCCACACGCCCGTGTTGTCCAAGGGACACGCCCGTGTGCCCCTAAGACATGCCCGTGTTCATCACCCGTGGTCGACACTGACTTATTTCACACGGCTGACCACATGCCCGTGTCTATAACCCGTGTCCTTCACACGGCCTAGACACGCCCGTGTCTCCTGCCCATGGAGCTCTCTTTTTATGACGTCATCAAACTCTAATTGGCACACGGCTAGGGCACACGCCTGTGTGCTGGCCCGTGTGACGAATCGTATTCTCGTAAATTAGTGCAGGGGACACAAGGCCTACTAACACACCCATGGGGCTGGCCGTGTGTCACACACGGCCTAGACACACGCCCGTGTGTCTACTCGTGTGGACAGTTTGAGGCTATTTTCTAAGCCAATTGCCACCCTGAAACATGATCATGTGTATAACTACTCCAACAACACAATAACTCCAACAATTCATAAACTTCAATGCATAAACTCATCATCATTAAAAGTATGAAACTTAACAAATATTGACCTGTAACACAGTATACCCGAGTTCGAGGCTTAGATCGGATACGAGATATTACTATGCTTTAACTTCTTAATCATACACTTACGAGCTGTAAAATTTCGTTACAAATTAAAAACTTCTCTTTCTTAGTCAAGACATTCGTATCGTGGGCCTACGATGCCTTAAGCTTGCGTTTGGAAACTTTTACGAGTTAAAAGAAACTTTTCTTTGAAACAGGGGCCACACGCCCGTGTAGAATGAGACACGCCCGTGTGTAGGCACACACGCCCATGTTCAACAACCGTGCTTAAAAACCAAAGCATTCTGCCAAATGCCCCACGGTTAAGGCACACGCCCATGCGGTTTGGGACACGCCCGTGCACCCCTTTACACGCCCATGTCTTCCGACCGTGGTCGACACTGACTAATTACACACAGCCTTGACACGCCCGTGGACTTAGACCGTGTACTATACCTTGATATACTGACTTATTAAACACCGTCGGGGCACATGCCCATGTGCTGGTCGTGCGTATCACACGACTTGAACAAACGGCCGTGTGATTAGCCATTGTTCTATTCTAACTTAAGGCACTAAGGTGCAGGATGTACACGGCCTAGACACACGCCCGTGTGTCTATCCTTGTGGGCACTTGGATGCTATCTACCAAGCCTTTTTCCACCCACATTTGCATACATTCATACCTCATCGCATAACCGCACCTAGTATCAACATTACTCTTGAACTATAGACATTTGATTATAAAAGAAATAAGATCTTTATCCCATATACAAGGGAGAACTGATTCCCATATTATTACAGACAACTTAGGCCATCATCTATGGCTATACACAATGGTCCCATAACTCATTTAGGCCAACACATATGGCTACAATAATTAGACCTCATCAACTTCAAGTACTAGCCCTATACATGCCATGACTTCTAAGGACTTGATACCTTATACCAAGGGTCCGCTTCGATAGTGTGAAAACATCTCATGTGCCTCCAACCCGAGCTAGTTAATATAACCTATAAGAGATGAAAAAAAGTAAAGGAGTAAGCAATAATGCTTAGTAAGTTCATCTGTATAATTTGACAAATATTGATATTCACTGAATATACATAACCCCAAGGCAATATGTTGAATTTTTCTCATCAACTCATAGTTACTTACTCAACCATTCTTGAAACTTACTCATTCAATCTCTTACACCTTTCTTACCATATCACAAGCCAATTCGTTCGTTTAATTAGCATACATTCCTGCACTGATCGTCACAAGATCATATATAACAACACATCAAGCATTTTCAATAAGCCGCTCATGCTACTAATATCTCGGTGGTTTCACACTTAGCCCACCATTGAATCTCTAATAGAGAGGTATCGCATATAACCCATCGATCAACAATCAATAAGGTGATATCACACATAGCTTACCGTTACTTACATTCATGGATAATAATTCACAAGTATAACTCTATTTCAAATGTTCATTAAAGAACATCCTCACATGTTTCCATTTTTACTTAACTTTCTACGATATTCGTTCTCATTCACACAGTGCATCAAATACACATACCCCACTAGGGGTTCGTCATTTATTGAATTCATCTCAATTCAATTCTACACATGCTTTTGCTACTCATGGTACAACCACATACATTCACATATACAATGAATCATTCGAATTGTTAAATAACTCTCTTGAGTCTCATGCACATAGTTCTCGTTGTCACTCTACCCCAATTGGGTTTTACATACACTAACATATCGATGCCATGTCCCTAACATGGTCTTATACGAATTCTTACACCGAGGTCATATCCCAATATGGTCTTACTCGAGCTTTTACCCATCGTCCTATCGTGTTATACACCTTTCCCATTACTCTAAATTCAATTCTATTGACATCTCATCAAGAGACATTTCATACATTCATATAGTAATATACATTCCATACAACATTGAAATACTAAATAACCTCATACGTAATTTCAACATTTGCACATGAACTTACCTCGATGTCGAAAGAGCCGAAAAGGACTTTTTGCCCACATTTCTCTTTTCATCCGTTCTAGGTCCGAAACTCATTTTCTTTGATCTAAAACAATGAAATTTACTCATTTAATCACTTAATGATGTTTTTACAACATAATCTCTACTTAGGCAAGAATGACCATTTTGCCCCTCTACTTTGGCAAAATTACGATTTTGCCCCTAGGCTCGTAAATAATTTTTCATCACATTTTCTTGTTAAACAAGCCTAGCTGAACATTAAATCCTCTTACAACTATTCTCAATTCCATCAATTTCATGCCTTAATGAACAAATTACAACTTTTGCATTTTAGTCCCAAATAGGTGTTTTCATGACAACACCTTTCACAAAAGTTGTTTCTCATCATCCTATCATTCATTTTCTTTCATGAAACTCATCAAACAACATAAAATCTCTCATGGCAAGTCCCTAGACTTTCAACCATATTGCAAACTAGTCCCCTCTTTAGAAAGCTTAAGCTTTAGGGGTCTCAAAAGTACAAAAATTAACATCTAAAGCCATCAAAATCACTTACTTGAGTGAAGAGAAGCTTGCTGAAATTTTCAAGCTTTCAAAGCCCTCCCATGGCTGATATTTTCGGTTGAAAGAGAAGAAATAAAAAGATTGATAGCTTTTTGGCTTATTTCATCTTATTTTATTTCTTTTTAAACACCTAACATGACCATATTTAATGTTCTTGTCCCCTTAGCTTACTATGGCCGGCCAACTCACTTAGACTAGGCCAAATTGCTCATTTGGGACCTCCAATTACTAAGCCATAGCTATTTGGTACCTTTAACCTATAGAATGGAACTTTTGCACTCTATGTGATTTAGTCCTTTTTCACAACTTAGCTAGAAATCGCTAAAATTAAGGCACCAAAATTTTTATGCATCCTCATAAACATGTTGTAACTCATAACATAACATAACATGAAAATAATTTTCTCTAACCTTGAATTAGTGATTCTGAGATCACTATTCCGACTAGCCCCTAAATCAGGCTGTTACAATTCTCCCCCCTTAGGGATTTTCGTCCCCTAAAATCTAATCAGGAGGGTTAGTTACCAACATTCTTAAAATGTTTCCATCTAATCTTCAAAATCGCAAATCCACTTATCCTCAAATTCCTCTTGCCGATAACTCTTAAGCTGTGATACATAAGATCGAAACGTAACTTGAGACCTAGGTTATTCTTCCTCTGGGGCTTATACTATATCCAGAAATCCACTAATTTGGAACTCCGTACGTGCCCAAATGATTGTTCGGATCTTCACTGGTTGATTCACTACAATTCGAATGACATCCCCTTCTTAGGGAATCTTGCCAAACTGAATTTGAAATCTATAAGGTTTTACCTCACTTTCTCATTAAAGAATTTACCGACTATAATAGTCTTGACTTATACGCTTTGAAAACTCAGCTTTTAGTGGTCAACTATTTCTGACCATAATCTCAATCATATCGTGAAATGTACTTTATCGTCAAAACATTTATGCACATAACTGCATTTCCTTATTTTTGCATTAGTAGATATGCTACTACTAAATCTCATACCAAAACTCTTGTATAGGTTCTGAATTCATCATAATTCACTTCCTATCTCAAGGAAGCACCAACAACATAAACCTTATCCAACATGGATAACTTTCATTCAGACATCTGTACTATGTCTACTATCTGAGTAGTTTCACAATAACTATACCCACCATTGTAATAGCTCAAGTCGCTTCACTATTTCATTTTCAAAATCTTCTGTAGCATATGATATTCTTTCATCATAAAAAAAAAGTCAGAAAATACACATCGATGATCCCATGGATCAATACATAATATCTAACTCACAACACAGACACAAAAGTGATCGTCTCTGGATCACCAACCTGTCAACTCTTTCTCTCGATTCAGACTAACCTCAGTACTAGAACTTTCAAATAAATAGTTCTTTCAATAGCTTTCAACTCAGCCATCACGGTTTGAACATTTCGATGAGCATATCTTTATATCATGCTCCTTACTCACGTACACAAAGAATTTTATTCTCTTTATTGATTCATACGTGAATATACACAGAACTTGAATCATATCTCAATACATTAATCTACTCTTTTCTCCATACTGAGAACATATTTTGAGCACACACCCATCTGAGTTTCTCTTGCTATGCTAATCTAAAACCTTTGCTGTCTTCATATCTCACGATAGCAAGGTCACCTTGGTCAAATTCATTAACTCTTTTCGGCTTACCCGAAAACCCATCACACAACGTGAAACTTGCGATTTCACCTTTTATACACGAATCATCACCAACTTCCTCCTCAAAGTACCCAATTAAGGTTACGAGAAGATAAAGGAATGTCGATTTCAATTAACCAAATCGATAACCGTTTTGTCTGATTTTTACTATCAGCTAACCTTCTCACACAATCATAATTTATGAAAAGAACAACTACGTCAGCCTTGAAAGGTAATAGTTATTTATACGTAATACTCAAGGGGATTATTATTATAATCCATCCATGGCATCAACTAACCATGCACAAACTACAGGCTTTAAGCCAACTTATTCAAACTTGCCATTTATTTAGCACATACCATGCCACACATCGTACTCATTTCTTCTTGACTCGTTCACGAGAGTCTACATTTACTCATTCACATGGCTTTAGTACAATTTCCATTTCTACCTCTAGACTCATCTATGTGTCGTATTGATCACTAGGGATAATCAAAGACGCATATTTATCGTCATAAATGTAGGTACAAGGCCAATACCACATCCACGAGGTGGTCTTATATGGAGTCTCCTCTAGGTGCCAATGCCATATCCCGGATAAGGTCTTATATGGACTTCCATTTCAAATATCGTTACCATATTCTGAATATGGTCTTATACGGGATCTCAACTTGGTGTCGAGGCCATGTCCCGGTCATGGTCTTATACGGGACCTTATCTCTTTCATATATCAATGATAACCCTTTTTATTATAGTCCCCAAGGACTTCAACCTCATTTTCAAAAACAATTACTCTATATAGTAGAGTATCATGTATCAATGTGATACAAAGCATTCTCAATTATACTAACATAATTATTGCATTAATCGAATGCAAACTTACTCAATTTAACTCTCTTAACATCTCATCATAATTCAACAGTGGTAAGGAGAGTGAGGTCACAGAGCCCCTTAACTTGGCTCTCGTGACTACATACATATGACTTAATATTCATCATAGTCATATAACTCATCTCGAGTGGGTTTTCACATTTATCACTCTACAATTGTTCTATCCCTTATACTTTTGAACTGTAACTTTTAATAATTCAAGTTCCACATTAATATCTGCTTGAGTACTCAACATTTAACCCTACTTTCTCTTACAATCATTTATCAATTAATGAATGTTGTACGGGTTTGAGTACATCGTCTACCTGATTGCCATAGTCCAACTATGGTCTTACTCGTATCACGACAGTATAGTCTAACTACTTCTTTATATGTCATCACGATGCCATAGCCTCGCTATAGTCTTACATGAAATCTCATACCAATACCAATGCCATATCCCTGATACGGTCTAACATGGAACGCACGTTAATATCGATGCCATATCTCAGATATGGTCTTACACCAGCTCTTGTCTTAATGCCGATGCCATGTTCCAAACATGGTCTTACACTGGCACTCATAATACGGCCGATGCCATGTTCCAAACATGGTCTTACACTGACACTCATAATACGGTCGATGCCATGTTCCAAACATGGTCTTACATTGACCCTCATAATACGGTCGATGCCATGTTCCAAACATGGTCTTACACTGACTCATTGCCATGGTCCAACCATGGTTTTATTCATCTTTTCATTGTTGAACGACCGTACTCATATCCTGCATTCTACTTAGTCAATTTTTCAGTTTTTACTTCCACACCATAATATGTGTGGCTTCATAACAGAGTCATAAAACAAAACATCATGCATTTCATAAAACAAAACATCATGCATTCTCTACTTTAACAGTCACATGTGAGATTTAACCATGTGGACATATTTATCATAAACAATGGCATCACAAATCTCAAATGCTTACTTACTCTTACTGCTTCTCACATACATCATGGTACTTACTAGTCTCATGTTTGTAAGGTAAACAAGGTACCTGTAACACTTGATCACATAGATCAGTATACTTTACTATAACAAGCATAATCTCAACATCATCATTCATAACATGAATTATACTTGTTAGTCAACCTTCACTAGCATGACATAATATCAACTTTACTACTAACTTTCTTGCTATCCCATTTAAACTTTACTTGTGTGCCCGATGAATTTCCATGAATAATCGAGGATACTGAATCTCATCTCACATGCTCGATGCCAAAGCCATATCCTAGATACGGTCTTACATGGAATCTCTCTTCTTGGTTTCGAGGCCATGTCTTCACATGGGCTTATATGAAGTCTTTCTCGTTCTCACCAATGCCATGCCTTGGCTTGGACTTACATGATAACTTGTTCAATGCCAAGCTTGCCTTGGGCTTACATGATAACTTTTTCAATGCCAAGCTTGCCTTGGACTTACATGATAACTTATTCAATCCCAAGCTTGCCTTGGGCTTACATGATAACTTGTTCAATGCCAAGCTTGCCTTGGACTTACATGATAACTTGTTCAATGCCAAGCTTGCCATGGACTTACATGATAACTTGTTCAATGCCAAGCTTGCCTTGGACTTACATGATAACTTATTCAATGCCAAGCTTGCCTTGGACTTACATGATATCTTATTCAATGCCAAGCTTGCCTTGGACTTACATGATATCTTGCTTGCTTGCCGATGCCATGCCTCGGCTTGGTCTTATACGGACTTTCTTGTTTCATGTGGTAGATCGAGTATCCTAAGTTATTCAACTTCAATCGGGGTTTTCTCATGCTTGATCTCATTAATTTCTTTGTTTAACATAACATTAAACATTTTCATAATAACATTGTACATTATACTAAGCAATTCAATGATATAAATCATAAAGCTTAGAAATCATAAAAACTTACTGAAATTAGCTCGGTTGGGAATCATCACTGTCTTAAAAAAACAATTTCATTAGAGCCGGGAGACATCACACTATCACGATCCACATACGGCATGTATAGCTAGACTCTTACTCACGCTAGGTTAGTCCTAGAACCGACTAAACCATAGTTCTGATACCACTAAATGTAACACCCCATACCCAAGTCCGAGGCTTAGATCGGATACGAGATATTACTATGCTTTAACTGCTTAATCATACACTTACGGACTGTAAAATTTTGTTACAAATTAAAAACTTCTCTTTCTTAGTCAAGACATTCGTATCGTGGGCCTACGATGCCTTAAGCTTGCGTTTGGAAACTTTTACGAGTTAAAAGAAACTTTTCTTTGAAACAGGGGCGACAAGCCCGTGTAGAATGAGACACGCCCGTGTGTAGGCACACATGCCCATGTTCAACAACCGTGCTTAAAAACCCAAGCATTCTACCAAATGCCCCACGGTTAAGGCACACGCCCATGCGGTTTGGGACACGCCCGTGCACCCTTTACATGCCCATGTCTTCCGATCGTGGTTGACACTGACTAATTACACACGACCTTGACACGCCCATGGACTTAGACCGTGTACTATACCTTGATATACTAACTTATTACACACGGCCGGGGCACACGCCCATGTGCTGGCTGTGCGTATCACACGACTTAAACAAACGACCGTGTGATCAGCCCGTGTTCTATTCTAACTTAAGGCACTAAGGTGCAGGATGTACACGGCCTAGACACACGCCAGTGTGTCTATCCGTGTGGGCACTTGGATGCTATCTACCAAGCCTTTTTCCACCCACATTTGCATACATTCATACCTCATCGCATAACCACACCTAGTATCAACATTACTCTTGAACTATAGACATTTGATTATAAAAGAAATAAGATCTTTATCCCATATACAAGGGAGAACTGATTCCCATATTATTACAGACAACTTAGGCCATCATCTATGGCTATACACAATGGTCCCATAACTCATTTAGGCCAACACATATGGCTACAATAATTAGACCTCATCAACTTCAAGTACTAGCCCTATACATGCCATTACTTCTAAGGACTTGATACCTTATACCAAGGGTCCGCTTCGATAGTGTGAAAACATCTCCCATGCCCTCCAACCCGAGCTAGTTAATATAACCTATAAGAGATGAAAAAAAGTAAAGGAGTAAGCAATAATGCTTAGTAAGTTCATCTGTATAATTTGACAAATATTGATATTCACTGAATATACATAACCCCAAGGCAATATGTTGAATTTTTCTCATCAACTCATAGTTACTTACTCAACCATTCTTGAAACTTACTCAATCAATCTCTTACACCCTTCTTACCATATCACAAGCCAATTCGTTCATTTAATTAGCATACATTCCTGCACTGATCGTCACAAGATCGTATATAATAACACATCAAGCATTTTCAATAAGCCGCTCATGCTACTAATATCTCGGTGGTTTCGCACTTAGCCCATCATTGAATCTCTAATAGAGAGGTATCGCATATAACCCATCGATCAACAATCAATAAGGTGATATCGTACATAGCTTACCATTTTTTACATTCATGGATAATAATTCACAAGTATAACTCTATTTCAAATGTTCATTCAAGAACATCCTCACATGTTTCCATTTTTACTTAACTTTCTACGATATTCGTTCTCATTCACACAGTGCATCAAATACACATACCCCACTAGGGGTTCGTCCTTTATTGAATTCATCTCAATTCAATTCTACACATACTTGTGCTACTCATGGTACAACCACATACATTCACATATACAATGAATCATTCGAATTGTTAAATAACTCTCTTGAGTCTCATGCACATAGTTCTCGTTGTCACTCTACCCCAATTGGGTTTTACATACACTAACATATCGATTCATGTCCCTAACATGGTCTTATACGAATTCTTACACCGAGGTCATATCCCAATATGGTGTTACTCGAGCCTTTACCCATCATCCTATCGTGTTATACACCTTTCCCATTACTCTAAATTCAATTCCATTGACATCTCATCAAGAGACATTTCATACATTCATATAGTAATATACATTCCATACAACATTTAAATACTAAATAAGCTCATACGTAATTTCAACATTTGCACATGAACTTACCTCGATGTCGAGAGAGCCGAAAAGGACTTTTTGCCCACATTTCTCTTTTCATCCGTTCTAGGTCCGAAACTCATTTTCTTTGATCTAAAACAATGAAATTGGCTCATTTAATCACTTAATGATCGTTTTACAACATAATCTCTACTTAGGCAAAAATGACCATTTTGCCCCTATACTTTAGTAAAATTACGATTTTGCCCCTAGGCTCATAAATAAATTTTCATCACATTTTCTTGTTAAAAAAGCCTAGCTGAACATTAAATCCTCTTACAACTATTCTCAATTCCATCAATTTCATGCCTTAATGAACAAATTACAACTTTTGCATTTTAGTCCCAAATAGGTGTTTTCATGACAACACCTTTCACAAAAGTTGTTTCTCATCATCCTATCATTCATTTTATTTCATGAAACTCATCAAACAACATAAACTCTCTCATGGAAAGTCCCTATACTTTCAACCATATTGCAAACTAGTCCCCTCTTCAGAAAGCTTAAGCTTTAGGGGTCTCAAAAGTACAAAAATTAACATCTAAAGCCATCAAAATCACTTACTTGAGTGAAGAGAAGCTTGCTGAAATTTTAAAGCTTTCAAATCCCTCCCATGGCTGATATTTTCGGTTGAAAGAGAAGAAATAAAAAGGATGATAGCTTTTTGGCTTATTTCACCTTATTTTATTTCTTTTTAAACACCTAACATGACCACATTTAATGTTCTTGTCCCCTTAGCTTACTATGGCCGGCCAACTCACTTAGACTAGGCCAAATTGTTCATTTGGGACCTCTAATTACTAAGCCATAGCTATTTGGTACCTTTAACCTATAGAATGGAACTTTCGCACTCTATGCAATTTAGTCCTTTTTCACAATTTAGCTAGAAATCGCTAAAATTAAGGCACCAAAATTTTTATGCATCCTCATAAACATGTTGTAACTTATAACATAACATGAAAATAATTTTCTCTAACCTCGAATTAGTGATTCCGAGATCACTGTTCCGACTAGCCCCTAAATCGGGCTGTTACATGACCAATTTCTATTAGCCATATACAAAAGAATACATAATCTTAATAGCCAAGCCTTTAGCTCACAATATGACATAAATCAAAATGATCAAACTCTTATACATGCCATATTCTAATTAAATTGACTTAGCTATACCAAAATAGGGAGTGATAGTGTGATCCGAGCTCCTATGGTCTGCGATCCCCGAACTAGCTTGGCGATACTACAAGGATAAAGGGAAAAGAAGGGGTAAACATATAGCTTAGTAAATTTGCATGAAATTATGTAGCAACATAGATACTCAAAACAAACTCATCCATCTCATGTTACATGAAAAACATAAGCATCAAGTGTTCAAGCATACTTACTCATACTTACTCTTACCCATCTCATATCATAATATGATTTCATACTTTGTATTTTACTCACGGTACCTGTATCACTTAGTCACGTAATTTGGCACTTTTGCTAAAGTAATCATAAACTCAAATCATTAACTTCTTTAACTTAAATAAAATTCTTTATCATCCTTGAGTAACTCAACTTGTTACTATCTTTACTCAATTATCTCTTTTGTTAACTCTTTCACCATTGGCTCTTTTTCCGTTGAATTTCCCAGAATAACAGAGGATACTCAATCTGATCAAACATGTAACTTGATGCCAATGCCATATCCCAGATATGGTCTTACATGGGACTACCTCATGGTACCGACGCCATATCCCAGATATGGTCTTACACGGGATTCCTTAGCTTGATGTCGATGCCATGTCCCAGACATGGTCTTACACGAGATCTTCCTTTCGTGCCGAAGCCATGTCCCAGACATGGTCTTACACGAGACCTTCCTTGTATGGTGTCGATCCCATGTCCCAGACATGGTCTTACACGAGACCTTCCTTGTATGCTATTGATGCCATGTCTCAGACATGGTCTTACACGAGACCTTCCTTGTATGGTGTCGATGCCATGTCCCAGACATGGTCTTACACGAGACCTTCCTTATTCGATGCTGATGCCATGTCCCAGACATGGACTTACACAGGATCTACGTTCGATGCCGATGCCATGTCCCAGACATGGTCTTACACGAGACCTACATTCCTTGATGCCGATGCCATATCCCAGATATGGTCTTACACGAGTTTTCCTTATTTCATGTTGTGACATAGGTATCCTCGCTATTTTGAATCTTCAATCGGGACTTTCATTTACTTGTTCTCATTGATTTCCTTAATAAGGCATTATTAACCAATTTCATGAGAATAATAAGCATTTCAAAATATAATAGGAAATTTAATCATATTAGTATATGAAACGTTAATTTCACACAAACTTACCTCGGCACTCCAAAATATGTGTAGATGTGTAATTTAGTCCATAACTTTGTTCTTGCCTCGGTTTCGGTCCGGGCTTCGTGTTTCTTGATCTATAATAACAATTTAACTTGTTTAATACTCACATTGACTAAATTGACTCATGTTTCATACTTTGGCAAAACTTACTTTTTTGCCCCTAAACTTTATCATAATTACACTTTTACCCCTAGGCTCGTAAAATGATTTTCATTCAACTTTCTTTCTTTTCAAGCCTAGCCAAATCATATTCTCAACTATAACAACATTAAATTTCCACTATTTCACTCATGTATGACCATTTCTACAACTTTCACAATTTGGTCCTTTTATGCATTTTTCATGAAAATCACTTAGAAAAAGATGTTTATCATACATCAAACTTTCATATTCTTCCATAAAAAATCAAAATACTTGCATGTAATACATGGGTAAATTTTTGAACATAAACCCTAGCTCAAAATATAGCTAGAAATAGCTAAACCGAGCTACGAGGATCTCAAAAATACAAAGAACATTAAAAACTGGGCTAGGATGCACTTACTATCAAGCTTGAGAGTTGAAGAAACCCTAGCTATGTCTTCCTTGTGATTTTCGGCCAAGGGGGAGGAAGATGGACACCATTTTAACTTATTTTCCCCTTTTAATTCTTTTATTAACTAAATGACAAAAATGTCCTTTATGATCCTTTCTTGAGATTTTTCATTCCCATGTCCATTTTTGTCCATCTTAACATATAATGGTCTAATTGCTAAATAAGGACCTCTAGTAATTTTTATAATTCTATTTCATACTTAAATCTTCTAGAATCTCATATTTTCTAATCCTTGCAATTTAGTTCTAATGGACAATTTATTCACTAATTAATAAAATTCCTTCATGAAATTTTCACACAATCATGCAAATACCTCATAAGCCTTATAAAATCATTTAAACACATATTTCTACTTCGAATTTGTGGTCTCGCACCACTATTCTGACTAGGCCCTAAGTCGGACTGTTACAATTCTCCCCCCTTAGAGATTTTCGTCCTCGAAAATCTTACCGGCAAAAAGGTTTGGGTACTGATTCCTCATAGCCTCCTCGGGCTCCCACATAGCCTCTTCTACCCCATGTCTCTGGCATAAGAATTTCACGAGAGCTATACTTTTATTCCTTAATTGCTTGACTTCCTGGGCTAGAATCTTAACTGGTTCCTCACCATAAGTCATGTCGCGTTGTATCTCAATCTTTATCGGTGCAATCACATGCGAGGGTTCTGATCGGTAGCGTCGCAACATAGACACATGGAATACATCATGAATCTTTTCTAACTCAGACGGCAAAACTAATCGATAGGCTACCTGCCCTATCCTCTCGGTGATCTCGTACGGTCTGATGAAACGCGAACTCAATTTGCCTTTCCGGGCAAATTTAAGAACTTTCCTCCATGGCGACACTTTCAAGAATACTCTATCACCGACTTGATACTCAATTTCTTTCCTTTTCAAATCCGAATAGGATTTTTGTCTATCAGAAGTAGCTTTTAGACAATCTCGAATTAACCTTACTTTTTCTTCGGTTTCTCTAACCAAATCAACCCCGTGAATCTGGTTTTCCTTAAGTTCAGTCCAATATAAAGGCGTTCGACACTTACGCTCATACAAAGCCTCATAAGGCACCATCTTTAAGCTTGACTGAAAACTATTGTTGTAGGCAAATTCCACCAACGATAGGTATTTTTTCCAGCTGCCTTGAAACTCAAGAACACAACATCGGAGCATATCTTCAAGTACTTGTATCAACCTCTCCGACTGACCGTCAGTTTGGGGGTGAAAAGCCGTACTAAAGTTCAACTTCGTGCCCAAGGCCTCTTGTAACTTTTTCCAAAATCTGGATGTGAATCTCAGATCTCTATCCAAAATGATTGATAACAGTACTCCATGAAGCCTTAATATCTCTGAAATGTACAATTTTGCCAACTTATCAAGTGAGTAGTCAACTCGTACAGGTATGAAATGGCCTGACTTCGTAAGTCTATCGACTATAACCCATACAGCATCTTTCTTACTCGGTGTCGACGACAAACCCGTTACAAAATCCATGGTAACTTGGTCCCACTTCCACTCGGGTACCATAATAGGTTGAAGTAAACCCGAAGGTACTTTATGTTCGGCCTTTACTTGCTGACAAATCAAGCATCTTGAAAAAAACTCGGAAATATCTTTCTTCATACTCGGCCACCAGTACCATTTCTTCAAGTCATTATACATATTGGTGCTACCCGGATGTACAGATAAACATCCATTATGTGCCTCATGCAAAACTTTATGAATGAGTTCACCATTTCTTGGTACACAGACTCTGTCTCTGAACATCAAACACCCATCTAAATCAATCCGGAAATCAGACTCAACACCTGACTCGCTTTGAACTCTTTTGGCTTGCAATTCGTTGTCATCTTTCTGTGCCTCATAAATCTCTTGGAGGAACATCAGTCTAGCTTTCAACTCAGCTAGAATAGAACCATCATCAGACAAACTCACTCGGGTATTCATAGCCCTCAAAGCAAATAGGGATTTCCTACTTAAAGCATCGGCGACTACATTCGCCTTTCCTAGGTGGTAGTCAATGACCACGTCATAATCTTTTATCAACTCTAACCATCTCCGTTGCCTTAAATTCAATTCCTTTTGAGTCATCAAATACTTTAAACTTTTGTGATCAGTGAATACCTGACATTTTTCACCATACAAATGGTGTCTCCAAATCTTCAATGCAAAAATAATAGCAGCCAACTCTAAATCATGTGTCGAGTAATTCTTCTCATGTGGCTTTAGCTGTCTGGAGGCATACGCTATCACCTTGCCTTCTTGTATAAGTACACAGCCCAATCCATTTAAGGATGCATCGCTGTAAATCACAAATTATTTTCCCGACTCCGGTTGTACTAGAACTGGAGCATCTGTCAGCATTGCTTTTAATTTCTCAAAACTCTGTTGGCACTTTTTCGTCCATTCAAACTTTACATTTTTCTGTAATAGTTTCGTCATTGGAGTCGCTATCATGGAAAACCCCTTGATGAACCACCTATAGTAGCCAGCTAAGCCCAGGAAACTTCTAACTTCAGATACATTTTTCGGGGGTTTCCAATCAACAATGGCTGAGATCTTACCTGGGTCAACTCGGGCTCCATCTCCCGAGACAATGTGTCCCAGAATTCCAACTTCCTTGAGCCAAAATTCACTTTTGCTGAACTTGGCATACAATTGATTATCTCTTAGAATCTGTAAAACCGTTCTTAAGTGCTCAGCATGCTCAGGCTCATCTCGAGAATATATCAATATATCATCAATAAAAACAACCACAAACTTATCTAGATATAGTCGAAAGATGCGGTTCATTAGGTCCATAAACACAGCTGGGGCATTAGTTAAACCAAAAGACATGACTAAAAAATCATAGTGCCCATACCTCGTCCGAAATGCAGTCTTCGGTACATCTGAGTCTTTTACTCTCAACTGATAGTATCCCAACCTCAAGTCTATCTTGGAGAACACAGTGGCTCCCTTCAATTGATCAAACAAATCGTCTATCCTTGGCAATGGGTACTTGTTCTTCACTGTTACTTTATTAAGCTGTCGGTAATCTATGCACAATCTCATAGAGCCATCTTTCTTTTTCACAAATAATACCGGAGCACCCCATGAAGAACAACTTGGTCTAGCAAAACCTTTGTCCGTCAACTCTTGTAATTGTGCCTTCTGTTCCTTCAACTCCGTTGGGGCCATTCTGTAAGGAGCAATTGATGTCGGTACAGTACCGGGAGCTAACTCAATACCAAATTCAACCTCTCTAGCAGGAGGCAATCCAGGAAATTCCTCGGGAAAAACATTAGGGTACTCACATACTATTGGGACTGACTCTGTAACACCCCTTACCCGGGTTCGAAGCCAGGACCGGATACGAGGCATTACCTAACTTTACTTGCTTAAACATGACATTTTGTCTCAAAGACTTTCCATTTAAACTAATAACATTCTCTTCAGGGCTTACGAGGCCCTAAACATACTTCCGGAAGGTTTCGAAATTAAATCGAGAACTAATATGCGCTTAGAAAATTTTTAACCAAACAGGGGCCACACGCCCGTGTTGTTCTAGGGACACGCCCCTATGTCCCTAAGACATGCCCGTGTTCAACACCCGTGGTCGACACTAACTTATTTCACACGGCCGGGCACACGCCCATGTCCCTGGCCTGTGTCCCTCCCACGGCCTTGACACGCTCGTGCCCTAGCTCGTGTACCAAAACCTTGGTATTCTGTTTATGACGTCATCGTCTCACTATGGTCACACGGTCAAGGCACACGCCCGTGTCCTTAGACCGTGTGTCGAATTAAATTCCACATTTTAAGTGCAGACTTTACACGGCCTGAGCACACGCTCGTGTGTCTGCCCGTGTGGACAATTTTATGGCTATCTACCAAGCCTTTTTGCCACCCTAACAAGCATTCACACTCCTACCAAATAATTTAATACATAAGCTGATCATATGGTACCTCTAAGAACTCAATTCAAAGTGTTCACACAAGCATAAACTTCATAATTTCATCACATTGAATATATATATAAACTTATCAAGTGTTGGCCCATTTCCAATGACCATTTACAAAATGACTTTGAGTACAAACATAGCCAACACTTTGGCTAACAATTACAACCTAACAAAATACCCAAGTCCTATACATGCCATACTCAAAATAAGTCTAAATTGTTATACCAAAGTGATGTTGATAGTGTGATTTCTGAACTCCTGCGTCCCACGATTCTCGAGTTATCAAGGAAATACTACAAGAAAAAAGGTGATAAAAAGGGGTAAGCATAAAGCTTAGTAAGTTTGCATGGAAACAAATAGCAATAATAAGCTTATGATAAAATTCATCCATGGAATTAATTAACCATACACAAAGTATTAGTCTTCTTTCCATACTTACTCATACTTGCCCTTATTTAGCACATACCATGCCACATATCGTAAGTGTTTCGTCGTGAATTACTCACGAGTACCTGTGTTAACTCAATCACATAGCATTTAGTAAAATTCTCGTTTCTATTTCTAAGCTGATTTATTCATCCCAATAAATCACTAGGGATGCTCAAAGATGCATATTTATAACCATTAGCATAAAAACAAAACCGATGCCACATCCTGATGTGCCGGATGTGGTCTTACGTGGGGTCACCTCTGAGTGCCGATGCCATATCCTGGATATGGTCTTATACAGAATCTCACATCAAGTATTGATGCCATATCCCGAATATGGTCTTATACGATTCTCATACTCAATACCGATGTAACATCCTGAAATCGAGGCTATTTGTGATTGAATTATTTTTCATGTGTTTGAACTTTTGTGTTATTAATTGTGGTGTGGTAAGGCTTAATTATGGACTTTGAGTAGGTTCGGTTTAGTAGAATAAATTTTTGTATGGTTTATTTAATGAAGTGGGTTAAGTGAGCTTAGCACTTAAGTTAATTTAAGTGTTAATTAAAGCACATGAGGAATTAGTGGCAAAGTGGTTATGGTGTTTGAACTTATAGCTTGGGGTTAGAGGTTCGAGTAGCATGTTTAACATTTTGAAGGTTTATTTTTGAATCCTTGCATTGATGGACGGTCAAACTTATTTATGATAGGTTGGACTATTTCTTTTGGTAAGTTGAAAATTTGTTATAGAAAGCTTGAAGATAGGGATAAGAATCTTGAGTTTATGGTATAATGAGGGGACAAAGGCATGGAAGGTGGGGGATGTTTTGGAAAGAAATCCTATGCCTTAATGCATGAATGTGGACGGCATGTAAGGCTAGGGGGGAGTGGCCGAATTTTTTGTAGGTAGCTTGGAGGGGATGTTGACCAACCTTTTGTTTGTGCATAATTTTGTGTTTGTTTTTCCTCTCCAAAAAGCTCTCATCTTTGGCCGAATGTATAGGGTACTTTTGGTGCAAAAATATTTCTTTTGATGACAACTTCATTTTGTTGGAAACAAAATACCACGTTCTTTCTCTCATTTGTCTTTTGAACAAAACTACATTTTTGCATCTTGTGCATTTTCTTCTTTGGTAAAGTTTGTGGTGACCGAATATCATTTCTTCCATTTCTCTTTTTCTTCCTTTGATCAATTCTTTTCATTCTCTTTTCAAATTTTATCAAAACCAAAAACCATTCTTTCTTTCTCTAAACTTTGGCCGAATCTCCTACACCATTATCTTTCATCTACTACTTTTCTTTTCTTCTCAAAACCGAATCCCCTATTTCTCCTTTCTTCTCAATAATTTCTTTATTAGCCAAATATACTCCTTTGGGTGTGCCAAACTCTCTTCTTCCATTTAGAAGTATCTTGGTCGAATATTGAAGGTGGTAAGGATTTATTTTAAGGGATTATTCTTTTGATTATTCAAAAGCCAAGGCTATTATATTAATGGTTGTCGATTGTAGGGAAGTGAAGCAAGTTTTATGCATGCGCTTGCCGTAGTTAGTACTCGAAGCGATTAGGTGAGGTTTTGGATTCAAATGATAACCCCTTGAGATTATTTTGGTTTGGCCGAATGGCCTTGGTACTAACTTTGGGTAATGGCCGAATATAGGGCAAGGGAAACTTGTGTGGCCGATTGTCTCCTTAGGGATTTAGACTATCGTTGGTGACAGTGTGTACATACACACTTTATAATTAATTAACGTGCAAAGTATTATGTGTATGCTAATCGGATTTGTGTAGATTTGAGTTTAATACCATAAAGGTATAGCAAGGCTTCAGTAAGTCCTTGACAATATGATTTGCTATTTGATGCTTTTTGGGAAGCATGACATATTTGGTATATGTGACTTATAAATGATTATTGGTAAATCCTATATATGTTGCTAAATGAGTATGTTGGCATGATTTCAAGTAACTATCATTGATTGATGTGGGTTTTATGAGTGGAGGGGCGTTGATATTCGTGTCGATGGACACCGGTGTTTTGGTAACACATTGTGACTACGGTCACCAGAGGTTTGGCACCTCCAGGGTTTGGCACCTCATAGCGCCTCGCCCCCGTGGGCTTAGTACCACCGTGGGGTTGGCCCCACATTTGAGATATGGGATTGACGCCAAGTGATTTGGTATCACACGATGGGTTGGCCCCATCATTTGATTGTGACTTGGGTCACCAAAGTGGTTTGGTACCACAATATTGACGGATTTCGTGACTATACATCACCGGTGGTTTGGCACCACCAGTGGTTTGGTACCACACGGGGTAGAGAAAGGCGTTGGATGGCTAGGTTGGGTGCATATTAAACTTGTGCATATTAAATTAATTATGATTTGTGTATGATGTTACATTAAACCGGGAAAAAGGGTTACACATTGGGTCTTGATGACTCACCTTTTTCCTTTAACATTTTCAGTGACTCGTAGTTGCGGATAAGGAGCCTGGATGAACTCGAGGCGCCATGCAATGAAAATATGGACTAGGTGGATTTGGAACTATTTTTATTTTAATATGGGTTTGATTTATTTTGTTTAAGATGTAATAAGGCCTCCTAAAATTTGCACTTGGATTATTTTATGTTTTGATAAATTGCTTAACTATTTTATGATATTAAAATGGGTACACATGTTTTTCTCAAATTAATTCGTAAAAATGTTTTATTGTGCCATCGGGTACACTTGAAACTGTAACAACCTAACTTAGTATATTTTTAAATGACATTAAGTAATGCTTTCTTCATAACACCTCAACTGTTTTAAATCAAAACAATATCTTTTATCAAAATTTAAAACGACTTAAAAAGGGATTTTCAAAAGTTTTTCCTCCGTAGCATACCAAATTCGGTCGTAATGTTTGGGCCGGGTTTGGGGTGTTACAACCGAAGCCATATCCCAGATATGGTCCTATACGGGATTTCCATTCGGTGCTGAGGCCATGTCCCGGACATAGTCTTACACGGGACCTTAGTCATCTTATGTCTTGATGATAGCATTTTCACACTTATTTTAGTCCCACCGAGACTTCAACATCTCAATTCTGATCATCTTGCTCATTCAACACCAATATTCAATTTCATAGAATTTCATTATAAGATCAACCATTCTCAAACATGCTAGCATAAATGTTAAATTATCACATACAAACTTACCTCGATTTCAAAATAAGCTAGATCGTTGATCTAGTCTAAGACTTTATTCTTTCCCCGATCGAGGTGGATTCTTGGTTTTTCTTACTCTATAATAGCAAATTAGCTCATTTTAATCATCACATTAATAAATGCGTTTCAAAAAAAATCATGCTTTGGCGAAATTACCATTTTGCCCTTAGACTTTGGCAAAATGACCATTTTACCCCTAGGTTCAGAAATTAATTCTAATCAAATTTATACCTTTAATGAGCCTAGGTGAACATTTATTTCTCTTAGGGCTATCATCAAAACCCAACATTTTACACATTTACTACAAACTTTATAACCTTTACAACAAGGTCCATTTAAGTGTTTTCATGGCAACACCTTTCACAAAAGTTGTTCATCTAACAACCAAGACTCATTTTCTTCCATAAAAATGCAGAAAATAACAATGAAAGCTCTCATGGAAAATCTCTAAAACCTTCACCATATTACAAACTAGTCCCCTCATTTGAAAGCTTAAGCTCTTGGAGTTCTAAAAGTACAACTATCTTCAAGAAAAATCATTAAAATCACTTACTTGAATGGATATGAGTTTGCTGAAATTTTGAGCTTTCAAAACCCCTATTTTGCTTGCTATTTTTGATGGAGAAAGATGGAGAGAAAAGATGGATATCATATTTTCTTTATTTTATTCTATTTATCAATTTAGTCAACAATTATTACCAACTTTGACCAATTTGTCAATTCTTGTCTCCTATGATCCCCTATGGCCGGAAAACCATTTACAAAGGGGATAATTGCCCTTTAAAGTCCTCAAATTAATATTCTATGGCTATTAGGTACCTTTAGCTTATAAAATAGAACTTTTGCACTTTATGCGATTTAGTCCTTTTTCGCGATTAAGCAAGAAATCGCTAAAATTAAGGCACCAAAATTTTCATGTACACATATAATCATGCTCTAGCTCATAAAATATCATAAAAGTAATTTTATATAACCTCGGATTAGTGGTTCCGAACCACTATTTTGATTAGCCCCTAAATTGGGCTGTTACAGATTCAATCTTTAATTCGGTTTTTTTGGCATTCATCACAAAAGTAAGATATGTCTCATACCCTTTCCTTACATACCTCTGAGCCGACATGTGAGAGATCACTACCGGCGATCTGTCTTGTTCATCTGATTCAACTTAAAGAGTGTCACCATTTTCACATCTCAACTCAGTATATTTCTTCCCACAATTTACTGTCACATAATGAGCGGTTAACCAATCCATACCAAGAATAATGTCAAATTCATCAAATGGCAATAGCATAAGATTTGCCTTAAAATAATGACCTCTAATCATCAATGGGCAATCTCTGCATACTTTATCTACTAATACACTTTTGCCTAGAGGATTGGACACTTTGATCACAAACTCCGTAGACTCAACAGGTATACTCATGCTAGATGCTAATTTCATGCAAATGTATGAATGGGTAGACCCCGGATCAATTAAAGCAACAACATTAGTGTCATGAAGAGAAAATGTACCCATAATTACATAGGGAGATGATGCCTCTTCGCGAGCACGAATGGCGTAAGTCCTTGCAGGCGCTCTACCCTCGGATCTTGCAGCCTGCTCTCGGGGTGTACCCTTACTACTTGCCCCACTTCCCGGGTTTCTCTGTGGTCTTCCCCTAGTGGTGCTTCCAGATCTCGCACTCTGAATTTTCTCTTCTTTAACCATCTCAGGGCATTCTCTGATAAAGTGATCTTGGGAACCACACTTGAAACAAGCACTCTCATGTGCTCAGCACTCACCGGGGTGACGTCTGCCATACTATGGGCATTCCAGTCTATTGGATCGAACGTTCCCAACACTAGCGACTGAAATAGTTTGAGCCTTATTCCCCGAATACTGTTTACTCTTGCCTCTACTTGAAAACCCGGCTGACGTAGCTGACCAGGTAGAGAAATCTCTCGACTTCTTGGACGAGGACTAAAATGACTTACTCCACTGTCTCTTTCTTGAGTCACGAGACTCCATCTCAACTTTTCTTTTCTCTTTAACTAATTCTTCGGCTTTACATGCCCTGTCCACTAGCACAACAAATTCTTTTAACTCGAGGACACTAACAAATAATTTAATATCTTCATTTAATCCGTCCTCAAACCTCTTACACATGATGGCTTCCAAGGATACACATTCCCGAGCGTATTTACTGAGCCTTACAAACTCACGTTCGTACTCAGTCACTGACATCTTACCTTGTTTCAGTTCCAAGAATTCCTTCCTTTTCTGGTCGATGAACCTCTGACTAATATACTTCTTCCTGAATTCTTCTTGGAAAAACTCCCACGTAATCCTTTCCCTTGGTACAACCGACACAAGGGTATTCCACCACTGATACGCAGAATCTCTTAAAAGAGAAACTACACACTTCATGCACTCTTCAGGTGTGCACGATAATTCATCAAATACCCTGATGGTATTTTCAAGCCAGAATTCAGCTCTTTCTGGATCATCATCTTTACTAGCCCGGAATTCTTCAGCTCCTTGCTTTCGGATTCTATCTACCGAGGGCTTTTCTCTTCTTACCACTTCTACCACTTGAGGGGCTACGAGGGTAGGCTAAAGAATAGGCGGGGTAGAGGGGTGGTGTATTCGGGTTCGAGCGAACGAACTCCGTATACCAGGCATTCACCATATGGAGAAAGGCTTCCCTGGCCTCTTCTCCTCCTCTCTGACTTACTATTGTAGGTCTATTCTCATTTTCATTCGGCACTGTCCCTTCAGCGGGAGCCGGCGCATTACTTTCTACATCGTCTGCCACAGCTCTTTCGGGATCCATTTACTATATGAAAACAAAATTTATATCGTCAGGAGTTGTCACACTATCATTATATAAATACTCTTATGTATGGCATGTATATCTAGACTCAAACTTACACTACGTTAGTCTGAGAATCGACTAAACCGTAGCTCTGATACCACTAAATGTAACACCCATTACCCGTGTCTGACGCCAGAACCAGATACGAGGCATTACCATGCTTGACCTTACTTGAACATGTAATTACGGGCTATAAAATTTCATTCCAAAACTTTTCTTTCTTAATCATAACACACTATCATGGGCCTACGAGGCCTTAAACATATATCCGGAAAGTTTCGGAGTTCAACCGGAAACTTTTACACCCTTTGAAAATTCTTGCCTAAACAGGGGCCACACGCCCGTGTTGTCCAAGGGACACGCTCGTGTGCCCCTAAGACATGCCTGTGTTCATCACCCGTGGTCGACACTTACTTATTTCAAACGGCTGAGCAAAACGCCCGTGTCTATAACCCGTGTCTCCTGCCCGTGGAGCTCTCTATTTATGACGTCATCAAACTCTATTTGGCACACGCCAGGGCACACGCCCGTGTGCTGGCCCGTGTAACGAATCGTATTCTCGTAAATTAGTGCAGGGGACACACAGCCTACTAACACACCCATGGGGCTGGCCGTGTTTCACACACGGCCTAGACACACGCTCGTGTGTCTACCCGTGTGGACAGTTTGAGGCTATTTTCTAAGCCAACTGCCACCCTGAAACATGATCATGTGTATAACTACTCCAACAACACAGTAACTCCAACAATTCATAAACTTCAATGCATAAACTCATCATCTTTAAAAGTATGAAACTTAGCGAATATTGACCAATTTCTATTAGCCATATACAAAAGAATACATAATCTTAATAGCCAAGCCTTTAGCTTACAATATGACATAAATCAAAATGATCAAACTCCTATACATGCCATATTCTAATTAAATCGACTTAGCTATACCAAAATAGGGAGTGATAGTGTGATTTGAGCTCCGATGTTCTGCGATCCCCGAACTAGCTTGGGGATACTACAAGGAAAAAGGGAAAAGAAGGGGTAAGCATATAGCTTAGTAAATTTGCATGAAATTATGTAGCAACAGAAATACTCAAAACAAACTCATCCATCTCATGTTACATGAACAACATAAGCATCAAGTGTTCAAGCATACTTACTCATACTTACTCTTACCCATCTCATATCACAATATGATTTCATACTTTGTATTTTACTCATGGTACCTGTATCACTTAGTCACGTAATTTAGCACTTTTTCTAAAGTAATCATAAACTCAAATCATTAACTTCTTTAACTTAAATAAAATTCTTTATCATCCTTGAGTAACTCAACTTGTTACTATCTTTACTCAATTATCTCTTTTGTTACCTGTTTCACCCTTGGCTCTTTTGCCGTTGAATTTCCCAGAATAACAGAGGATACTCAATCTGATCAAACATGTAACTTGATGCCAATGCCATATCCCAGATATGGTCTTACATGGGACCATCTCATGATACCGATGCCATATCCCAGATATAGTCTTACACGGGATTCCTTAGCTTGATGTCAATTCCATGTCCCAGACATGGTCTTACACGAGATCTTCTTTTAGTGCCGAAGCCATGTCCCAGACATAGTCTTACACGAGACCTTCCTTGTATGGTGTCGATGCCATGTCCGAGACATGGTCTTACACGAGACCTTCCTTGTATGGTGTCGATGCCATGTCCCAGACATGGTCTTACACGAGACCTTCCTTATTCGATGCTGATGCCATGTCCCAGACATGGACTTACACAGGATCTACGTTCGGTGCCGATGCCATGTCCCAGACATGGTCTTACACGAGACCTACATTCCTTGATGCCGATGCCATATCCCAGATATGGTCTTACACGGGCTTTCCTTATTTCATGTTGTGACATAGGTATCCTCGCTATTCCGAATCTTCAATCGGGACTTTCATTTACTTGTTCTCATTGATTTCCTTAATAAGGCATTATTAACCAATTTCATGAGAATAATAAGCATTTCAAAATATAATAGGAAATTTAATCATATTAATATATGAAACTTTAATTTCACACAAACTTACCTCGGTACTCCAAAATATGTGTAGATGTGCAATTTAGTCCACAACTTTGTTCTTGCCTCGGTTTCGGTCCGGGCTTCGTGTTTCTTGATCTATAATAACAATTTAACTTGTTTAATACTCACATTGACTAAATTGACTCATATTTCATACTTTGGAAAAACTTACATTTTTGCCCCTAAACTTTATCATAATTACACTTTTGCCCCTAGGCTCGTAAAATGATTTTCATTCAACATTCTTGCATTTCAAGCCTAGCCGAATCATATTCTCAACTATAAAAACATTAAATTTCCACTATTTCACTCATGTATGACCATTCCTACAACTTTTACAATTTGGTCTTTTTATGCATTTTTCATGAAAATCACTTAGAAAAAGATGTTTATCATACATCAAACTTTCATATTCTTCCATAAAACATCAAAATACTTTCATGTCGTACATGGGTAAATTTTTGAACATAAACCCTAGCTCAAAATATAGCTAGAAATAGCTAAAACGAGCTACGAGGATCTCAAAAATACAAAGAACATTAAAAACGGGGCTAGGATGCACTTACTATCAAGCTTAAGAGTTGAAGAAACCCTAGCTATGTCTTCCTTGTGATTTTCGGCCAAGGGGGAGGAAGATGGACACCATTTTTGACTTATTTTCCCCTTTTAATTCTTTTATTAACCAAATGACAAAAATGCCCTTAGTGATCCTTTCTTGATATTTTTCCTTCCCATGTCCATTTTTGTCCATCTCAACATATAATGGTCTACTTGCTAAATAAGGACCTCTAGTAATTTTTATAATTCTATTTCATACTTAAATATTCTAGAATCTCATATTTTCTAATCCTTGCAATTTAGTCCTAATGGACAATTTATTCACTAATTAATAAAATTCCTTCATGAAATTTTCACACAATCATGCAAATACCTCATAAGCCTTATAAAATCATTTAAACACATATTTCTACTTCAGATTTGTGGTCTCGCACCACTATTCCGACTAGGCCCTAAATCGGGCTGTTACAATCAATTTCTTATTCATCACTAACCATATTAAGCATATGATATCCCGTTGTAAAGGTCTTATGGGGTACAATATAAAATTATAATTTTATGATTCAAAACTCCTCATTTACCAATCGAAAATATGTCTCAAAGATTCTAAAAATCATATTTTTCAACAAAAAGAGAGAAACAACAATTCAAGAAGACATGGAAACTGACGGTGGTGGTGATGGTGGTGTGCAATTTGAGATTTGGTGTGGTGACAGCGGGGATTGGCAGTGGAGTGCTGAGGGTGAAATAGATCTGATAGATCTTATCGAGGAGGTTAAAATGATGAGAATCTACTCTGCATAATAGCGGAGGTACTCCAGAGAATAGCGGAAGCTTTTCGTTTCAGCCCCGCAAACCTCAATAAAAGAGTTGTGGAAATATGAATTATGACGAAAAATAAAATTATATAAATAACAAATGAGATTTCATTGAGAAGTAAAGTGTAAGTGTAAAAAATCTATGATCAATTTTTTGTATGTGTGTAGAATATTGTATATAAAATGATAAAAATATATTGAAAATGATACCAGAAAATATTTTAATATTTATTCAATTAAATTATTATGATATCAATTGCTGCCAAACAGAATAAAATGGCTCTATTTGTAAAGCAGGGGAAATTTGAAGCGGTAAGTTAATGATAATAGAGAGATTTAACAACGAAAATTATTTGTTACTACACCGGTGCCTAGTATATAGTTATTTATATATGTATTATTGCATTCAAGAATATAAAATAATTCCCATTTTATAGTGTTGGAGGTTAGCCAAACAATAAACATGAGATAGCATTTCCAAATCTGAAATACGAACTATTAGTTAATTCCGGCATTTCTCATTTACCAACTTGTTTTGAGCCAATCATATAAATTGCTTACATAATACATAGTTTATTGTTTTTTAACTAGTTTTGATCGAAACGACAAGCCAATCTTTACCTTGCTGACACCGACAATCATGCAAAACGCGATTCGACTCAGTTCACATTCTACTCACCCGAGTGGAAGATGAACCCATTCCCTTTGCAATTTCCCTCAGAACAAACTTGAGAATCTTCCCGGTTGAAGTCTTGGGTAATTCATCCTTAAACACCACCGTTTTGGGCACCATGTAGTGTGGCAACTTGGCTCTACAGTACTCCATAATCTCACTCTCACTGGGTTTCCGAGTTAACTCAGCTTTCAAGCTCACAAAAGCACAAGGAGTCTCTCCCCAATACTCATCCGGCCTAGCCACCACCGCTGCTTCATTGATTGCTGGGTGAGTGTACAAAATGGATTCAACTTCAACACTGCTCAGATTCTCCCCGCCGCTAATTATAACATCCTTTGAACGATCTTTGATTTCCATATATCCATCGGGGTGGATCACCCCAACATCTCCGGTGTAAAACCAGCCGTCTTCTTTCAAGCAATTGGATGTGGCATTTGGGTCCTTTAGATACCCCAACATGATACAAGGACCTCTCAAAACGATTTCCCCAAGGCTTGACCCGTCTCGCTTTACACTCAGTCCTGACTTGGGATCCACTATGTCCGCTTCCGTCACAGTCAGAGTTCTCACTCCTTGTCTCGCTTTCAGCCTCGCCCTCTCCGCCAATGGAAACTTGTTCCATTCCCTTTTCCAAGCACAAGAAACAACCAGTCCTCCCGTTTCGGTTAACCCGTACCCGTGACTCACTATGAAACCGAGTGACTCGGTCCTGGAAAGAACCGCTGCTGGCGGTGGAGCTCCAGCGGTGAGGATTTGGACTGGATTTTGGAGTGGTTTAGTTTCAGGAGAATTTGATAACATGTTAAGCACCACGGGGGCTCCACACATATGAGTGACGCCATGTTTTCTGATCAAACTATAGATGATTCGGGCGTCGAATTTTCGAACGCAAATATTAGTTCCACCGACGGCAGCCATCCCCCAAGTGAAACTCCACCCATTAGCATGAAACATTGGGAGTGTCCATAAGTAAACAGGTTGTTTTGGAACTTCCCAATCGATTAAAGAATCAACGGTGATGGTGAAAACTGCCCTGTGGCAATGAACCACTCCTTTAGGAGACGAGGTGGTACCTGATGTATAGTTCAAAACAATCGGATTCCACTCACTTTCAGGCCGAATCCACTTGAAACCAGGGTTGCCTTTCTCCACCAGACTCTCATACGTGCAACAGAAGCGAGAGTCAAGGGTGGAACTCACACCATCATCCTCATCATCTTTGATTAAGACCAGAAGTGGGGGGGTTTCGTTGGGAGGAAACAAAGAGATGGCTTCCAAGGCCAGAGACTGAGAAAGGGTATCGACAAAGAGGAGCTTTGATTCACTGTGACATAGGAGGATGGAGACAGTGCGGGCATCAAGGCGGGTGTTGATGCTGTTTAGGACAGCACCAGACATGGGAACAGCGAAATGAAGCTCGTACATTGCTGGGATGTTGGGGGCTAAAACGGAAACGACGTGGCCCGTTTTGATGCCGGTAGAGGAGAGGGAAGAAGCTAACTGGAGACATCGCCGGTGGGTTTCAGACCAAGTGTAGGAAGTATTATTGTAGATGATGGAGGTGCAATCACCGTACACGGTGGCTGCTCTGTCTAAGAAGCCTAGTGGGGTGAGAGGGGAAGAATTTGCAGGCCTTGACTTTAGCTCTTCCATTAATTTTCCTCCTTGAAACGCAGGTGGTTTGGGTTTTTTTTTTTTTTTCTTATAACCTTTTAGAGGTGCGTTTTGTGGGTGTGTAAGGATAGAGATTCAATAATTAAAAGTAAACACAAATTAAATTTTGAACAACAAAAAGGAACACAGATTAGATTTGATTGTTCAAACAGAAAAACAAGGGAAGAAACAGGCGACTAATTAAAGCTCCTCCGGTGTGGTGTAGTCAAAGGATCTCGGTATTTGTATAGCTTATCAGTGATTGAAAATGTCTAATCATGAAATGCATCCCTCTAGATTTTACTGAAATTGACATTTTATTCCTCTTTTTATATAATTACACGAGGGGAATGAGATTACTTAGAATTAAATCTAAATTCTTATACTTATAACATATTATAATATTAAAAGAGTACTGAGACCCACTATTATGCATAATATTTACCATAATTAAATTAATATGTATTTTTAGTTAGAACGTACATTAATGTTTAAACATATTTAGTAAATAGTTAATTACTTGATATAGTTTTACCATAATTAGTTTATCTAATATAAATTCACCATAATCAATTAATATATATTAACCATAATTAGCTCACATAATATAATTAATCATAATTACTTAATATACATTTACTATAATTAGTTTACATATTTACAATAATATACATTTGTGTATCACATTTAATAATAGCTACATAAAATTGAAAAATTATATATATTTTGTGACAAAGAAGAATTAAAAAAAATTTACATCACAAAACGCAATCCCCCAAACGGGGAGACTTCAAAAACTTGTAATCATTGACTATCTAAGTGAACCAACTTGACCAGTCTATTAGCTTCTTAGTTCTCTTCTCTAAGGATATGGCAAATACTCTAATGTTAAATCCGAGAAAACAACTGAATAATCCTCCTAATCAAAACAAAGTTAGACCCTCATGTAAATCCCTCCTTTATGGCATTAGCCACTTCAATGCTATTTGTCTGAACCAATATATTATCATATCCTCGATCAACCAAGATGCCTAAGCCATCTAAGATGCCTCACAATTCAGCTTCGAGCACTGAGCAACTCCCCAAGAATCTGTTAAAGCCAAAGATCCAGTTCTCATTTCAGTCTCGCATAATTCATCCTACTGAAGTAGAACCATCCTCAAGCCTAACAAAACCATCAGTATTCAAGTAGACCCAGTTTCCAGGCAAATTGGAGCACGAAGTCAGAGCCTAAATCGAATTCGTTGGACCCCTAGCTATCATCATAAACTGTTTGGCCCAATTATATGAGACCTTAATAGTGTCGTTGCTGCTCCAAGACGCACCTTGAAAAATAAAGAGATTGTGATTTTTCCATATGCGCCATATGAGGATCCCAAAAAAGCACTTCCAGTAGACCTCTCCAAATCCCAAGTCATGCCCATTCTGCAGGTTTGATGTGATCCATTCTTGTAAATTACCTGAATAAAAGCTAACTGTAACAGCCCGGTTTAAACCCTAGTCGGAATAGTGGTTTCGGGACAACAAATTCGAGGTCGGAAAAATATTTTAATATTATTTTTCGTGTTTATAGTGTGTGATTAAGCATGTGTAAAAATTATGTGTGAAAATTTTATCGTTTGTGTGCCGAATTACGAAAAAGGACTTAATCGTATAACAATTTGATCAGTAGGAATTAAAAGGTTACAAATATCCCTTGCAGCAGGACAATCCCCAATATAATGCAACATATCCTCAGTGATTTGCCCACAAACCCCACACACCGAGCTATGGTCGATACCTCACCGGACTCTTTCCATATTAGTGATCGACCTCAACTTGAAAGCAAGCCAAACAAAATACCTAACCCTTTTTTGGTCCTTGAAACTTCCAGGGGATCTTCCACACAACTTCCTTCGGCTTCCAGGAATTTTCCCGAATTTCCCCATATGTGCTTTTAACCGAAAAGGAACCTGTCGACATGCCTCCCCAGATGATCCGCAGCACCTATTGTCGAGTGTGGTGGAGGTACCCTAATAATAGATACATAAAATTGAAAAATTATATTTAATATGTAAAAAAAAAATCCATATATCATAATTAATATCAAAATATAAATGTATTTAATATGAAAGAGAATTATTTTTAAATATTAATTTTTTTCCTAATATATATTGATCATAATACAAATATTTATTACGCATGTATTACAATAATTAAACATAAAATAAAGAATAGTTAATACAATTTTAAACTTAAAATTAGAAACATAACGAATAACTCTTGTAATAAATAATATCACTTCATAATAAGTGAAAATTTTTCTTTTTTTATTTTTTGCTAAAAATAAGTCATCGGATTGGTTAAATATTATCAATTGAATTAATTTATTGCTAACCTATATACTAAAACATGTGTAAAATATAATATTCCTACCGAACGTAGCATTATATTATAGTGTTTTTACTTTCTCAAACATAGTATTGATGAAATTTTGTACCAATTTTTTAACAAATAATTATAATATATTTTAATTAATACACACAATCAATTCATGCATCGCATGCAAAAACATGTATGTATATACTACTTATAAAATCTTTTATTGAGTTGATATCACAAATTAATTGAACATCAACTTAATTGAAAAAAAGTTAAATTAAAAATATTAAAAAAAATAATTTTTATTATAAAGATATGTCTTTCGATACTTATATATTCTTAAACTAAAACATGAAAAAATGTCAAAATAGATTGATGGTTACGTCATGAAGTTCAAGATTTTATGAGTGTGGTTTAATATGTTAAATTTTATATTATTTTTTTGTCGGTAAAAGGATCTCTTCATTCCTTTTCAATTTTGAAATTGAGTAAATTGGTCTTTATTAAAAAAATTAGGAGCAATTTAATCCCTGACAATTTTGAAAGTGAACAACTAAGAACAATTAATCATGGTGTTATTGTCTTCTATCAAATGTACATAATTTTGATTAGTATAGTAACAAATTTAGCCTTCAATGTTTATATATTTTTGTCATTTTGGCCTTAATTCTAAAAAAATCAACAAATTCAGCCTCAACATTTATACATTTACACAAATGCTAGGGGATAAATTGGTTAAATTAGAACCAAATTGACAGAATGTGCGAACTTTGAGAGTTAAATTTATTATTATACCAATCAAAATCATGTACAATTGATGGAAAATATTAACTTCGTGATTAATTGTCCTTAATTACTCATTTTCAAAATTGGCAGGGATTAAATTGTTTTGATTTTTTTAGAGTGACCAATTTGCTCAGTTTCAAAATTGAGATAAATTGTAGAGATTTATTTTTTACCTTTTTTTATCCTTCACCTACAACTTAGTGTCATATTGTTGGGAATAAACCCGTATAAGAACGAACAAGTAAAATTGTAACACCCCATACCCGAGTCCAGGGCTAAGACTGGATACGAGACATTACCATGCTTGAACTCACTTAAACATGTACTTACAGGCTGTAAAATTTTGTTCCGAAATAGAAACTCTTCTTTCTTGATCAAAACGTACATAACATGGGCCTACGAGGCCTCAGACTTACGTCCCGAAACTTTCAAAATTCAATCGGGAACTTTTCCTCGAAACAGGGGTCACACGCCCATGTGGCTTGAGACACGCCCGTGCACCCCTAAAACATGCCCGTGTCTTTACCCGTGGTGGATATTGGCAAATTACACACGGCCTGGACACGCCCGTGGCCCCAAACCGTGCCTAAAAACCCAGCATTCTGCCAATGCCCCACGGCCAAGGCACAGGCCCGTGTAGCTAGCCCGTGGTCTATTCTGACTTAAGACACTAAGGTGCAGGGTGCACACGGCCTAGACACACGCCCGTGTGTCCATCCGTGTGGGCACTTAGAGGCTATTTACCAAGCCAATTGCCACCCTGAAATCAAGACCAAACTCATGCTCAATTCAGCAACTCAAGTATTACATCTAACATGAACAAGGATGCATACTTCATTGATAGATTAAAACATACATACTTAATCATTCATGACTCATCTCTTTGGCCATATACAAAAAGAATACTAAGCTTGATAGCCAACACTTTGGCTAGTTTTAAAACATAACTCAAAATGAAATGTTTCCTATACATGCCATACTTAATATAAACAACTTGGCTATACCAAAATAACGATTGATAGTGTGCTCCGAGCTCCGATGACGATGATCCACGAGATTAGCTTGGTGGGACTACATGGAAAGAAAGAATAAAGGACGTAAGCATTTAGCTTAGTAAGTTTGCATATAATGCACATAGCAACATACTTGCTCAATATAACCCATTTAACATAAACATCTAGTATCATAAATTTCAGCTATTTAAGCTTACTTACTCATACCGATTCTTACATATCTCATGATACTTACTAGTCTCATACTCGTGAGGTAAACAAGGTACCTGTATCACTTGATCACATAGATCAGCATACTCTACAATAATAATTATAATCTCTAGTTCATCATTCATAATATGAGTAATACTCATTTCTAACTTGATAATAGCTTTTCTTACTTGTCTTTCTTGTTATCATTTTAACTTTACTCATTTGCCCGATGAATTTCTGCGAATAACCGAGGATACTAAATCTCATCCCACATAGCTCGATGCCAAAGCCATATCCTCGATATGGTCTTACATGGGATCTCTCATCTTGGTATTGATGCTTAGAAAACATACAAACTTACCTCAATATACAAAATGTATGTAGATATGCAATTTAGTCCTCGACTTTGTTCTTGCCTCGGTTTCGATCCGGGCTTCATTTTTCTTGATCTATAATAATAATTAGATCATTTAATACTCATTTTGACTAAATTGACTCTTAACTCATACTTTGGAAAAATTACTATTTTGCCCCTAAACTTTCTCATATTTGCACTTTTTGCCCCTATGCTCGTAAAATAATTCTCATTCAACTTTCTTAAACATCATGTTTAGCTGATTCATTTTCTCTACTATAACAATCATCAATTCTCACTATTTCTAATAGGTATGACCAATTTCATAACTATTACAAATTAGTCCATACTATCATTTTTCATGAAATTCACTAAGGAAAAGATGTTTATCTAACATCAAACTCCCATAATCTTCCATAAAATATCATTTTACATGCATGATACACATGGGTAGATTTTTGTACATGCTTCTTAGCTCATCTTATAGCTAAAAATAGCTAATCCATAATACGAGGACTCCAAAAATACGAAGAATATTAAAAACGGGACTAGGATGACTTACTTGTAAGCTTCAAAAATTTGAAGAACCCTAGCTATGGAGTCTCCCAATTTTTGGCACAAGGAAGAAGATGAATGAAATTTTTATCATCTTTTTCCTATTTTAATCATTTAATTGGTAAATGACCAAATTGCCCTTCTCTTTAAAATTTTACAATTTACTAACTCATGTCCATTTTTGTCCAAAACTTATAATTTGGGAAAATTGCTATTTAAGGACTTCTAATTAATATTCTAAAGCTATTTCATAGAAAAAGCTTCTAGAAACTCATATTTTGCAACTTTTGCAATTTAGTCCTGTTTGATCATTCCATGTCAATTTCACAAAATTTCTACATGGAACTTTAATACTATCACGCAAACATGTCATAAACCTTAAGAACTCAATTTACTAACTCGATTTGTGGTCTCGCACCACTATTCCTACTAGGCCCGAATCGGGTCATTACAATTCTCCCCCTCTTAGGAATTTTTGTCCTCGAAAATCTTACCAGTGACAGAGTTTGGATCTGGTTTCTCATGATTTCTTCCGGTTCCCACGTAGCTTCTTCTATTCCATGTCTTTGCCACAATACTTTTACCAGGGCAATACTTTTATTTCTTAGCTGCTTGACTTCCCATGCTAAAATCTTAACTGGTTCTTCACCATAAGTCATGTCGGGATGAATCTCTATCTCTGACGGGGTAACTACATGTGAAGGATCTAATCGGTAGCATCGCAACATGGACACGTGAAATACATCGTGAATCCTTTCTAACTCTGATGGCAAAGCCAATCGATAAGCTACCGGTCTAACTTTCTCGGTAATCTCATACAGTTCAATAAAACGCGGACTCAACTTGCCTTTCCGGCCAAATCTGAGATCTTTTCTCCATGGTGACACTTTCAAGAAAACTTTATCTTTGACTTGATACTCTACCTCTTTTCTCTTTAAGTCCGAATAGGACTTCTGTCTATATGATGCAGTTTTTAAACATTCTCGTATCACTTTCACTTTCTCTTCAGCTTCTCTAACCAAATCAACCCCGTGAATTTGGTTTTCTTTTAGTTCAGTCCAATATAGAGGTGTTCGGCACTTACGCCCATATAAAGCCTCTTAAGGCACCATATTTAAACTCGACTGAAAACTATTATTGTAGGCAAATTCTACCAATGGGAGAAACTTTTCCCAACTGCCTCGGAATTCAAGAATACAACATCTGAGCATATCCTCGAGTACTTGAATTAACCTCTCCGACTGACCGTCAGTTTGAGGATGAAAAGCGGTACTAAAGTTCAACTTTGTACCCAAGGCCTCTTGTAACTTCTTCCAAAATCTGGATGTAAACCTCGGATCTCTATCCGAGATGATTGACAACGGAACACCGTGAAGCCTTACTATTTCTGAAACGTACAAGTTTGCCAACTTGTCTAGTGAGTAATAAACTCTTACAGGTATAAAATGGGCTGACTTCATAAGTCTATCAACCACGACCCATGCAGCATCTTTCTTGCTCGGAGACAACGGTAAACCCGTTACAAAATCCATAGTAATACGGTCCCATTTCCATTCCGGAACCAAAATGGGTTGAAGCAAACCCGAAGGTACTTGGTGCTCAGCCTTTACTTGCTGACAAATCAAGCATTTGGAAACGAACTCTGAAATATCTTTCTTCATTTTCGGCCACCAATATTGTTGCTTTAAGTCGTTATACATCTTGGTACCACCCGGATGTACAGATAAACATCCGTTATGGGCAAAATTCCCTGAATAAGCTCTTCCTTTCTCGGTACACAAACTCTATCTTTGAACATCAGACTTCCATTGGGACTAATCCGGAAATCAGACTCAACATCTGTCTTGCACTGAGCTCTCTTGACTTGCAATCCACTATCTTCTTTTTAAGCTTCAATGATCTCTTGGAGAAAAACTGGTCTAGCTCTCAACTCAGCTAGAATAGAACCATCGTCGGACAAAGTCATCCATGAATTCATTGCCCTTAATGCAAATAGGGTCTTTCTACTCAAAGCGTCGGCGACCACATTCGCCTTCCCGGGATGGTAGTCAATGACCAATTCATAGTCTTTTATCAATTCTAACCATCTCTGCTGCCTTAAGTTCAACTCTTTCTGCGTCATCAAGTACTTCAAACTTTTGTGATCGGTGAAGATCCGACATCTCTCACCATATAGGTGGTGTCTCCATATCTTCAATGCGAAGACTATGGAAGCCAACTCCAGATCGTGGGTCGGATAATTCTTCTCATGTGGCTTCAACTGTCTTGAGGCGTAAGCAATCACTTTGCCTTCTTGCATAAGTACACAGCCTAATCCATTTAAGGATGCATCGCTGTAAATAACAAATTCCTTCATTGTCTCAGGTTGTACTAAAACTGGAGCTTCTGTCAACATTGCTTTCAGTTTCTCGAAACTTTGTTGGCATCTTTCTGTCCACTCAAACTTCACATTTTTCTGTAACAATTTAGTCATCGGGGTTGCAATCATAGAAAACCCCTTGACAAATCGTCTATAATAACCAGCTAGGCCTAGGAAACTCCTAACCTCAGAGACATTTCTCGGTGGATTCCAGTCCATTATGGCCAAAATCTTACTTGGATCTACTCGGACTCCATCTCCCGAGACAATATGTCCCAGAAATCCTACTTCCTTGAGCCAAAATTCACTTTTACTGAACTTGGCATATAATTGATTTTCTCAAAGAGTCTGTAAAACTGTCCGTAGGTGCTTAGCATGCTCATTCTCATCTCGGGAATAAATCAGTATGTCGTCAATGAAAACGACTACAAACTTGTCGAGGTATGGTCTAAAGATGCGGTTCATTAAGTCCATGAATACCGCAGGAGCATTGGTCAAACCAAAAGGCATGACTAAAAATTCATAATGCCCATACCTCGTTCGAAAAGTGGTATTGGATACATCTGAATCCTTTACTCTCAGCTGGTAGTACCCCGATCCCAAGTCTATCTTAGAGAAAACGGTGGCTCCCTTCAATTGATCGAATAAATCATCGATCCTTGGCAATGGGTACTTGTTCTTTCTTCACACTTTATTAAGTTGACGGTAATCTATGCACAATCTCATGGTGCCATCTTTCTTTTCACAAATAAAGCGGGAGCACCCGGGGAGAACAACTTGACCTAGAAAAGCCTTTATCTGTCAACTCTTGCAATCGTGAATGAATTCGACTTCTTCAACTCCGTTGGAGCCATTCTATAAGGAGTAATAGATATTGGTACGATCACGGAGCTAGCTCAATCTTTGAACTCAACCTCTCTAACTAGTGGTAGTCTTGGTAATTCTTCGGAAAAACATCCACGTACTCACATACTATTGGTACTGACTCAATCTTTAACTCTATTTCTTTATCATTCATCACAAAGGCCAAATATGCCTCATACCCCTTTCTTATGTATCTCTGTGCCGTCATGTGAAAAATCATTGCCGGTGATTTACTTTGCTCATCCGATTCTATATGGAGAGTATCCCCATTCTCACATCTCATCTCAATATATTTCTTCCCACAATTAACTATTACATCATGAGTGGTCAACCACTCCATACCAAGAATGGTGTCAAACTCATCAAATGGTAGCAACATAAGATTTGCTTTAAAGTAATGACCTCTAATCATTAATGGACAATCTTTACATACTTCATCAACTAACACACTATTGCCTAAAGGATTAGACACCTTAATCGTAAATTCTGTAGAATCTATAGGCATATTCATACTAGATACTAGTTTCATACAAATGTAAGAGTGTGTGGATCTGGGATCTATTAAAGTAATAACTTTGATATCATAAAGAGAAAAGGTACCCGTAATAACATCAGGAGAAGATGCCTCTTCACGAGCGCGAATGGCATAAGTCCTCGCAGGCGCCCTACCCTCGGGTTTCGCAGCCTGCTCTCTAGGGTTACCTCTTCCACTTGCCCCACTTCCTGGGTTCCTCTGCGGTCTTCCTCGACCACACTCCCGGATCTCGTGTTCGAGAGCTCTATCTTCTTTCATTTTCTCTGGACAATCTTTTATGTAGTGGTCCCGGGAACCACATCTCAAACATGCATTTTCATGTGCTCGACATTCTCCAAGATGACGTCTCGCGCCTGCAATGGGCATTCGGTCTATCCAATCGGATGTTCCCGACACTAGTAATCGAGGTCGTCTCATGCCTTACTTCTCGAATCACGCTACTCTTGTCCTTCCTTGAAAACCCAGTGGAAGTAGCCGATCGGGTGGAGAAATCTCTTGACTTCTTGGATGAGGATTGGAATGACTTATTCCATTGTCTCTTTTAGAGTCACGAGACTCTACTTGATTTTCTTCTCTCTTTTACTAGTTCTTGGCTTTTACAAGCCCTCTCTACTAGCACAACGAATTCCTTTAGTTCTAGGACAGCAACAAATAATTTGATGTCCTCATTTAGCCCATCTTCAAATCTCTTACTCATGATGGCCTCGGTGGACACGCATTCTCAAGCGTATTTGCTGAGCCGCACAAACTCACGCTCATAATCAGTCACAGACATCTTGCCTTACTTTAACTCTAGAAATTCCTTTCTTTTCTAGTCCACGAACCTTTGACTGATATACTTTTTCTTAAACTCTTCTTGGAAAAATTCCCATGTGATCTTTTCCCTCGGTACCACTGACACAAGGGTGTTCCACCATTGGTAAGAAGAATCTCTTAAAAGAGAGACTACACATTTCATGCATTCCTCAGGTGTGCATGACAACTCATTAAATACCCTGATAGTATTTTCTATTCAGAACTCAGCCTTTTCTGGATCATCATCTTTTCTAGCCCGGAATTCTTCTACCCCATGTTTCCTAATCCTATAAACCGGAGGCTTTTCTCCTCTTGCCACCTGTACTACTTGAGGGGCTACTGGGATAGGTTGAGGAATAGGTGGGGGTGGAGGGGGTTGCGTATTCGGGTTCGTACGAATGAACTCTGTATACCATGTATTCATCATATGGAGGAAGGCTTCTCGCCTCTTCTCCTCCTTCTTGACTCACCATAGTGGGTCTATTCTCATTCTCGTTCTAACACCGTCCCTTCAATGAGAGCCGGTGCGTTACTTTCTCGTCATCCGCCACACTCTCTATCGGGATCCATTGACTAAATATATAAACATAATTTAAGTCGTTAGGAGTCGTCACACTATCATTATAAAAATATTCTTACGTAAGGCATGTATAGCTAGACTCGTGCTCATGCTACTTTAGTCCTAGAACCGACTAAATCGTAGCTCTGATACCACTAAATGTAACACCCCATACCCGAGTCCAGGGCTAGGACTGGATACGAGACATTACCATGCTTGAACTCACTTAAACATGTACTTACGGGCTGTAAAATTTTGTTCCAAAATAGAAACTCTTCCTTCTTGATCAAAACGTACATAACATGGGCCTACGAGGCCTCAGACTTACGTCCCGAAACTTTTGGAATTCAATCGGGAACTTTTCCTCAAAACAGGGGTCACACGCCCATGTGGCTTAGGACACGCCTGTGCACCCCTAAAACATGCCCGTGTCTTTCACCCGTGGTAGATACTGGCAAATTACACACGGCCTGGACACGTCCGTGGCCCCAAATCGTGCCTAAAACCCCAGCATTCTGCCAATGCCCCACGGCCAAGGCACAAGCCCGTGTAGCTAGCCCGTGGTCTATTCTGGCTTAAGATATTAAGGTGAAGGGTGCACATGGCCTAGACACACGCCCGTGTGTCCATCCGTGTGGGCACTTAGAGGCTATTTACCAAGCCAATTGCCATCCTGAAATCAAGACCAAACTCATGCTCAATTCAGCAACTCAAGTATTAAATCTAACATGAACAAGGATGCATACTTCATTGATAGATTAAAACATACATACTTAATCATTCATGACTCATCTCTTTGGCCATATACAAAAAGAATACTAAGCTTGAAAGCAAACACTTTGGCTAGTTTTAAAACATAACTCAAAATGAAATGTTTCCTATACATGCCATACTTAATATAAACAACTTGGCTTTACCAAAATAGCGATTGATAGTGTGCTCCGAGCTCTGATGACGATGATCCACGAGATTAGCTTGGCGGGACTACATGGAAAGAAAGAATAAAGGACGTAAGCATTTAGCTTAGTAAGTTTGCATATAATGCACATAGCAACATACTTGCTCAATATAACCCATTTAACATAAACATTGGTATCATAAATTTCAGCTATTTAAGCTTACTTACTCATACTGATTCGTACATATCTCATGATACTTACTAGTCTCATACTCGTGAGGTAAACAAGGTACCTGTATCACTTTATCACATAGATCAGCATACTCTACAATAATAATTATAATCTCTAGTTCATCATTCATAATATGAGTAATACTCATTTCTAACTTGATAATATCTTTTCTTACTTGTCTTTCTTGTTATCATTTTAACTTTACTCATTTGCCCGATGAATTTCTGCGAATAACTGAGGATACTGAATCTCATCCCACATAGGTCGATGCCAAAGCCATATCATCGACATGGTCTTACATTGGATCTCTCATCTTGGTATTGATGCAATGTCTTGACATGGACTTACTCAAAGTCTTCCTTGTGTGTTCCCTTGGGAACTTACCATTGCCATGTCTTGACATGGTCTTACTTGGTATCTTTACTCATGAACTGGTCAATGCCGAGCCTTGGCTTGGACTTACATGAAATCTCTGCCTCATGATAGCTTTTCAATGCCAAGACTTGTCTTGGACTTACATGACATCTTTGCTTGGAGACTCACCAATGCCATGCCTTGAGTTGGACTTACATGGGTCTTCATCTCATAATAACTCTTCAATGCCAAGACTTGTCTTGGAATTACATGATAACTTGCTTGATTGCCGATGCCATGCCTTGGCTTGGTCTTATACGGACTTTCTTATTCGTGTGGTAGATCGAGTATCCTAAGTAAGTCAACTTCAATCGGGACTATCTCATGCTTAATCTCATTAATTTCTTTGTTTAACATAGCATTAAACAATCTCATGGAATTTAAAATATATTCTACATTATACTAAGCAATTTAATGATATTAATCATAAAGCTTAGAAAACATACAAACTTACCTCAATATACAAAATTTATGTAGATATGCAATTTAGTCCTCGACTTTGTTCTTGCCTCGGTTTCGATCCGGGTTTCATTTTTCTTGATCTATAATAATAATTAGATCATTTAATACTCATATTGACTAAATTGACTCTTAACTCATACATTGGAAAAATTACTATTTTGCCCTTAAACTTTCTCATATTTGTACTTTTTGCCCCTAGGCTCGTAAAATAATTCTCATTCAACTTTCTTAAACATCATGTTTAGCTGATTCATTTTCTCTACTATAACAATCATCAATTCTCACTATTTCTAATAGGTATGACCAATTTCATAACTATTACAAATTAGTCCATACTATCATTTTACATGAAATTCACTAAGGAAAAGATGTTTATCTAACATCAAACTCCCATAATCTTCCATAAAATATCATTTTACATGTATGATACACATGGGTAGATTTTTGAACATGCTTCTTAGCTCATCTTATAGCCAAAAAGTAGCTAATTCATAATACGAGGACTCCAAAAATACGAAGAATATTAAAAACAGGGCTAGGATGACTTACTTGCAAGCTTCAAAAATTTGAAGAACCCTAGCTATGAAGTCTCCTAATTTTCGGCACAAGGAAGAAGATGAATGAAATTTTTATCATCTTTTTCCTATTTTAATCATTTAATTGGTAAATGACCAAAATGCCTTTCTCTTCAAAATTTTACAATTTACTAACTCTTGTCCATTTTTGTCCAAAACTTATAATTTGGGCAAATTGCTATTCAAGGACTTCTAATTAATATTCTAAAGCTATTTCATACAAAAAGCTTCTCGAAACTCATATTTTGTAACTTTTGCAATTTAGTCCTATTTGATAATTCCATGTCAATTTCACAAAATTTCTACATGGAACTTTAATACTATCATGCAAACATGTCATAAACCTTAAGAACTCAATTTACTAACTCAGATTTGTGGTCTCGCACCACTATTCTGACTAGGCCCTGAATCGAGCTGTTACAAAAATAAATCAAGAAATTGAAAAGATAGAACACACAAATTTTACGTGAAAAAACTCCTCAAAAGAAGATAAATAAGACCACAGGTAAAAGAATATTTCACTAATATATAAAACGAATACAAAATATGGAGAGATTCAAAAGAAAACCTTGAAATCCCGAAAGAAAACCTTTTAAGCTCAAAACACAGAACTCTCTCAATCTGTATATTGTTTGTGCGTAAACCTAGGGTAACTAAGAACTATTTATAAGCTGAAATTCATAGCTTTTATGACTAGAATATCCCAAGATTAATCAGAGTTCAAGTGAGAAACTAAAATCGAGTTTAACTGAGAGAAGAAAGCTAAGAAACTTGAGGAACATGTTGCCACGTAGTGGCGTGGCGTGTGGTCATTGGGACGAAGACCGATCGTGTCGTTAGGATGAAAGTCTTCTTCTAGTCATGACGTCGGGACAAGGAGTCTTCCCTCGTTGCGACGTCACTCATTACTTTGGTTGAAATGCGAGACATATTTTTATAAATCTCCACCTTGACTCGTATTTCACCTAACTCCCTTTCCAAACCCTATTACGGGCCTAATTGGATCTTTGTCAACATGTTGGTCGGATTCTATTCTATCCCAATTTTATGAATATGGACATCCCTTTGAATGATCACCTCTCGAACAAAGTGATAACAAATGTATATGCACTTTGTCCTTTCGTGATACATTTGATCTTTGGTGATATGTATGACACTTTGACTATCACAATATATGACAGTTGCCCCTTTCTCATTAACTAGTTCCCAGAACAGGCCTCATAACCAAATTGCTTCCTTTATAGCTTCAATGATTGCCATGTATTCTACTTCAGTAGTCGATAAGACCATTGTAGCTTGAAGTGTTGCTTTCCAACTAATGGCACAATTTTCGAAATCAAATAGATAACATTTAAGAGACCTCCTTCAATCTAAGTCTTCTGCATAATCTGAATCAACATATTTGACTAAACCTTTTTGGCTTCTTCCGAACTCTAAGCATATATTTGAAGTATCTCGCAAATTTCAAAAAATCCACTTGACAGCATATCAGTGCAACTTACCTGGTTTTTCCATGTATCTACTAACAACACAAACAGCATGTAAAATATCGAGGCGAGTGCATACCATTGTATACATTAAACTTCTGATTGCGCTCGAGTCAGGTACTTTTGACATGTACCTTCCTTCTTCTTCATTCTAAGGGAATTTAAAATTGAGAGTTTAAAATGTGCAGCTAAAGGAGTAATTACCAGTTTTGAGTCTTGCATCTCAAATCGTACAAGGATCTTCTTGATGTACCTTTTTTGCGACAAAAATAATTTCCCGGAACATCTATCCCTTAAAATTTCCATCCCCTAAATTTTTATTGCTGGACTTAAATCCTACATTTTGAATTTAGAATTAAGCATGGTTTTAAGGCGTTCAATTTCTAACGGATCTTTAGCTGCTATCAACATATCATCAACATAAAGCAACAAATATATGAATGAATCATCATGCAAACATTTAAATACTCACAATTGTCATACTTACTTCATGCAAAACCAATACTCAAGATAAAGTAATCAAACTTTCTGTACCACTATCGAGGAGACTGATTCAAACCATAAAAGATTTTTGTAGAAGGCAAACATGATCTTCCTTACCTTTGTTCTAAAGCCTTCCGATTTTTGCATGTATATGTCTTTCACAAGGTCAACGTGAAGGAAAATAGTCTTTACATCTAACTATTCTAACTCAAGATTGTTTGATGCAACAAGAGCCAAAAGTGCCCGAATGGACGTATGTTTCACAATGGGAGAAAAAACATCATGAAAATTAACTCTCTCCACTTGATTGTAGCCCTTTGCGACCAGTCTTGCCTTGTACCTAGTGTCATTTGAACCTGAACCTTCCTTCTTCTTACTGTCATTTGCAACCAACTATTTTCTTATTGATGGGTGGTTTAACTAGCCGCCAAGTCTCGTTCTTTTGAAGTGATTCCATTTCTTTTTCCATAGCAATGAGTCATTTGCTAGAATTAGAGGTCTAAACTGCCTTGGAATAACATAAAGGATAGGTTGAATCAATGCTCTTTGCAATACTTAGAGCATATGCCACTAGGTTTCCTTTACAGTATTTCTGTGATGGTTGGATTTCTTGCCTTTTCCTGTCACGAGACAAATTATAATTTATTAATTGAGATGGTGAGAATACATGTGAGCCAGATGAAGTCCCAAACTGATCTAAAATGGTATTTTGACCACCAAAACCAACAAATATTTATTACCACCAATGAAAGTTAGGAAATATTTATTACCTCCTTTTAATATGTTAGGAGTTGGACCCTATAAATCAAAATGGATATAGTCGAGAGTCCCTTTTGTTCTGTGTACTGCTAAATCAAAACTTACCCATGACTATTTCCTGTAAGTACAGTGTTCGTAAAAACCTAACTTTCCAACTTTAGTGTCTTTAAGATGATATCTTTTACACAATGTTGTCATACCTTTCTCACTCATATGACCAAGTTGCATGTGCCACGGTTTGGTTACTTCTAAATCTATGGAGAAAAGATCATGTTGCGTCGTGACGACGCCATGGTGGTCCTTGTCACGACGTGATGACGATTTCGACTCTTTTTCAGTAATTGCAGTCACACCAATTATCGTTGACCATTGTAGAATGTACAGGCTGCCCTTTTTTTATCCTCCCATCATAATGAGAGCTCCATGAGAAACCCTTAAGCTGTTTGACTCTGTAACACCCCAAACCCAGCCCAAACACTACAACCGGATCTGGTATGTCACTAAGGACTTTTATAAAATTGTCACACTTTGGAAAACGAGTATCAGGTTTAATCATTTTAACCGGAAAGACTTAGTAATTTAATATTCTATATAAAATATAAATTCAAATGATACCTTGGTGAATTAGGAAAAAAACTAAGTTGTTACATGCCTTAGCTTAATTTTAACATGAAATTTAAAAGTCTAATAATAAAAACCCAACATGAAACCCAAAATAAATATGAGTCTAGTGGCCCATGGCGTTACTACATTGAAACTTAAAATCCTCTTAATAAAAAAAAATTAAAATAACTAAATAATAAAAAGCCTTTTGCTGAATCCAAATACTCTCTCGCATGGCCACCTTGCGCTCCACTCCAGCCCGGTCCGATGCACTAGGTGCTACCTGAAAATGTTAAATAATAGGTTGAGTCGCGAGACTCAGTGTGCAACCCTCATGCACCATTAGATTTGGGCCTTAGCCCCACAGAACAGAATAACAGATTAGTATATGACAAAAATTATGCAAGCCCAACCCAAATCCTAGGTTTCCATCTGCTACACACCACCCTTACCTGCCAATCACACCATTGGGAATTTCTACAATCAACCCACACCGCTACACACCATCGATGGCAGTCATGCTGCAGATAGCTGCTCATCGTCAGATCATGGCAATAGCCACTACAACAGATCATGGAATTAGCCACTACAACAGATCATGGCAAAAGCCACTACAACAGATCATGGCAAAAGCCACTACAATGGAACACTTCCCCTTTCATCAATCACCCAACCCCATGCAATCACAGAAATTGGCATACATATAAAGCATATCTTCTCAGCAGTAACATTCACTTTAGAATGACAGAGATCACTAACCTGGTGATTCGCCTTTACCCTTCTCGAGTTTTCAACAGCCATGCCGGTATTTCGGCATTTAATAGAATATCTGAGAATATAACGAGTTTGTATGCATACTAATCGTGCAATCTAAATGGTGTGAGAGTGTTACACACCTGATTGATGTGTAAGACTACCCTCTATGTCGATACCCCCGCTAATCGGATCTACTGCCCTCTGTCCACAACTTTGCTCAAAATCCGGAAGAACGCGAAGATAAGGCCTCTCCTATATCCGGCCAAGGGTTAGTGTTTTACCCGAATTATATGCTTAAATTAATAGATCTCCTTACCTAAAATGATTAGATCCCGGAAGTAGGATGATTTGAGTGCTACCGATTTAGAACCCTATGCGACTAGATATTCTTCAAATCTCGGAATGCCGCCCATGAAAGATAATACGAGGTTAGTCAACCATCTAGCCATTCGGCTATGGTCTCCAAAAGCCGAAAAAGATTGAAAGAATAACATAATCGACACTTACCACTTCAGAAGATTTCGGCTAGGAAGAAAAAGAATGGAAAGGATTTTGTCAACTGATAAGGCTTCAAAGGGTTTTGGTTCTTAATGAATGGAAGAAGAGATGAACAAATGGGTAGGGAGAATTCGGCTTTTTAGAGAAATCAGCACAAGAGGAAAAGAATGGAAAAGAGAGTGAAGGGAGAGGTTTCGGCTTTTAAAGAAATTAAATAAAAGAAACTGTAGAGGGAGACTGAGGATTTCGGCACAGGAAGAGAAGAAAAGGGTAGGGTTTAAATGCCGAAATTGATGAGCTATCCCCCCCTATTTATAGAAATTTTGGCACACCTTTAGCCTATACTCAATCGATTTTTCCCCCCTCTCCTGTGTTTGATTTTCGGCCAACACTAGCCTTCCTGATAGATCCTCATCCTATCCCTTATCCCTATCAAAACACCCATCCAAAAGAGGCTTAATTATCTCCAACTCTTTCCTCTTTTATCAGCTATAATTATCCACATATTAAAACAATAAAATCCCCTAAATAATAGCCTTGTTGCCGTCCAACCTACTCCTCCTTATAAGTGTCGAATTTGGCCCAAAAACATGGGCTTCAAACGGCCACAAATTGGGCCTCTCCCCTTGCCTATTTACGCCAACTCCCTTCCCTCTTAGTGGCGCCATTTTGCCACTTGGCTACAAGTCCATTTTGCCATTTAAGCTACCAAAACTTTATTTTAAGCCCTAGAGTATCTAAACAGAATATTTAATCAAGGCCTCATTGGCTTTGAGAGCCAATTCGCACCTCTAATTCTCAAATTAACACATTAAATGCATCCACACCCTAAACGCATAGGCCCAAAAATTCAGGATGTTACAGACTCGATAATAGTCCTACAACTATTAAAGTAAAAAATTCCCAATGAGATGAGATTTTTTTTAATCAGGTACATACCTAACATCTAGCAGTGCTCAAATAATTTCTTCATTCATCCTGATTTGTACTGTTCCTATTCCAGTTATCTTACATGTAACAGCCTGATTTTGACCCTAATCGAAATAGTGGTTTCGGGACCACAAATTCGAGTCTGAAAAATATTTTTAAATTTATTTTCAGTGTTTAATATGTGTGAATTTGCTTCTGTTAAATTTTCGTGTTTTAATTTCGTTGTTTGAGTGTCCGATTAAATAAAAGGGCTTAATTGCGTAAAATGAAAATTTGGTGGTTAGTTGTGAAAGTGCCTAATTATTGTTGTCTTTTTATTATGGAGGATTTATGTTGCAATTAGCCCATTTTTTTAAAGTAGTGGACGACATTATGTTAAACTATATAATATATTATATAAATTATAATGGTTAAATAATTTATAATAAATTATAATTATAAAGTTATTATAATAAGACAAAAAACATTAAAGAAAACCATTTCTTTTTCATCTTTCATTTGTTCATGACCGAATAGAGAAAAGAAAAAAAGAAAATAGAAAAAGCTTTGAGCATTCGGCACCTATCTAGCTTGATTAAGGTATGTTTCGGTTTTGGTTTTTGATAATTTTTACATTTTTGAGATCGTTGCTATGAAATGTACAAAACCAATGCTTCAATTTTTGATTTTGATGAATATTTTGAGTTAAGCCATTGCTGATAGCTTGTGATTTTTGTTGTTTGATGATGAAATATGAAATATATGTGTTAGAGTAACATGTTTTGTCTTTGGATTTTTTATGGATTTGAGTAATTTGGACTAAATTGTAAAAACAAATTTTTGAGGGACTAAAATGTGAAAAAAATGAAATATATGGACTTGTATAATGTTTGTGAATATTCGGCCTAACTATAGTATGTGTAAATTTTGTGTATTTTGTGTTTTATGCAATAAGGACTAAATTGTAAAAAGTTTAAAATGTCAGGGGCAAAATGGTAATTTTTCCATTTATGCATTTTTGGATTTAATTGAATGAATATGTGGTTAAACTAGTTAAATTTGAATTTATTTAGATCAAGAACGAAAGAAAACGAAATTAGATCAGGGGAAATCAAAAGTAGACGAATAGTCGATTAAGCCGTCCGACAACATCCGAGGTAAGTTTATAAGCATATATGTGTTGTTAATTATATACAAACATGAGATTTATATGCTGATTTGTAATATGTGAAATTAATGTACGAAAATGATAGTATGAAATATAGCACTAAGTGTGCGAGAAGTTAAATGTGACGTCACTAAGTGTGCGATACGTTACAAGGATTTGGCACTAAGTGTGCGAGAAGTTAAATGTGACGGCACTAAGGGTGCGATACGTTACAAGGTTTTGGCAGTGTGTGTGCAATATCTATATATAGCTTCGGCTAATCATTTGGCACTGTGTGTACAATATATATATTGCTTCTGTTATCCATTTGGCACTAAGTGTGCGAGTTCATTGAATATAAAAGATTATCGTATGATATAACATATCAATCAATAAGGTGACGTGGGAAATGTAATAGATAAGTATGATGAGGTACAGGTACGTACGAAACCTATGTGGTTGTTGATTTTTGTGTATGAGTTTGAAAAGTGGTGAAAAAAAATAATAGGTAGTGATTCATGAATAAGAATTGAATAGTAAAACTTATTGATATTGATTTGAAATAATGTGCTTTTGATGATGTTTAAGAGATTCAACGGGCAATGCGAAGTAAAGACCGAATATGTAATTGAATCATAGGTTCAGGTTTGTGTCAGTTATTTGTTTATATGGAAACAAGGTAAGTTGGTTATTTGAAATGATAAAATGTTAAGTGAATTATGTGATTGAATATGTGAGCATTACTTATTCGGCCTTGTGAAGTTAATTTGTGTATTCGGCTATATAATATTTATGTGTGAAAGTAAAATGTGATCTTGGTACTAAATGATAATTGTGCTTAATATTTTGGGGTAATCGGCCTTGTTAACCTAATGTTATTATGCAAGTGTTTATATATTTGTTTTTGCTTATGACTTACTAAGCTTAAAAAGCTTACTGTGTGTGTTCTTGTTTATCTCTGTTTTATAGATTTTGGAGTCCCGTTACGAGCTCGGGGATAGTTACAAAGCTTATCACACTATCGACAGTTTCTTTTGGTATTTTACTAAGTTGAATTTGGGCTTATGGCATGTATAGCATGTAAGATTATGCCCAAAGATCAATCATGAGATGGTTGTAATAACATACTTGATTTACCATGTTTATTAATATAAAGCGTTGTCATTATTATTTCAATTTTTCTTTCTGTGTACAAATAAACTGTTTTATAATAATGTCCTGAGAATAATATGATTATTCTTAAAAGATCCTTAGTTAAGTATTATTGTTGACTAGGACAACAATAATGCATTAAGACTAACATGTAGTTGATTGATGATAAAGAGTTGTCATTGATATGGAGTGTCAATATCAATGCATGAATATGTGTGTTAGAGAACAACATATTGGACTGACCCACTATGAGTATGTATCTTGGATTATTATGTAATTGTCACAACATTACTCATAGTGATTAATATGTATATGATCCTCAGACTTGAGATCATCATTATCCCAACATCGTGAGTTGTATATTTTGATACAGTCAAACGTACACCGTAATTGGTTGTTCTATAAAGGCTGATGTTGGATATACCATAATCTATGTAGAGGGATATGGTTGATCAATATAGGATAAGTCTCTCCTACATAATGGGAGTAATATCTTAGGCCACTTGATTGAGTGAGACTAGAAATGCATGGCCATGCTCAAATAAGTTGACATGAGATGTCATACTAATTTGTATATCATAGTCTACTCAAGATATCAAGAAACATGGGATGGACTATACAAGTGTGACTATTCCATAACTTGTGTCCATTCCAGAGATAAAGGACTTAAGGATTAATGCATGAAAGGTTAATCACAAAAAAAGGTTATGTCGAATCATGACTCCTTGTAACTTAGGTAGCAATGATGCATTGCTAGATGCCACTCATTGTTTGTAACATTAGAATCGTTCTAGTATTACTACTAACGTTACAAAAACCTACAGGGTCACACCCTATGGTTGAAATGAACGGAATAAAACATAGTTGGTATTGTGTTTGATTGTCACATGAATTAAATTAATTAAAGAATTAATTTAAATTGGGCAATCAAATATTGAACATATTATATGTACAAGGATGTTGTACACATAATGAGAATTAATATATGAATTTGGTTCGTATATAGATTTAAATAAATATAGTTTACCAAAATCCATGTTATAATTAATGTAATTATAATTTGTTTTTGGATATAATTAATGTAATTATAATTTTCGGTTAAAACATTATTATATTTATTTAATTTTATGATTCATTAAAAAGATACCGATTATAAAAGGTAATAGGTTATATAGAGCTCATTAAGAAAAAAACCCTAAATGATTGCTTTAAGGTCTAGCAGCCGTCAAGCAAGAAAAACCTCCAAAACAGTTTTGGAGATTTCTTCCGTTCATAGTCAAACCGAGTGGATTACGTAGAGGCCGACATCGTAAAAGGTTGTGGCTTGGTTCGACAGTGGATCAAAGTTTGTGTTACCGAGGCGTCGCTATCTACTCAGATTAAAGTTTCGGTAATTTCGAAACCTTTATTTCACCCCGATTCGTTCCTCACACATGGATTCATGGTTTGGATCACCGGAATTTAATTTTATTTTGCTGCGCCAAGGGGTGCCGGCGTTCCAACAGTGGTATTAGAGCCACTTGTGTGATACGAACTCAGGTTTAAATACTTGGGTGATGCAATTGTATGCGATGCATGCTTTAATTTTATTGCGTTTTCGATTGTTTAAATCGTTTAAGCATAACCTGATAACTGTTCCTTTCGATAATTGATTAAATGTTAATCATGGTGTTGTGGCCTATTCGATTTTATGTTATTACTGTTAACTATTAACAAATCTGTAATGATGCGACCGTGGTATTTACAGTTTCCAGTAAGAGTTAATTGGCTAGTGGAACAAAGGTTGTTTCGATATGAAACCTCAAGGATTAAAGTCCTGAAAACACGATTCTGTTGATAAAAGTTATCAAATCGTGAGGTTTCATTTGACTGGGGTATGCGGTTTGTTAAAACTTGATGGGCCACAAAAGGTTGAAAGGATATTTTATAATTCACCTTAGCAAAAGCGTTGAATTATGTATGCTATTTTTGACATGCACGGTGTTTGAAAATGCATAGTTATAGCCCGATGACCCATTTGATAAAAGGTTGTAATTTTATATATATAAATACGGCCTGCGTGTCGTGCCTTACTACTATTCTCTTGTACTTCTCTTCTCATCTTACTCCCTCGTATGTAAAACGAGTTTCTGCATATTGTAATTTGCAAGAGTTGCTGTGGGCTAGACGAGAAGGAAGGTGGGACATCTATTGTGGATTGATAGCTTGTGAAACGGCTTACACCTTTAGGTTTCCTTTTGGTTCTCCCATTGGCTTGGGTTGAATCACCTTAGTTTATGGGCTATAACTATTGCATTTATTTATTGCTTTATTTATTCATGTATGAGATGCTATGGATGTCTAAAGCATGCAAAATTTTATATATTAAAATTTGATAATAATAAACCCCATTAATTTATGAGATCAATTAAAAGACTAAATGGACTAAAGTAGACCATAATTGGTGAGATGAAACAACCTTAATAAAATCCCTCTATTAAAATATTAAGTCAACATGGCCTTCCAATTTTGCCCTCGTTAAGGCCTCAATCAATACTATGTAGGTTCTGCCAAAGTGAAGTACTAGTATTTATCTTGGTTAAACGCGAAGAATAAATTAGTGATATTCGCTGGTTAAAAATTGGTTAATGACTTAACTAGGTTACTCTAACAGGATTAGAAACCTAGAGGCAAGTAAATTAGATAAATCATAAGATGATTAGAACAAGAGTTGTTCACCAAATATTAGGAGTTACATATGATGTAATTAGCAAATGTTGCTTACCTAAATAACCATAGTCTTAAGAGTAAAGCCAAAGCTGACTTAAGAGCAGGTGAAATATGGATCCTTAACCAACTAGAAATACTTTTGAGAAAGTTTTTCTGAAATTAATATATGAGGGTTATTAATTTTGAAATAAAATAGTGGGAACATCATTTAATAAAGTCTTTTTAATGATTGATATAAAATTGGTAAATTTACTCACACGCATATTTAATTGTTGTAGATATATTATGGCTACAAACACTAGCACACTCTCGTTGCGATCGGTCCTTAAGAAGGACCAATTGAATGGTTTGAATTTTCTTGACTGGTTCCGTAACTTGAGGATTGTCCTCAAACAAGAACAAAAATTATATGTCATTGAACAACCACTTCCTAATGAACCACCCGCTAATGCCTCGAGGACTGATAAAGATGCTTACAAGAAGTATCTCGATGACATGGTAGATGTTGGATGTCTTATGCTTGCCACTATGAATCCTGAGCTTTAGAAGCAACATGAGGACATGGTTGCTTATGATATGATCGGGCACCTGAAAGGACTTTATCAGGGGCAAGCACGGCAAGAGAGGTTCGATATCTCTAAGGCCCTATTCCAATGTAAGTTGGCTGAAGGAAGCCCAGTAGGACCTCATGTCCTTAAGATGATTGGCTATATTGAAAGCCTATCTAAGCTTGGGTTTCCATTGAGCCAAGAGTTGGCCACTGATGTTATTCTACAATTGTTGCCGGATAGCTACAACCAGTTTGTCCTCAATTTCAATATGAATGAAATTGACAAGACTCTACCACAGTTGCTTAGTATGTTACGAACTGCTGAAGGCAACATGAAAAAGGTTGGACCCAAGCCCATACTGATGGTTCGTAATAACAAGGGCAAGGGAAAGGCCAAAGTTCAAACAAAGCCCAAGGGAAAATGTAAGCCTAAGCTTGGAAAAGGAAAGGCTGCACTGAAACCTAAAGGTGGGGTGTTTAAGGAAGGAAACTGCTTTCATTGTGGTGTGAATGGACATTGGAAACGTAACTGCCCCATCTATCTTGAGGAAGTCAAGAAAGCTAAAGCAAGCGGAACGTCTGCTTCAGGTATTTATGTTATTGATATTAATTTATCAACTACTACTTCTTGGGTATTAGATACTGGTTGTGGTTCTCATATTTGTACTTCTGTACAGGGACTATAAAGGAGTAGGACTTTGGCTAGAGGAGATGTGGACCTTCGAGTTGGAAATGGAGCAAAAGTTGCTGCATTAGCTGTGGGAACATATACTTTATCTTTGCCTAGTGGACTTGATTTATGTTTAGAGGATTGTTATTTTGTGCCCAGTTTGACTAAAAACATTATTTCAATTTCTTGTTTAGACAAAATTGGTTTTGAGATAATTATTAAAAATAATTGTTGTTCCTTTTATCTCAATAATGTTTTTTATGGTTCGGCACAATTGATTAATGGCCTCTATATTTTAGATCAAACGAATCCCATTTACAACATAAATACTAAAAGATCTAAAATAAATGACTCAAATCAAACTTATCTTTGGCATTGTCATTTAGGCCACATAAGTGAGAAACGCATATCCAAACTCCATAAAGATGGTCTCTTGAATTCATTTGTTTTTGAACAATTTGAAGTATGTGAATCTTGCTTATTGGGAAAAATGACTAAATCTCCTTTTACTGGTAAAAGTGAACGAGCTAGTGATTTATTGGGCCTAATACATTCTGATGTATGTGGACCAATAAATACACAGGCCAAAGGTGGATTTCACTACTTCATTACTTTCACTGATTATTTCAGTAGATATGGGTATGCTTATCTCATGCGCCATAAGTCTGAGTCCCTTGAAAAGTTTAAGGAATTCAAAAATGAAGTACAAAATCAACTAGGCAAAACTATCAAGTCACTTCGATCTGATCGAGGTGGAGAGTATTTGAGCCTAGAGTTTGATGATCTTTTGAAGGAATGTGGGATTGTCTCACAACTTACTCCTCCTGGTACTCCTCAATGGAATGGAGTATCTGAGAGAAGAAATCAAACTTTGTTAGACATGGTTCGATCCATGATGAGTCATGCTGATCTACCGACTTCTTTTTGGGGACATGCACTTGAGACAGCTGCTTTTACACTAAATTATGTTCCATCTAAATCGGTTCAAAAGACGCCATATGAGATGTGGACTGGGAAACGTCCCAGTATGTCTTTTATGAAAATTTGGGGTTGTGAAGCTTATGTTAAACACCAGACGTCTACTAAGCTTGAACCCAAATCTGAAAGGTGTATTTTTGTGGGGAATCCAAAAGAAACCAAAGGATATTATTTCTTTAATCCCATTGAGAACAAAATATTTGTTGCTCGGACTGGTGTCTTCCTAGAGAGAGAATTTACTTCTAGAAAAGGAAGTGGGAGAAAGATTGAACTTGAAGAAATTCGAGAATCACAAGATACCACTGAACCAGAGATTGAACAACAACAAATTCCACAAGAAATTGTGGAACAAACAACTGCTGTAGAAACACAACCACCGTGCAGATCTTTAAGAGAATGCCATGCACCTGAGAGATATGGATTTCTCATTACAACGCATGGTGATGTTCTTATTATAGATCAAGATGAGCCTAGGACTTATCAAGAAGCGGTGACGAGCCCTGACTCTGAGAAATGGCTTGAGGCCATGAGATCTGAGATGGATTCCATGTATGAAAACTAAGTATGGACTTTGATTGACCCACCCAAAGGGGTTAAGCCTATAGGGTGCAAATGGGTTTTCAAAAAGAAAACTGACATGGATGGTAATGTACAAACATACAAAGGGCGATTAGTCGCTAAAGGTTTTCGCCAAATTTATGGTGTTGAATATGATGAAACCTTTTATCCTGTCGCTATGTTTAAATCCATCAGGATCTTGCTCGCCATAGCTGCATTTCATGATTATGAAATCTGGCAGATGGATGTCAAAACAGCTTTCCTTAACGGGAAACTTGAAGAGGATGTGTACATGACACAACCTGAAGGTTTTGTCAATCCAAAGGATGCTAGAAAGATATGTAAGCTACAAAGATCCATTTATGGATTAAAGCAAGCTTCTCGAAGTTGGAATCTTCGTTTTAACGATGCAATCAAAGAGTTTAGTTTTATCAAAAATGAAGATGAACCATGTGTTTACAAGAAAGTTAGTGGGAGCACTATCACATTCTTGGTACTGTATGTGGATGACATACTTATTATGGGAAATGACATACCTACCTTGTAGTCTATTAAGACTTGGTTGGGAAGTTGTTTTTCTATGAAGGACTTGGGCGAAGCCACTTACATCTTAGGAGTCAATATCTATAGAGATAGATTAAGACGACTACTAGGTCTAAGCCAAAGTACATACATAGATAAAGTACTAAAAAGGTTCAGTATGGAAGAATCTAAAAGAGGATTCTTACCTATGAGACATGGTATTTCACTCTCGAAGGAAATGTGTCCTTCAACTCCACAAGAGAGAGAACGCATGAGTAAAATTCCATATGCTTCCGCTATTGGATCTATCATGTATGCCATGTTATGTACTCGTCCAGATGTCTCATATGCCTTAAGTATGACGAGCAGGTACCAAGTAGATCCCGGTGAAAGTCACTGGACCATAGTCAAGAATATCCTTAAGTACTTAAGAAGAACTAAGGATACGTTCCTAATATATGGAGGTGAGGAAGAGTTAAGTGTAAAGGTTACACCGATGCCGCTTCCAAATCGACAAGGACGATTCTCGATCGCAATCGTTTTGTGTTTTGCCTTAATGGTGGTACTGTGAGTGGAAGAGTTCAAAGCAAAGTACAAGAGAGCTTTCTACTACAGAGTTTGAGTATATTGCGTACCAAAGTGAGGCAAAAGAAAAGAAGCGGTTTGGATTAAGAAGTTCATTACTGGACTAGGGGTTGTGCCTAGCATATCAGATGCTATAGAACTCCGATGTGATAACAATGGAGCCATTGCACAAGCTAAAGAACCTAGATCTCACTAGCGATCCAAACATATACTTAGGCGCTACCATCTTATTCGAGAGATTATCGATCGAGGGGATGTAGAGATATGCAGAGTACCTACAGATGATAACATTGCTGATCCCCTGACCAAGCCTCTGACACAACAGAAGCATGATCGTCACACTAAGTCGCTTGGTATTAGATATATGAGTGATTGGTCTTAGTGCTAGTGGGAGATTGTAAGAGTATGCCCAAAGATCAATCATGAGATGGTTGTAATAACATACTTGATTTACCATGTTTATTAATATAAAGCGTTGTCATTATTATTTCGCTTTTTCTTTACGTGTGTACAAATACACTGCTTTTATAATAATGTCCTCGAGAATAATATGATTATTCTTAAAAGATCCTTAGTCAAGTATTATTGTTGACTAGGACAACAATAATGCATTAAGACTAACATTTAGTTGATTGATGATAAAGAGTTGTCATTGATATGGAGTGTCAAAATCAATGCATGGATATGTGTGTTAGAGAACAACATATTGTACTGACCCACTATGAGTATGTTTCTTGAATTATTATGTAATTGTCACAACATTACTCATAGTGATTAATATGTATATGATCCTCAGACTTGAGATCATCATTATCCCAACATCGTGAGTTGTATATTTTGATACAGTCAAACGTATAATCGTGAATCGGTTGTTCTATAAAGGCTGATGTTGGATATACCACAATCTATGTAGAGGGATATGGTTGATCAATATAGGATAAGTCTCTCCTACATAATGGGAGTAATATCTTAGGCCACTTGATTGAGTGAGACTAGAAATGCATGGCCATGCTCAAATAAGTTGACATGAGATATCATACTAATTTGTATATCATAGTCTACTCAAGATATCAAGAAACATGGGATGGACTATACAAGTGTGACTATTCCATGACTTGTGTCCATTTCAGAGATAAAGGACTTAAGGATTAATGCATGAAAGGTTAATCACAAAAAAAAGGTTATGTCGAATCATGACTCCTTGTAACTTAGGTAGCAATGATGCATTGCTAGATGCCACTCATTGTTTGTAACATTAGAATCGTTCTAGTATTACTGCTAACGTTACAAGAACCTACAGGGTCACACCCTATGGTTGAAATGAACGGAATAAAACATAGTTGGTATTGTGTTTGATTGTCACATGAATTAAATTAATTAAAGAATTAATTTAAATTGGGCAATCAAATATTGAACATATTATATGTACAAGGATGTTGTACAAATAATGAGAATTAATATATGAATTTGGTTCGTATATAGATTTAAATAAATATAGTTTACCGAAATCCATGTTATAATTAATGTAATTATAATTTGTTTTTGGATATAATTAATGTAATTATAATTTTCGGTTAAAACATTATTATATTTATTTAATTTTATGATTCATGAAAAAGATACCGATTATAAAAGGTAATAGGTTATATAGAGCTCATTAAGAAAAAACCCTAAATGATTACTTTAAGGTCTAGCAGTCGTCAAGCAAGAAAAACCTCCAAAACAGTTTTGGAGATTTCTTCCGTTCATAGTCAAACCGGGTGGATTACGTAGAGGCCGACATCATAAAAGGTTGTGGCTTGGTTCGACAGTGGATCAAAGTTCGTGTTACCGAGGCATCGCTATCTACTCAAATTGAAGTTTTGGTAATTTCGAAACCTTTATTTCACCCCGATTCGTTCCTCACACATGGATTCATGGTTTGGATCACCGGAATTTAATCTTATTTTACTGCGCCAAGAGGTGCCGGCGTTCCAACATAGCATAGATGGAATGTTTAAGTTTGATTTTTGGGCATGTATATATATAGCCATACAAAAATGGCTTAATCTTGATATTTAGGGCTTATGTGTATTCGATCATGGCATTAGCTCATTATAGAAGTATATTTCATGATGTGTTTATGCATGGTGTTTGATTATATGGTTTGATTGATTATTGGGTTAGTTGATAGTTGTGTAGTTTTGGTAATGGTATTTATATGATTTGGCAAGTAAATTTCATGACATGTATGAATGGTGTTTTGGGTTATATATCTTGGTTGTGTAAAGATATGAATGACTTATAAATAGCTCAATTAGTAAGCTTGAATCATGTTTGGGATTTGTATATGTAATTGGTTATATGATTTGGCTTAGGAATGAAGTAAAAGAATGGATACATATGTTGATTGTAAAATGGTTAATTGTGTCGGTTGGAAATGGTAAGTTTCATAGGTTTTTGATTTAGAAACGGTGAATATATGTGTATGAGCATATTCGACTTTGGCATAAAATTTATATTGGTAAGTCTGTAATATATATATATATATATATATATATGAGGAGTACTTAAAACATATTTGATTTGAAGATGTAAGTGACTATAAGATTCGGTTTTGGTATTTATATTATATTGATGAGCATGTATTGGGTCTCAATAGATAATGGTATATTCGGCTAAAGCTTGAAACTTATAATGATATATATGTTTTTTTGGTGAATATCATGGAATCATAGGTATGCTATGATTTGAGAGTTATACAATGACCGAATATACATTAATTAGCTTTGTAGTGATAATGAAATATGGATGTTTGAAAATGGTTCAAATGATATGGTCATTTATACATGAAATTTGTAATAAGAAAAGATGTATGTTTGATTTAAGTTTATATAGTTATTTTCGAATGATTTTATGACTAAGAAAAAAATAAGTTTAGTATTTGTTATATAAGTGAAAATTGAACTAAAGAATGTTTTAATATATGTTTGAAATGAGATGAATATATGCTCGCATATGCCTAGGTTATTTGAAATTGTTTGTAATGGCAAAGTATGCAACTTTATTTTTGCTTGAATGGTTCAGTATATGTAATTTGATTTGATTATAAAGCATACAAATTTGGTTTACTAAGAATTGTACTATGTGATCATAAAGGTTTAATGTGACTATAGTGTTAGGTGCATGTCATAATAATATCAGAGGTATATACGGCCATATTATAATGTTTCATATGTGATTAAATTTTTAAGTTGTATAAATATTAGTTCGAGTTTGACAATTATGGAACATGTTCAAAAGTTTTGATGTAAGTTTGAATTGGATTAATTGGAAATCTCGAAAAGTGCAGATTTGTAAGTAATGATTAATAAGATATGATTGGTTTGAATTGGAACTATGATTACATATGTGATTGACTATTATTATAAAGAGAAAATTTTTTGGGTTGGAATGTTATATGCAAGCGTAGAATTAATAATTGATATGTGAATATTTGGCAATAGTAATAGTATGTTTTGCTTATGCAATATATATTTGATATATGCACGATATATGATATGTAATGTTATAAAGGTATCGTTATTCTGTGGTGCATAAATAGTGTTTAATGGTTGTGTTGAATCATGCTATGTCTGGTAATGTCTCGTAACCCTATTTCGGCGACGGATACGGGTTAGGGGTGTTAAATTTGATTGGTATTAGAGCTATGGTTTAATCAGTTCTGGGACTACCATAGCGTATATGAGTCTAGCTATACATGCCATATTTAATCTGCGATAGTGTGATATCTCCCGACTTTGACGAAAATTGTTTTGATGAGATAGATAATTTTTTCAATTGAGCTAATTCTGATAGTACAGAAGTAAATACTCAAATATTTGAGTGGAAATATGTTGATGATGAGTTGAGATTCATAAAGGTAAGAATCAAATTGCATGACGTGTTGTTATTGATAAATGTTGTAATTATATGAGCATATGAGATATGATATTTGAGTTATGATCGCTATTTGAAATGCTCTGATTGTGAAATAGTGATTTGAGTTGGCATATGAACAATGTGTTAAGAATAAAAGTGATTAAAAGAAAAAGTTTATTAAATGATTCGAGAATGTGAAATTAGTAATGAGCTGACTATTTTGATAGTATGTATTATGTGCATTTATGTGAGAGTTAAATTTGAGGCTTTACTACCCTCACCCCTTATCAATAAAATGTTACAATTTTATTATAAGAATTGGAATGAATAAGCTCACGAGTGTGGAGTTACAAAAAACCGTGTTTGAAAGATTAGTAATGTGGTCAGAAAAGAGAATGAATCAGTAAATGAAGACAATACTAAAAGAGATATTGGACAGTTCAGAAGACTATTCAGATTATGCAAAGTCATTGTTAAAGAAAAAGTTAATTCCTATTAAATGACGTATTCAGGTATGTTATCTAAAGAAAGTATTAACTGAAAGCTTTTCTAATATTTACTTTTGTTAGGATGGGATAATGTGAAAATTTCCGATGATAGAATTAGATAGTTGAATAATGTTTATATTGTATTGATGACTGAGTGTAATGGTTATAGTCGGGCAATTACTATGATTCCTTCTGGGCATTCTATGTGTACATTTATTCTCAGAAGCATATGTGACTGTTTAATTCTGGAAAGAAGATTCTTATCGTGTGAGAACGCTAGCTAAATGTACTGATAGGCGAAAGCATGGTTGATCTATTTAGGTTACGTTCGATATTGCTATGTCTTTCTGTAACATCCTAGATTAGGGGTTATGCGTTTGTGCATAATTCATGAGTTAGTAGGTTTTGGCAAAAGATTTGGAAGTGTATTAAGGGTTTTGAGAACCCTAGGTGTGTAGGTGAAAGTTTTGGGAAAATATTGGATTTTAAGTATAAAAGGGGGAGCTGGGTGAAGGAGCCCTTAAGAAAAGTTTTGGGGAGTTTAGGACACAAGTAGCCGTGGTGGTAAAGTGGCAAGGGACGCCACACGGGTGCTTTGGGAGTTTGCGTCAAGTGGAGTGCCAAGGGGGAGGTCGAGCTGCAGGAATCGCACTTGGGAGTTTTTATTTTTGTCGTTAAAGGGAAGCAAGGCCAGGAGGCCTTAAGGGAAAAATCTTAGGCGTGTTTGGCATAAAAACAGGCCTTGGTAAAGTGGTCGCAAGGCGCCACTTAAGGGCTCTGAAATGACGCTGTCTTTGGTCTTGGGTTCGAGCAACGTAGGAAGCAATGGACTTTTATTTTTGGCGTTAAAGGGAGTTGGGCTAAGGAGGCCTTAAGAATAATTGTAAGGACTTTTGGACATGAAAGTGAGCACAGTAAAGTGGCTTGGGCGCTTGCGGCAAAGGGAGCTTCAAGAGGGCTCGTGTTCGAGCCTTGTGTGACAGCAGTAGGCGTGTTTTTATTTTGTTTCTGCGTTAAGACAAGGGGAGCTAGGGAAGGAGGTCTTAAAACGAATTGGGGCGAGTTTATGTCACAAAAAAACGCTTGGCAAAGTGGCTCAGGGCGTTGTTCGTAAGCTTGCTCCAACAGTCGCGGGTTCAAGGCTTGTGAGCAAAGAATGAGGGGTGGTTTTATTTTGTTTTTGCGTCAAAGGTAGGGAAGGGGAAGGTTATACGGCAGTTGGACTTCAATTTGGATGAAAATTAAGCTTATTTTATCCTATTAATATTCGGCCAAGAGTAGGATAATTGTAGTTTTATTTATTTATTTTATTATAGGATAATTATGGTTTTATTTACATTAAATGAGATTTTATTTTATTTATTTTAGTTTAATAGATAGATAAGAGATAAGGTGTTGGATTAATTATTTTATTTGTTAAGAGATAAAATAGGGGTTTAAGTTGGGATTTGATAAGTGGGAAAGTGGTGGCCGATTGTTGGACTCTAGGAGCTTGAATTTTCTGGTATAAATATGGTGCTAGTGTGTGCTAAATTTCCCTTTCAAAACCTTTTTTTCATATTGGTTATTGCCAGAAATTTAGTACCTCTTTTCCCATTGGTGCCGTTTCTTCCTCTTGTGCAAAAGCCATTTATATTTCTTTCTTTCTTGAATTTTCTAAGTGCCAAATTCTTCTACTTTTCCCTTATTCATCTTTTTATTTCTTCCAACCCCAAATTCCCTTGTAGCCGAATATTTCTTGTGATTTAAAGCCTTAGTTGAATCTTATAGCTTTCTCCTTCTCCTTTCTTCTCTTGAGATCATAAAGTGCCGAACCACCATTGTTGTTCTCGTGCCGAATCTTTAAAGGAGGGTGTTTGTCGACTACTTACTTTAGGCTCTTCAAAGCAAACGTGTAATAGTGGGACTTCGACTATTCAAGGAGTAAGTGGTGATTCGGGATTTTCGGTAAGTTAGGTAAGTGTTATGTGATATTCGGCTATAAGCCATATTTTGGATATTAAGGGTTGATCGATTGAGTACTTTGGTTCGTAGGAGCAAATCGACGGGAGTAAGAAGAGTTTCGGGATTCTAGATTGTGTTAGATTCGAGTAGTTCGGGATTTCGCTAAATAGACAGGTGTGTGATTAACCCACTATTTTCCGGGTTTATGGTATATTGTATGTGTTGTGTAAATGCTAATATGTGCAGTGGCGATTGTGAATGGTTACCCTTAAGGGGTATATCGGAAATCAGGTCAGTGTTAATTATTATGGATGTGAATATGCCAATGAGAATATGTTTGTATGCCGAATAGCATGTGCATGCATTATTTTACTATGTTATGACATTATCATATGTTGCATGTGCATGGGATGGGATATGAATGTGACTATCGAAGGAAAGGGTGTACTTTATGTACGTGGTCTAATGTTAGCCTTGTGCTTACATTAGCGCTTGATGTTAGCTATGTGCTTCATCAAGGGAGGTGTTGGCTAGGTGCCACATCTCGGCGGATGATAGCTGTGTGCATCACCGTGGATTGAGGATGACCTCGAGTCACCTCGTGGATATTGACATGTGGGGTCACTCAGTGATCGGTGGCTTAGCCACGGCCTTGAAGCGGCAGTGTCATCAAGGTAAGATATGTGGGATCACTTAGTTGATCGGTGGATTAGCCACGGCCTTGGGCAAACAGTGCCGCCAAGGTAGGTGTAACGGATGGACCCTAGGTTGGGTTGGGTGCACTTTGCATAAACTCATTATCTGTCATATGGGTTGATGATGAAATGGGCCAAGCCCAGTATGTGGAAATTATGTGGTTAAGTACCTATTAGATGAATGTGATATGAATATGGGCCAAGCCTGTAATGTGATAACATGTGAATTTGATAATTGATATCTGATATATGAGTTAATATGTGGTTAGCATGAGGGTGGAATTCAGTGGACTAATTACACACTGAGTCTGTATGACTCACCCAATTTTTATTAAACATCGCAGGTGATCGTGATTTTTGGACCGGGTTGGAGTGGATACAAAGGTGGCCATGCAGTAGATTTCCATGCAGAAAGATATTTTAATTAATTAAGTAGTTATATTTTCAGTATTTCGATTAAGTGTTTATTGTAATAAGGCCCATTAAAGTGATTGAACATTTTTATTATGTTTAAGCTAGACGACCATTAAATTATTATTGGGAAGTGCTTTTAATTTTGGCAACTTATATTTTAAAAGCTTATAATAAAGTTTTAATTTGGATATTTTTATCAAGCTTATATTATTTAGAATTTTTAATTGGACATGGTTTTCAAATGACAAAATTTTTAATGTTTTTCCCGTAGTGAAATCAGTCTTCAAACGTTTTTCATGATGGCATTTCAAATTCGGTAAGAAGCAATGGGCCGGGTTTGGGGTGTTTCACTTTCTCTGGTATTTATTCCATTGTGTGGATATGAAAATTAACAGTAAAATCTAAATGATACTAATACTCTGTATGTGAAAATTATATTGCTTCTGTTACGGTGGATTTTAATATTTATGAGTGACATTGTTCTTTCTGGACATTTTCTAGGATATCATTGGAATTGATATCATTCTATCTGGGTTGTAATTTTCATATATCCTGTGTTTGAAATTCCGTTATTCTGGTTTTCTTATGAATCTATGTGATTATCTGTAAGAGATATCTATTTGACAAAAATGGCTATATCTTTTATAATTATAATTTCTGGCCTGAAATGTGAGAGTACAGTGGTACCGTTCTCAAAGTTATAGAAGTTGTGTTTCTACAATGGTTGCTATTTAAATCATATTTGATACTTCTCTGTGTTCAAATACTTTATTAACAGTCAGGATAATATCTATTTATAGGGTTGAGACATCGTTCTTATTAAGGCCTAATGATTTCTATTTGGTTAAGGTGATTTCAGTATAATTCAGAGTTTTGATGATTAATATATGAGGTAGCTTCAGTATAAACTCTTTTCTAGTTCTCGTAAAGGTCCGACATTGATAAAAGTAAAAATGATTAAGATCAAGATCAATCTGTGAAACGATATGTCTGGGTTATCCTTTTTTTAACGAGAAGAAAAGATTTCTTCGAAAAGACTGATTCAGTGGTTTAGTCTGATTTGAATTATTTGATTGACAATATAATTGAGTTATATGTGTTTGAATTTATTCACCTGACTGGAAATAAACTTTGAATGTATATGTGTGAATTGAGGGATAATCTGGAAGTAGAACTCGTATTCTTGAAGACTTAATACCGAATTATATCTAGCAGAATGATTCTATCTGGGAAATGTTGTGATAAATTAAAGTTAGTTCGATTGTTGAAGTTTTCTTTTGCACAAAGATAATTTTCGACCGAAATATCAGTTCTGGTTCAATCTGAGTTCAATAAAGAGATTATGATTTTCGTCCTTATATTAATGAATGGTTCGAAATGTATTCTAATACAAGAATGTGCAGAGATATCTTATGATTCTATACAGTTAAAGCTACATAAAGAGAATTATGTGATATATTTGATGATTATAAGAGTTTAAAATGTTTAATGTTAGAGAAAGATCTGAATTTGACACAGCAAGGTTAGCTCCAATCGTAGAAAAACTTTTAAGTTTGTAAGTGATTCTTATCTGAGGAAAATGATTATAGTTTTAAATGTTTTGATTGGGCGATGAATACGTGATTGATCTTATCAGGTAATGAATAGTTGTTAATTAAATTAGAGGCTAAATAAATGTTTATATAGTGAAGTTGTGAAATTCAGAAATGTGTCAGTGAATTACGAGTTAAAAAGGAGTTCAACATAAATTAATTCCTAATTCAGAACCTCAGATGTGGTATCGATGATTATTTGTTATTTTGAGATGGAGTGTACATACTGAAAAAGTTCTACGAATATACAACAACTGCTACAAGAAACTCTCAGTGGTGTTCATATGGGATTAACAAGATGCACAATAGTCTGAGATATGATATATATGATGAGTGTAAAATGTGATATTTCTGACTTTGTTGATTATAGAAATGGAGGGTTGATGAATTTTGTATTGGGATTATCTTTATCATTGAAAAATATGGATTTATATGAAATATGGTTAACTGTCTGAAGAAATCTCTCTGTAAGTATAGATTTTCTCTTTTGATAAAACAATTAAGTTATTTGCTTTTATGTTGGTAAATCTATCTATAGTGTGAGTTATCATTGTTTTGGATTGAGATCTAAAATTTATAAGGTAATTCTAAGAGAGATTACAGTAATCTGTGAGTATGAAATTGCATTGAAATCGGGAAACACAAACCAAATTCTTGAAAGATTTAATTGTCACTATGTTTTAGAATTACAAAGTAACTAAGAAAGATTGTTACTACTATAAGCAGTTATCGAACTCCGTTACTTCGGGATCGAGTTTTTTGAGAAAATGATTCACAGGACTAAAATCGTCAGAGAATGTGAGTAGAAAATGGAAACAATTTAATACAGTTATAAGCTGTTTCAACTAGGGATGATGTACAGTGAAAGTCAGATTAGAATTTTAGTCGTGAGATTAAAGAAATTGCAAAATAAGAAAATTTCATTAGTTGAGGTACTGTGGCATAAGCACGGATTTGAGGAAGCAACTTGGGAGTCAGAGTATACAACGAAAGAGCGTTATCCGAACCTATTCACCGGTAAGATTTTCGGGGACGAAAATCCCTAAAGGGGGGAGAGTTGTAACAGCCTAATTTTGACCCTAATCGGAATGGTGGTTTCAGGACCACAAATCCGAGTCCAAAAAATATTTTTAAAATTATTTTCAGTGTTTAATATGTGTGAATTTGCTTCTGTTAAATTTTCGTGTTTTAATTTCGTTGTTTGAGTGTCTGATTAAATAAAAGGGCTTAATTGCGTAAAATGAAAATTTGATGGTTAGTTGTGAAAGTGCCTAATTATTGTTGTCTTTTTAATATGGAGGATTTATGTTGCAATTAGCCCATTTTTTTTAAAGTAGTGGACGGCATTATGTTAAAGTATATAATATATTAGATAAATTATAATGGTTAAATAATTTATAATATATTATAATTATAAAGTTATTATAATAAGACAAAAACATTAAAGAAAACCATTTCTTTTTCATCTTTCATTTGTTCATGACCGAATAGAGAAAAGAAAAAAAGAAAATAGAAAAAGCTTTGAGCATTCGGCACCTATCTAGCTTGATTAAGGTATGTTTCGGTTTCGGTTTTTGATAATTTTTACGTTTTTGAGATCGTTGCTATGAAATCTACAAAACCCATGCTTGAATTTTTGATTTTGATGAATATTTTGAGTTAAGCCATTGCTGATAGCTTGTGATTTTTGTTGTTTGATGATGAAATATGAAATATATGTGTTAGAGTAACATGTTTTGTCTTTGGATTTTTGATGGATTTGAATAATTTGGACTAAATTGTAAAAATAAATTTTTGAAAGACTAAAATGTGAAAAAAATGAAATATATGGACTTGTATAATAATTATGAATATTCGGCCTAACTATAATATGTGTAAATTTTGTGTATTTTCTGTTTTATGCAATAAGGACTAAATTGTAAAAAGTTTGAAATGTCAGGGGCAAAATGGTAATTTTTCCATTTATGCATTTTTGGATTAAATTGAATGAATATGTGGTTAAACTAGTTAAATTTGAATTTATTTAGATCAAGAACGAAAGAAAACGGAATTAGATCAAGGGAAATCGAAAGTAGACGAATAGTCGATTAAGCCGTCCGACAACATCCTAGGTAAGTTTATAAGCATATATGTGTTGTTAATTATATACAAACATGAGATTTATATGCTGATTTGTAATATGTGAAATTAATGTACAGAAATGATAGTATGAAATATAGCACTAAGTGTGCGAGAAGTTAAATGTGACGGCACTAAGTGTGCGATACGTTACAAGGATTTGGCACTAAGTGTGCGAGAAGTTAAATGTGACGGCACTAAGTGTGAGATACATTACAAGGTTTTGGCACTGTGTGTGCGATATCTATATATAGCTTCGGCTAATCATTTGGCACTGTGTGTGTAATATATATATATAGCTTCTGTTATCCATTTGGCACTAAGTGTGCGAGTTCATTGAATATAAAAGATTATCGTATGATATAACGTATCGATCAATAAGGTGACGTGGGAAATGTAATAGATAAGTATGATGAGGTGCAGTGCGTCATTTAAACCTATGTGGTTGTTGACTTTTGTGTATAAGTTTGAAAAGTGGTGAAAAAAAAATAATAGGTAGTGATTCATGAATAAGAATTGAATAGTAAAACTTATTGATATTGATTTGAAATAATGTGCTTTTGATGATGTTTAAGAGATTCAACGGGCAATGTGAAATAAAGACCGAATGTGTAATTGAATCATAGGTTCAGGTTTGTGTCAGTTATTTGTTTATATGGAAACAAGGTAAGTTGGTTATTTGAAATGATCAAATGTTAAGTGAATTATGTGATTGAATATGTGAGCATTACTTATTCGGCCTTGTGAAGTTAATTTGTGTATTCGGCTATATAATATTTATGTGTGAAAGTAAAATGTGATCTTGGTGCTAAATGATAATTGTGCTTAATATTTTGGGGTAATCGGCCTTGTTAACCTAATGTTATTATGCAAGTGTTTATATATTTGTTTTTGCTTATGACTTACTAAGCTTAAATAGCTTACTGTGTGTGTGTTCTTGTTTATCTCTGTTTTATAGATTTTGGAGTCCCGTTACGAGCTCGGGGATAGTCAGCAAAGCTTATCACACTATCGACGGTTTCTTTCGGTATTTTACTAAGTTGAATTTGGGCTTATGGCATGTATAACATAGATGGAATGTTTAAGTTTGATTTTTGGGCATGTATATATATATATATAGCCATGCAAAAATGGCTTAATCTTGATATTTAGGGCTTATGTGTATTCGATCATGGCATTAGCTCATTATAGAAGTATATTTCATGATGTGTTTATGCATGGTGTTTGATTATATGGTTTGATTGATTATTGGGTTAGTTGATAGTTGTGTAATTTTGGTCATGGTATTTATATGATTTGGTAAGTAAATTTCATGACATGTATGAATGGTGTTTTGGGTTATATATCTTGGTTGTGTAAAGATATGAATGACTTAAAAATAGCTCAATTAGTAAGCTTGAATCATGTTTGGGATTTGTATATGTAATTGGTTATATGATTCGGCTTAGGAATGAACTAAAGGAATGGATACATATGTTGATTGTAAAATGGTTAATTGTGTCGGTTGGAAATGGTAAGTTTCATAGGTTTTTGATTTAGAAACGGTGAATATATGTGTATGAGCATATTCGGCTTTGGCATAAAATTTATATTGGTAAGTCTGTAATATATATATATATATATATGAGGAGTACTTAAAACATATTTGATTTGAAGATGTAAGTGACTATAAGATTCGGTTTTGGTATTTATATTATATTGATGAGCATGTATTGGGTCTCAATAGATAATGGTATATTTGGATAAAGCTTGAAACTTATAATGATATATATGTGTTTTTGGTGAATATCATGGAATCATAGGTATGCTATGGTTTGAGAGTTATACAATGACCGAATATACATTAATTAGCTTTGTAGTGATAATGAAATATGGATGTTTGAAAATGGTTCAAATGATATGGTCATTTAACATGAAATTTGTAATAAGAAAAGATGTATGTTTGATTTAAGTTTATATAGTTATTTTCGAATGATTTTATGACTAAGAAAAAAATAAGTTTGGTATTTGTTATATAAGTGAAAATTGAACTAAAGAATGTTTTAATATATGTTTGAAATGAGATGAATATATGCTCGCATATGCCTAGGTTATTTGAAATCGTTTGTAATGGCAAAGTATGCAAATTTATTTTTGCTTGAATGGTTCAGTATATGTAATTTGATTTGATTATAAAGCATACAAATTTGGTTTACTAAGAATTGTACTATGTGATCATAAAGGATTAATGTGACTATAGTGTTAGGTGCATGTCATAATAATATCAGAGGTATATACAACCATATTATAATGTTTCATATGTGATTAAATTTTTAAGTTGTATACATATTAGTTCGAGCTTGACAATTGTGAAACATGTTCAAAAGTTTTGATGTAAGTTTGAATTGGATTAATTGGAAATCTCGAAAAGTGCTGATTTGTAAGTTATGATTAATAAGATATGATTGGTTTGAATTGGAACTATGATTACATATGTGATTGACTATTATTATTATAAAGAGAAAATTTGTTCGGTTGGTTTATTATATGCAAGCGTAGAATTAATAATTGATATGTGAATATTTGGAAATAGTAATAGTATGTTTTGCTTATGCAATATATATTTGATATATGCACGATATATGATATGTAATGTTATAAAGGTATCGTTATTCTTTGGTGCATAAATAGTGTTTAATGATTGTGTTAAATCATGCTATGTCCGGTAATGTCTCGTAACCCCATTCCGGCGACGGATACAGGTTAGGGGTGTTACATTACATGGAGAATTATTCCCCATCAGCACAACTCCACCTTCAACTGAACTGTATGTGGAGAATCAGTCCCTGTTGGGACACATGTGATAGGAGAGCACTCTGAATCTAGGATCCATTCGGAAGTAAGCTTGGAACTTACGCTCATCAAAATTAATAAAAAATCATCACCTCTTTCTGCTTACCTTTCTCGTCATTTTTGGCATCCCTTTTATTCTTATTTTGAAGTTTTTAACATTTTGCTTTAATGTAGCCCATTTTCTTGCAATAGCCACATTGTTTATCTTGATTTCTTGTTTTTGATCTTGCTCTAAACCTACTTTGATCTGACTTTCTGGATTGTTGTTTACCCCTTGCAATGAGGATTAAGGCTTGCTAGCCTGACTTCTTATTTGGGCCTAAATCATTATCGAGTTTATCTTTATTTAGTAGATTTCCCTTTACGTCCTTGAACGAGAGATTATCTCCCCCATAAATCAAAGTTTCCCTGAAAGTTTTGTAAGAAGAGGGCAAAGAACATAATAATAATATATTTTGATCCTCGTCGCTGATACCTGCTTTGAGATTCTTTAGGTTATTTAGAAGGGTAACAAATTCACTAATATAAGTTCTAATGGACTCACCTTCGGCCATTCTGAACGTGTAGAGACATTATTTTAGAACTAACCTATTGGCTAGATATTTCATCATATATAAGGCTTCTAGTTTCCTCCATAACACAGACGTTGTTTTCTCCATCAGAACCTCATGTAACACATGGTTCGTGAGGCAGAATTGAATAACAGATATAGCCTTTTCATCAAGCTCTTCCCATTATGACTAATCCATATCTGCGAGCTTCTTCCCTGTAACGAACTTTTTCAGACCGTTCTGAACCAGTATTGTCATCATCCGAACTTGCCACAAACAAAAATTTGTAATTTTGTCGAGCTTCTCAATATCGAGCCTTGTTGCTACCATCTCTAAAAGGGTTGAATGTGGAAATCGAATCAAGCTCTAATACCAATTTTTTGGGGATAAACCCGTATAAGCAACGAACAAGTAAAATAAATGAATAATTTGAAAACATCGAACATACAAATTTAACATGGAAAAACTCCTCAAAAAGGGATAAAGAACCATGGGCAAAAGAATATTTCACTAATATATAAAATGAGTACAAAAGATGGAGAAAATCAAAAGAAAAACCCGGAACCCCGAACGAAAAACCCTTCAAACTCAAAACACAGAACTCTCTCAATATATATATTTTCTGTGTGTAAACCTAGGGTAACTAAGGCCTATTTATAGGCTAAAATTCATAACTTTTATGACTCGAATATCCCTAGGTTAATCAAATTTTAAGTGAGAAACTAAAACAAAGTTTAACTGAGAGAAGAAAGCCGAGAAACTTGAGGAATATGTCACTATGTCGTGGTGTAACGTTTGGTCGTCGGGACGAAGACAGATTGCGTCGTCGTGATGAAAGTCTTCTTCTCATCGTGACATCGACTGCTCGTCGGGATGAGAAGTCTCCCCTTTTTGCGACATCACTTACTGTTTTGGTCGAAATGCGAGGCATATTTCCACACATATAATCTAGTAGATACTAAAACAATTTCTTGAAGAAAGTTACAGATACTAAATAAAAAGCACAATAACTGAAAATCGAAATATATTCGAACTTAAAGTAAAATAAATCTTGATAAGGTTTACACATGATAGAACCTGATCCTAGAATAATTTAAGAGAGAATTCACACATAACATTTACGTATAAAAGGACTTCAAATTAAACACTCAAAGTTATAAAATAATGAGGTTTTCCAACACTACCAAATCTTAATCCGCAACAAGGACAAACAATTTAATGTGAAAAGGTTTACTATTTTAATTTCTTAATAGGTTTATAATGTTCTTTTTGTAAAGGGGTTTAACTATGGTCAAGAAATAAAAATAAACTCTTTTATTTTTTTCCAATTATATATAAGAAAAATTCCACTTACATTGATATAAAATTAAAGTGGTTTTATATTTTTTTTAATTTTTTGTATAATTAATATTTTAGTAATCCAGTTATTATATTTCATGTTCAATCCATATGTATTATGCATGTCAATTTTTGAATTAATTAAAATTGTTAACTACATATGTTATATAAAAAAAATTCAACTATTAAATATATATTAATAAAACTCTTACATTAAATTCACGTTATAAAAATATCGAATTGATTTGAAATTTTATATATATAATATAATTACATTAATAAATTAAATTATTAATCATATAAAATATTAAGGATTAAACATTAAAGCTCCATTTTCATCCACCACGTTCTGATTGGGAATAAATGGACGCTAGTCATCAACATTTGCTTTTAAATTGTTTTGTCAGTCCCACCACTATGGGTGAATTTTTATTAAAAAAAATATTAATAGTAAATAAATAAATCAATCAACCAAGAAAACTCCAGCCCAAAAGATCAATAAAACCAAAAAATAAAAAATAAAATAAAAAATGACGGTCATGTTTTCGAAATGCATCAAACAAAAATACAAATCCTACTCAGATAATTGGTTTCTCATTTGTTAGAGTCCAAAATGTGACCTTTTCTCCAGAGGGAATTACGAAGGCAATTGCAAATATTTAAGGGTCAATTTGTTTCATAGAAACTTTTTTTTTTTTTTGCAAAGCATTTTTTTTGAAAGATAGAAATTTGTTTTTAATATTCCCTAGGTTCATTTCACGATTCATGTTTAAAGTTCGTAAGTATTACTCTCAATAATATTGTCTTTAAGGTATGAACTTACATCTATTTTTAAAAATACAATGTGACTTATTATTACATTCAACTCTTATTAATAAAATAATTTTTTTTTAATGTTAGATGACTTGATAAATAATGCTTTGTGTTGTTTGACGTTTTTCTTTGGAGATGTTACTTTTAATATTGACATGAAAAATTAAAATATTAATTATATAAATATTCAAACTATTTTTGTTTGAAGAATAAACTATTTATTTATTAAATTTTATTTCCATTAATATTTTATACTATTAAAACATTCATTTTTATATACAAGATATTTATTATTAAATATTTGATAAATTATAATATATTTTCATTATTAAGATAGTAATGTAAAATAATTTTCAATAAGATATTGATAATTCTATTTAAAATTTAAAATATTGATAATTTTTGAACTTGCTACTAAAATTGAAAGAGCACAAGTTGGTTTGCTCTTTTTATAAAACTGATGTCCAAACACGTATATGGACAAATGTTTGAACACACACATACGAACAAGATAATCTAACGACAATTAATAAAAAGAGAGCGAGGTAAGGAGAGAAATCAACGCGATAGTTGTTAATGTAGTTCGAATTCACCAATTTTCCGAATTACCTATTGGCTTAACCCAATCTACCCTTATACATGAAGTAATTGCAGCCCCAACAATAACCTCCATTGTTACAATCACTCACATCCAATAACCTCACTTACAATAAGGTTTACTCAAGAAAAAGCCTAACACAAGTAAAAAGCAAAGAAAGCTCAACACTCGATTGAAAAAAACACTCCAAAGGGACACCTCATGTGCGACAAAGCAGCAACCTTTATAGGCCAAGAATGGCAGTTTCTCCAAGTAAATTTTGATAAGATAAAACTCCCATTTATCTCTTGAATTATCTTCAGTAATTATCCCTTGAATTCCTTTATATTCAAGTAAAACAACTAGCTTGGTCTCTAAGTAAAAGAACAATGATAAGGCTTGTGATAAGATTGTTGATCCTTCCTCCTCTTCCACTGCCTAATATTGATCAAGACATTAATGATAAAAATGAAACACGACTTAAAGATAATTTGCCGCTAGCGTAACACACCATGAAGATCAAAGTAAAAAATGAAAACTTTATATTGCACTTAGCTGTCTTGAGGGCATGTCCAAACTGTTATCCAAAGGTTTTTCCAAACAACTGTTCGAATAAGGGATAGAACAAGGTAACAAAAACATGCAGTTTAAGAAATTGTTCGAACATGATGAGCACCTTTAGATCCAAGGACAACTAAGGTCCTAACAAAAACAATTATATTATAATATCAAATAGTTTTATATTAAAATCATATATAATGGATATGAGTATGACGCCAAATTTTCAATCCTAAGACATGTTGGGTTTAACCTTTTACAAGGCTAATTTAACAAGCCTAAAAGATCACAAAAATTGAAGCTCAATTCTGGATGTGATACATATGTGGATGGAATAAATTTTTTTATTAACTTAAATTCATCAAAATAGTTGTTTTTCAAGCTCAAAAAATTAGTTGACTTGTGATGAGTTTTTGGGTAGGATCCAGGTATTTTTGGGTTGATATTCCTCATATTGTTTAAAGATCTATTTCTTATCTTTTAAATGCACTTTGAATCACTTGATTTCGAGTTTAGGAGCTCAAGTTATGACCATTCTAGTGAAGATTAAGTGAGTAGAAGTTCTGGACGAGATTATTACAGGAAATTACAAGTTTCAAGTTTTACTTCAAATTTAAATCTTATTTGGTTTGATTTAAGTCTTAATTTGATTATATATGAGCCCAATATTGTATTTATTGGGTTTTATATTCTTATTAATTATTTATTCTGAATTTTAGGATTTTTAAGTATTTTAATTTGTTTAGGAGTTTTATGTTTCTTAGTCAACAAGAAAGTTTAGTCCCACTAGAACTACTTCTTGTTTAGATTAATTAAAGTTTCATTATACTTAAGAGTTTTATTTTGATTTAAATAACTGGTTTATATAAAGGTTTCTTCATTATTCCTTAAAAACACCATTCATTATTTTGATTTATACAACTCTTTGAATTTTAATCTTTGAAAGATATCTTTCTTATGTATTTAAGAAGTTTTCTTCTTGGTTTTCATCCTAAAGCTGTGAGAAGCATTCTTCACCCTCCAATTTACTAGGGTTCGATGTAACACCCCAAACCCGACCCATGCGTTAAGGCCAGATCTGACATGTCACATGAGAAAAATGCTTTTAGGCCCTTTTCATTCGTACGTAAATAGATAATGATTTAAAATTAAGTAAAACAAATTTCCCATTTAAAAATTCTTGACAAAGTATTACTGAATAGAAGACTGATTGATAAATCGATAAATTTGAGCTAATAATTTTACAACCATGTCTTTTGAAAAGTGTTGATGATAATTTAAAAGAAGATTTCTGAATTAAAATATTTATGAAAGTTTATTATGAAATCCATTTGTATCTCCATTTTTGAAAAGTGTTTATTTAAGTTTTTAGAAAAAAAAAATCTCATTTAAAGTACTTAGAGCAAAATATAAATAAGTCAAACAAAAAATAAAATAAAAATAATCCAGAGGCCTTATTACAATTTTAACTCAAAATAGTAAAGTAATTAAGTGTGCTAAAAAGAAATCCAAAGTCCAAATATAACCCTTTTTTTTGTAGTATGGCCTCCACCGAGTCATCCCTAGCCCAAGTCCTCGTCACTGAGCATTACCTGAAAGGAATAAGGAAAGGGGTGAGTTACTAGAACTCAGTGTATAACCCCCTTACCGTTGTTCACTGGGCCTGAACCCATTTAGCAAAATTTTGGGCCTAAGCCCCTGTAACATCCCAAAATTGGGCCTAGTAGAATTGGGCCCATTGGACCTTGAGGGTAGAAGCGTTTTAAAATTTTGAGAACAAGAGAATGGCATTATTGCAAATTGGACTTATTAGTTAAGTGAATTTGGAAGGTTACGAGGTTTCTATGAAGTTCCGGGTTCAAGTTGGGCCTTAGTAAAATTTGGTATTTTAGCACTTTAAGGAGAGATGGTAAGTAGCTTCAAGACTTATAGAAATAAATGAGTAATGTGCTTGCATAAATGAGCTATTGGTAAAGAGGTTATGGCATCAAGTGATGGATTTTGAGGGAAGAAGTTCAAATCCCATTGTGTGCAAACTTTAACTATTATTTTTGCACTCTTTCCTTAAGTGTCGGCCAAGCATGTAAATAAGGCAAGGTGGACTTTTATTTTTGGCAAGATGGCTAAGGAAAATAGGAAAGGATGAATGTGAGGAAAGAAATCAAGAGAAATAGGTAAGTAAGGGGAACAAGTGGCTTATTTTGTGGAGAATGCTATGGAAAGAATGGTTGACAAAATTTTGACTCTTATGGCTTGAATGTGGACGATTTTTGGGGCTAAAGGGGTAAGAGCCGAATTTTGTTAGTGTTGGCAAGACTTTAGTGCTAGTTTTGGGTCAAATTTCATTATGCAACTTTTGTGACATTTTCTCTTCTCTCCACATATCCCTCTTGCCGAATTTTCAACTTGGAGTGTGCATATTCTTTTCTTCTTTTCTTCTTGTTGCCGATTGTACACCAACAATTTAGACCAAAAGTTGTTCTTTCATCTTTCTTGGAAATCAAGCTAGTGAACCATTCTCCTTCTTCTTCTTTCTTTTCTTTTTCGCAAAAATCCTTCAAGCATCTCTTCTATTCTAATCTTTTCCTCCATATCCGAATATTGTGCCCATTACTTCTCCATAGCCGAAACCTCCATTTCTTCATTAATCTTTTTTTCATTCGAATTGTCACTCCCCCCTTGACCAATCGGTAAGTACTCTATTCAACTTTTTATTTTCTTTCTCCTAATGCCGAATCTATGTTTTGGTTTGGGATGGTCATATTGACTGAGACCATCATTTTATTCTACTCTCTCAAACGAGATCATTCTCCCTTTTGTAGTATTATAGTGGGAGGCTGAACATCATTCTAGCCTTAAGTCGAACGGAGAAATCAGATCCAATATTAATAAGGTAAGGAGTTCTTATGGATTATTGATATTATTCAATATTCGATTGGTTGCTAACGGAGTAATAATTTGAAATAATCGACTATGTGTTTTAGGGATGAAACCACTCGATATATCCTATTTGCAAATCCTTCGGATATAGTGGGTCAACGAAGAGTGGTTCTTTAGGGAATCCTAATCAAGGTGTGTAATCCCGTACCTTCCGAATACATGTTTGATATGGTGTGTAATCTCACATCTCTCTGAAAGTTTGTATGATATGTTCTGTGATTTGGTCAAAATACCGAAGAAAACCGAAAACCGGCATCCGTGATCACTCGGGCGTGCGTATGATCGTAGTGGTAATCGTATTTTGTAATAAAACAGTTTCAGTTAGAAGCGGTGATGTGTATTTGAAATATCACGAAAAATAGGAGAAAAGGAATTACAAAGTGAATAAGATATCAGATTAAAGCTTACTGTGTCTATTTTAATATCAAAGAAACAGAGAAGGAAAAAGATTTTTATATTCTGAGATATGTTAATTTGAGTGAGACTGGTTCTGAATGACTTCGTGGTTCCCTGATCTGTCTTGGAAAAATCGTATAAAATTGTACAAAGTGAATTTTAAGTTATAGTTTATATGTACATATTCCTTAGTGAGTCTATTTTCAATAGAAACAAGTGGGAGCAACATATGAAAACTGTACAGTGAGATATTTGAATTTTGGATAAGAGAGATCAGAATCGTTGGTCAGTGAAATAAGGGAATATTTAAGGAATAAAATGTACTAAATGGCTAAGTCAAAAATTCTGGAAAAATTATAGTAAGAAGATATATGAGTCTAATCTCAAGGAAAATTTACGGAGTTAGATTTCGAGATTTCTAACTCAAGTTATAGTCAATTTAGTTAGTACGACGCAGATGGACAGTTTCGATTTTTATGCTCCACATTAGTAGTTAAGTCTAGGTTGCGAGATTACCGAATTACCCTTAGTGGGTAAATTATCAAAATTACAAAAATGCCCCTATGGGTCGAAATTACGAAAATGCCCCTATGGGTCAAAATTAGGAAAATGCCCCTAAAGGGCCGAATTACGAAATTGTTATATGGGCCAATCTGATATTTTGATAAATGGGCCAATCTGATATTTTGATAAATGGGCCGATCTGATATTTTGCTATATGGGTCAATCTGATATTTTGATAAATGGGCCAATCTGATATTTTGATAAATGGGCCGATCTGATATTTTTCTATATGGGCCAATATGATATTTTGATAAATGGGCCAATCTGATATTTTGATAAATGGGCCGATATGATATTTTGCTATATGGGCCAATCGATATTTTGATAAATGGGCCAATCGATATTTTGATAAATGGGCGATCGATATTTTGCTATATGGGCCAATCGATATTTTCTTTGAATGGGCCAAATCGATATTTTGCTTAATGGGCCTTTTGATTAATTACTGTAATAGGCCATAATTTTGTAATAAATATCTGAATAAATTGTTGTGAATGGCTATGCATTATATACATGATTTGCATGGGATGGGATAATGATGAAGAGAGGTTCTAGTAGCTCTGCTACATAATTCTTGTGGCTCTGCCACAAATATGAAAAATGGCGATGCCATGTAAATTCTGTTAATCTGGTGGCTTGTCCACAAATTTGATATAATCGGCTTAATGCCTATGTTTGGTGTGTTGGCGGGGTGGGTGACTAAAGCTCCCCACAGGTGTGCTGGTTGGTACGGGTGGTGTGTAGCAGATGGAAAACTAGGTTTGGTTTGGGAATTGCATATCATATGCATTTTATATTTGATACATTATTATTGTTGTAAATGGGCTTAGGCCCAAAATATTGCTAATTGGGTTTCGGCCCAATGAATAACTGTAAGGGGTTTCACACTGAGTTCTTGTAACTCACCCTCCTTTCTCTTAACCCTTGTAGGTAATGCTTGATGATATGGACTTGGGCTATGGATGACTCGAGGGAGGCCATACTTTGGAAATGGTTTATTGGACTTTAGACTTCTTTCTCGTTTATTTTATTACTTTACTATTTTGGGTTAAATGTTGTAATAAGGCCTCTGGACTATTTTTATTTTTGCTTTTTGGTTGGGATGTTTTTATTATTTTTCTTAAATTGTTTAAAAAGGGGAATTTTCTAAAAACTTAAACAATGGTTTCTAAAATCGATTAACAAATGGATTTCAAAATAAACTTTTACAAATATTTTTAACACGGATATTTTCTCTCGAACTATTAACGATATTTTCAAAAGACTTGGATTCTCTTTCGAATTTTCAACGTCGTTTTCAAAAGTCACGGTTTTGTAAGATCATTAGTTTCGATTATCGATTTATCAAACAACCTCTCAAAATACTTGTATTTTATCTACGTTTCATAGCGTTTTCAAAATGCTTCGCAACTCTATTTATAAACGTCACATTTTCGTATATTGTTTATTTCAAATATGCTTCATAAACGAAAAGGTTTTTAAAGATTATTATGTTTTCAAGTAGTTAACAATTGCTTAAGTGTTTTTGGTTTTAACAAAGAGGCTGTATTTCTCAAGCAAGTTTTTTTTTATCGCAAAGATGGTTTTTACTTCCATGTGACACACTAGATTCGGGCTAACTTCTAGTAGGGTTTGGGAGTGTTCTGACCTTTATGCAAAATAATGTATCAAATAAGTCATATGAATGTAATACAATCCTAAACCAACCTAATAATCTATCCGCTACACACCACCCGTACCATCCATCACACCTGTGGGGATCAAGTCAACCCACCCCGCCAACACACCAATCGCAGGCATTTAGCCATTTATAATATAATCAAATTGTGGTCAAGCCACCAGAATCATTGCGAATCAAATTATCAAACATATTTGTGGCAGTGCCACCAAAATCACTTCTCTTTAACATTTTCCCATCCCATGCAAAGTCATGTAAATGTATCATACACAACAAATCATGATATTTACAATATAACAACGATAATTAATAACTCAGAGATTTATTACAAACAATTTGGCCCATTAACACTTTGCAAAATCGGCCCATTAGGCCATTATATCAAATCGGCCCATCAAGCCATATATCAAATTGGCCCATTAAGGCAACTTACCAAATCGGCCCATTAAGCAATATATCCATTCGACCCATTAAGGCAATTTATCAAATCGGCCCTTTAAGCAATATATCCTTTCGGCCCATTAAGGCTATTTCGTAATTCGGCCCTTTAGGGGCATTTTCGTAATTCTCATAGTGTTAATACCGATTTTGACCAATTTATCAAAACAATGCAATTTAAGCCACTTTTTTCGGTTTATGCCATATTACGATTTTAATCATAGCGATATATTTCCAACATAATATCAATCTTAAAACCCACGAAAAATGGTGTGAGATTACACACCTGATTACGGTAAGCACTAAACTTTCTTGATCGTCGGCACCTAAGATATCGTAACACTCGATTAATCGACATACACGATTTTAATAATCAAACTCTTAAAATAAACGATCTAAAGTGTTTACCCTTGGAATCGTGAATGACCACGATTTGTCAGTTTTCCCCGGATGACGGTCCACAACCCGGTGGAAAATCCCGAACCATTGATACCTCAAAATTGTGAACGACTTCGAATAGTCGATTCTCATCGGATGATGGTCCACAACCCGGTGGAAAATCCCGAACCGCCGATACTGCCCTTCGTTTGAATTTAGGAGTAGGGATCGCAAATCCGCTCCTTTTACGATCTCCAATCGCTACTCCTTTTGATTTGATATCGCTTGCCTCCATTGAACAAGATTTTAGTCAAAATGATATTACGATAAAAAAGATGAATTGTCAAATGACAAGGGTTCGGCTTACCACTAATATCGTATGATCACAAGTCGATGGATCGAGCGATTTAGTCCCTAAAACATAAAGTCGATTATTTCAAATTATTACTCCTTAAACAATTAATCGAATATTGAGTACTATCAATAATCCATAACGAGTTCTTACCATATCGATATTGGATCCAATGTTCACCGTTCAACTTAAGACTAGGGTGATGTTCGGCCTCCCACTAGAATACTACAAAAGGGAAAATGATCACGTTGTGAGAGATAAAAGGAAATGATGATTCCGATTAATAGAACCATCCCATGACAAGGACATATATTCGACCTTAAGAGAAGAAATTGAAGAGAAAAAATATTACTCACCGATTCGTCAAGAAGATAGTGTCCAAACACGAAGGAAAAAGAGATAGTGGAGAGACAAGTTGCTATTAAATTCGGTTATGGAGAGAATGAATAAAAGAAAAGGATTTGATCAAGATGAAGTTTTTCTTTTAAGAAATGGAAGAAGGATTGGAAAGATGATTAAAAGAAAAGAAAGGGAGAGAATGGGTGCTAACTAGTTTCGATTTTTCAGGAGATGATAAGAGAGAATTATTTGGTCTCAATGGTTTGATACATTCGGCAATAAGAAGTAATGAAAAAGAAAATATGTTCACTAGCAACTTGGAGTTTCGGCAAGGAGAAAAAAATTTTGGAGAAAAAAAGAAACAAATTGATACTAAAGAATTTTGTCCAAAACAAAAACTTAGGTTTCTACTAAAAGGCAAAGCAAAATTCGGCTATACTCCCCCCTCACCTAAACCGTACATACCTTGGCAAAAAGGTCAAACATTTGCCAACCAAGACTTTCCATAACACTTTCCTCTCTTTGTGCCAACATGTTCCCCATACTTTACCCTTTCTTTTGATTTCTTTCCCTACCTTCATCCTTTCCTAATTTCCTTAGCCACCTTGCCAAAAATAAAAAGTCCAACTTGCCTTATTTGCTAGCTTGGCCGACACTTAGGGAAATAATACAAAAAAAAAATTGTCAAAATTTGCACATTATGGGATTTGAACCTCTTCCCTCCATACTCTTCACTTAATGCCATAACCTCTTTGCCATATGCTCAATTATGCTAACCAATTACTTACTTATTTCTATAAGCATTAATGTCACTTACTAATTCTCCTTAATAGACTTAAACACAAAATTTTTACTAGGGCCCAAATCAATCCCGAGCCTTCATAAAACCTCTTAAACATACACAATCAATATTTTTAGCTAGCTTGACGCAAGAAATAATGCAACACATAAAATTCTAAATTTTAGGATGTTACAATTCTACCCCCTTAAAGAAAATTTCGTCCTCGAAATTTACCTGATTAAAAGAGGTGAGGATATTGTTGCCGAATCGCGTCCTTAGGCTCCCATGTAGCTTCCTTCGATCCATGTTTACGCCATAATACCTTTACTAACGACACTGACTTCCTTCTCAACACCTTAACGACCCGATCTAAAATTCGTATTGGCTCCTCTTCAAAAGACAAGTCAGGTCTTATCTCAATTACCTCTACCGGTACTATATGAGACGAATCCGATCGATAACGCCTTAACATTGAGACATGAAAAACACTATGTATCTGACTCAACTCCGGAGGTAACTCAAGCTGATAAGCCACTGGCCCAACACGCTTTAATACACGGTATGGCCCGATGAACCTAGGGCTCAACTTGCCCTTCCGTCCAAATCTAAAGATCTTCTTCCAAGGTGAGACCTTTAGAAAGACCTGATCTCCCACCGCAAACTCAATATCTTTACTCTTCAGATCCTCATACGATTTTTGTCTATTCGAAGCTTCCTTTAACCATGCCTGAATTACCTTTACTTTTTCCTCCGTCTCCGATATCAGCTCAGGACCCAATAACTGTTGCTCTCCCAGCTCAGTCCAACAAGTAGGAGTACGACACCTACGACCATACAATGCCTCATAGGGTGCCATTTGGATGCTGGATTGATAACTGTTGTTGTATGCAAACTCTGCCAACGGTAGGAAATCCTTCCAACTACCCCTAAAGTCGATCACACAGCCCCTTAACATATCTTCCAAGATTTGGATTACTCTCTCCGACTGACCATCCGTCTGAGGATGAAATGCCGTGCTGAAATTTAACCTTGTTCCCAAAGCTTCATGCAAAGCTTTCCAAAATCATGATGTAAACCTAGGGTCCCTGTCCGAAATAATAGACACTGGTACCCCATGTAATCTCACGATCTCTGCTACATACAACTTGGCCAACTTCTGCAGTGAGTAATCCGTACGAACAGGTAGAAAATGAGTAGTCTTCATCAACCGATCCACTATTACCCAAACGGAATCTTTCTTAGTAGGCGATAAGGGTAACCCACTAACAAAGTCCATCGTTATCCTTTCCTATTTCCATAATGGAATTTTCACCGGTTGTAGCAATCCCGACGGCAATTGATGTTTCGCCTTCACCTGCTGACATGTTAAGCACATATTCATGAATTCAGTAACTTCCCGTTTCAACCCTGGCCACCAATACTGTTCACGAAGGTCTCGATACATCTTATTTCCCCGGGGTACATAGCATATGGGCTACTATGTGCCTCACGCAGAATCATTTGCCTCAATTCTGAATCTTTGGGCATATAAATTCTTTCGTGGAACACAGTACTCCATCACTATTTACTCCAAAATCCCCTATCACACCACCTTCCACTTGCTGAAGTAAGGAACCCAACCTTTCATCTAATAACTGCTTTTCCTTAATCTGGCTTACCCACACAGGCTTCACCTGAAGTTCGGCTAACAGACTACCATCTTCATACAAGCTGAGATGAGCGAACATCGCTCTCAAATCCGATATCACCTTATGACTCAACACATCTGCCACCACGTTAGCCTTTCCGGGATGATACTCGATTGAAAAGTCATAATCTTTCAACAGTTCTATCCACCTCCGCTGTCTTAAGTTTAACTCCTTTTGGGTAAGGAGGTACTTTAGACTCTTATGATCCGTATAGATGATCAACTTCTCACTGTACAAATAGTGTCTCCAAATCTTCAAAGCAAACACCACTGCAGCCAACTCTAAATCATGAGTGGGATAATTCACTTCGTGCGGCCTTAACTGACGAGATGCATAAGCCACCACCTTTCCACCTTGCATCAAAACACATCCCAGGCCCGTATGTGACGCATCACAGTAAACAATAAACTCTTTTCCAGCCTCAGGTTGAATCAATACTGGCACTTCCGTCAGAATCTTCTTCAATTTCTCAAAGCTCTCTTACTGCTGATCTGACCACACAAATGGTACTCCCTTGCGCAACAGCTTAGTTAGGGGTGCAACAATCAACGAAAATCCCTCAACGAAACGCCTGTAATAACCAGCCAACCCTAAGAAACTCTGAATTTCGGCCACTGACTTTGGTGGTTTCCAATCCAACACAGCCTCTACCTTCCGGGGATCAACTCTTATTCCTTCGGCAGACACAACATGCCCCAAAAAGGTCACTTCCTTCAGCCAAAATTCACACTTACTGAATTTGGAATAAAGTTGCTTTTCCCGCAATATCTGTAATACTACTCGCAGATGCGAATCATTCTATTCTTCATTCTTCGAGTATACTAAGATGTTATCTATGAACACCACTACAAACCAATCTAAATAGGGTTGGAAGACCCGGTTCATCATGTCCATAAATGCAGCTGGTGCATTAGTCAACCCAAACGGCATCACCAAGAACTCATAATGCCCATAACGAGTTCGAAACGCAGTCTTATGAATATCCGCCTCCTTGACTTTAAGTTGGTGATAACCCGATCTCAAATCTATCTTTGAGAAAACCGAAGCTCCTCCCAATTGATCGAACAAATCGTCGATCCTCGGCAACGGATACTTGTTCTTAATCGTCAACTTATTCAACTGTCTATAATAGATGCACATATGCATTGACCCATCCTTCTTCTTGACGAACAAGACCGTTGCTCCCCACGGTGACACACTTGGTCGAATGAATCCTCGATCCAACAACTCCTGAATTTGAGCTTTAAGCTTCGCTAACTCCTTCGGCGCCATTCTATAAGGAGCAATGGACACCGGAGCCGTTTCTGGCAACAACTCAATGCCGAACTCTACCTCTCGATCCGGAGGCAATCCTGGAAGTTTCTCGGGAAAGACATCCGAAAACTCTTTCACCGTTCTAACACTTTCCACCAATAACTCCTTGGCATCCAAGGCACTGATGAAGGCTAAGAATGCTCCACACCCCTTTCGAACCAACTTTTCTGCCTTTAAAGCAGATACCACATTAGATAGATAATTCCTTCTTTCACCTATCATCATCACTTCCTTATCCTCCAAAGTTCTTAGTATCATCTGCTTTGCAGCACAATCTAAGTTCGCACGGTGTTTCACCAACCAGTCCATGCCCAAAATAAGGTCGAACTCATCAAATAACAGTTCCATCAAATCCGCCAAAAATATTTCCCCCTGAATTTCTAAGGGCACATCCCTAAACAACTTATTTACTATCACCGACTGTCTTAGAGGACTAATTACAGTTGTCTCTCTAGCAGAAATCTCAGATCTAATGTTCAGAGTTCCAAATACAGCACAAGCAACATACGAATGGGTGGATCCGATATCTATCAAAGCAGTAACAGGTACATCAGATATGAAGAACGTACCAGTTATTACATCAGTTGCATCACCATCCTCTCGGTGTCTGATCGCATAGACCAACCCTGGTTGTCTCGCCTCCGCGTTACCCCTATTACCAGTACCTCTGCCCGATACACCCTGACCTCGTCCTCCGCCATAACCACCTCGACCTGGCCCACAGCCTCTTGGTAGCTGCTGAGCGCCTCTAGCTGGCTGTGCATCATAGTTACGAACATCCTTAGTCTGAGCAGTCTGTCGAGGGTAATTTTTAAGCTGATGGTCCTTGGAACCACATTTGAAACAACCACTGGTTCTCTTCTAGCATTCACCCAGGTGTCGTTTTCCATATTTCGTACATGGCTGTATCTGATTGGTAGTAGCTAGTACTCTAGCTCGAGCTGGCTCCTCATTCTTGGGCCTCTTCTGAAACCTTCTAGCAGGACCAGAGTACCTAAAGTCCCTCTTGCTCCTGCCCCTATCCTTGTCTCAGTTTTGTTACTCCGAGTGTTTAGCCTCTTCAGCTATCTTGGCTTTCTCCACCAGTGTGGCAAAATTCCTCTCTTTTTGTGGGGCTATCAGTACCCGCAACTCATCACGCAACCCATCCTCAAAACGCACACAACACTTGTAATCAGTTGGCACTATCCCCCGGGCATATCGACTTAGACGCAGAAATTTTGCCTCGTAAGCTGCCACAGTCTTACCTCATTGGACCAAATTTAGGAATTCCTTCCTTCGGGCATCCACATAGCTAGCCCCTACATACTTTCCCTGGTATGCCGTCTTGAAGAAATCCCAGGTAATACGATCAGCCTGAGTGCCTTCCTGAATAGTGAGCCACCATTGATCCGCTTCATTTCTCAGCAATGACACAGCCCCTTTCAGTTTCTGCTCAGCAGTGCAATCTAAATCGTCCATGATCCGCTCCACTGCCTCAAGCCAATACTCCGCTACATTTGGGGCCACACTCGAGATACCCCTAAAAACCTCAGCACCATTCGATCTGAGTCTTTCCAAAATTGACCCACGAGCTGCCAGCCCAGTTCTTGCCCTAGCAACCCTTTCCAAAACTTGCAACATTGCTTGGGACAGAGCGTCGTCCTCCCTCATATGATCGTGTGACCCTGCTTCAGTCACAGGTGACGCAGGTGCATCCATTTCCGGCACATGTCCCGACACTTCAGACACAACTCTAGCGCCTCGACCTCTACCACAGCTACGTCTACCACGTCCACGTCCTCTAGTGCTCATATTGGCTAATTCATTTTAATCTGATTAAGAGTCTTATGAATCAGTATATTATTTCAATGTTTATTAAACAATATTTTATGAAGTATAAGAAATGAAGTCGTTTTCGCAAACGCATCCTATAGTCTCAATCTCTATAGTTTCAACTTCTAAAACTAAAAGTTCTAGAGTATTCCTATAGTCATATCACAGTAATCATAATCATACAATGATAACATATACTTACTTGACTTGGTGCCGGATACCCGTGGTGTCATACTTCTTTTAAAACATACATTTTAAAAATTCAAACACTTGAAAACGTTTTGAACCCAAACCACAAAGAATTTTGTAACCGAAGCTCGATACCATAAAATGTAACACCCCAAACTTTGCCCATGCGTTAAGGCCAGATCTGACATGTCACATGAGAAAAATGCTTTTAGGCCCTTTTCATTCGTACGTAAATAGATAATGATTTAAAATTAAGTAAAAAAAAAATTCCCATTTAAAAATTCTTAACAAAATATTACTGAATAGAAGATTGATTGATAAATCGATAAATTTGAGCTAATAATTTTACAACCATGTCTTTTGAAAAGTGTTGATGATAATTTAAAAGAAGATTTCTGATTTAAATTTTTTATGAAAGTTTATTATGAAATCCATTTGTATCTCCATTTTTGAAAAGTGTTTATTTAAGTTTTTAGAAAAAAAAATCTCAATTAAAGTACTTAGAGCAAAATATAAATAAGTCAAACATAAAACAAAATAAAAATAATCCAGAGGCCTTATTACAATTTTAACTCAAAATAGTAAAGTAATTAAGTGTGCTAAAAAGAAATCCAAAATCCAAATATAACTGTTTTTTTTGTAGTATGGCCTCCACCGATTCATCCTGGCCCAAGTCCCACATCGAGAGCATTACACAAAAGGAATAAGGAAAGGGGTGAGTTACTAGAACTCGATGTATAACCCCCTTACCGTTGTTCACTGGGCTGAACCCATTTAGCAAAATTTTGGGCCTAAGCCCCTTTATGCAAAATAATGTATCAAATAAATCATATGAATGTAATGCAATCCCAAACCAACCTAATAATCCATCTGCTACACACCACCCGTACCATCCATCACACCTGTGAGGATTAAGTCAACCCACCCCGCCAACACACCAATCGCAGGCATTCAGCCATTTATAATATAATCAAATTGTGGTCAAGCCACCAGAATCATTGCGAATCAAATTATCAAACATATTTGTGGCAGTGCCACCTGAATCACTTCTCTTCAACATTTTCCCATCCCATGCAACGTCATGTAAATGCATCATACATAGCAAATCATGATATTTACAATATAACAACGATAATTAATAACTCAGAGATTTATTACAAACAATTTGGCCCATTAACACTTTGCAAAATCGGCCTATTAGGGTATTATATCAAATCGGCCCATCAAGCCATATATCAAATTGGCCCATTAAGGAAATTTATCAAATCGGCCCATTAAGCAATATATCCATTCGGCCCATTAAGGCAATTTATCAAATCGGCCCTTTAAGCAATATATCCTTTCGGCCCATTAAGGCAATTTCGTAATTCGGCCATTTAGGGGCATTTTCGTAATTCTCACAGTGTTAATACCGATTTTGACCAATTTATCAAAATAATGCAATTTAAGCCACTTTTCCCGGTTTATGCCATATTACGATTTTAATCATAGCGATATATTTCCAACATAATATCAATCTTAAAACCCACGGAAAATGGTGTGAGATTACACACCTGATTACGGTAAGCACTAAACTTTCTTGATCGTCGGCACCTAAGATATCGTAACACTCGATTAATCGACGTACACAATTTTAATAATCAAACTCTTAAAATAAACGATCTAAAGTGTTTACCCTTGGAATCGTGAATGACCACGATTTGTCGATTTTCCCCGGATGACGGTCCACAACCCGATGGAAAATCCCGAACCGTTGATACCTCAAAATTGTGAACGACTTCGAATAGTCGATTCTCACCGAACGATGGTCCGCAACCCGGTGGAAAATCCCGAACTACCGATACTGCCCTTCGTTTGAATTTAGGAGTAGGGATCGCAAATCTGCTCCTTTTGCGATCTCCAATCGCTACTCCTTTCGATTTGATATCGCTTGCCTCCATTGAACAAGATTTTAGTCAAAACGATATTACGATAAAAAGATGGATTGTCAAATGATAAGGGTTCGGCTTACCACTAATATCGTATGATCACAAGTCGATGGATCGAGCGATTTAGTCCCTAAAACATAAAGTCGATTATTTCAAATTATTACTCCTTAAACAATTAATCGAATATTGAGTACTATCAATAATCCATAACGAATTCTTACCGTATCGATATTGGATCCAATGTTCACCGTTCAACTTAAGACTAGAGTGATGTTCGACCTCCCACTAGAATACTACAAAAGGGAAAATGATCACGTTGTGAGAGAGAAAAAGAAATGATGATTCCGATTAATAGAACCATCCCATGACAAGGACATATATTCAGCCTTAAGAGAAGAAATTGAAGAGAAAAAATATTACTCACCGATTCGTCAAGAAGATAATGTCCAAACACGAAGGAAAAAGAGATAGTGGAGAGACAAGTTGCTATTAAATTCGGTTATGGAGAGAATGAATAAAAGAAAAGGATTTGATCAAGATGAAGTTTTGCTTTTAAGAAATGGAAGAAGGATTGAAAAGATGATTAAAAGAAAAGAAAGGGAGAGAATGGGTGCTAACTAGTTTCAGTTTTTCAAGAGATGATAAGAGAGAATGATTTGGTCTCAATGGTTTGATACATTCGGCAATAAGAGGTAAAGAAGAAGAAAATATGTTCACTAGCAACTTGGAGTTTCGGCAAGGAGAAGAAAATTTTGGAGAAAAAAGACACAAATTGATACTAAAGAATTTTGGCCAAAACAAAAGCTTAGGTTTCTACCAAAAGGCAAAGCAAAATTCGGCTATACTCCCCCCTCACCTAAACCGTACATACCTTGGCAAAAAGGTCAAACATTTGCCAACCAAGACTTTCCATAACACTTTCCTCTCTTTGTGCCAACATGTTCCCCATACTTTCCCCTTTCTTTTGATTTCTTTCCCTACCTTCATCCTTTCCTAATTTCCTTAGCCACCTTGTCAAAAATAAAAAGTCCAACTTGCCTTATTTGCTAGCTTGGCCGACACTTAGGGAAATAATACAAAAAAAAATTGTCAAAATTTTCACATTATGGGATTTGAACCTATTCCCTCCATACTCTTCACTTAATGCCATAACCTCTTTTCCATATGCTCAATTATGCTAACCAATTACTTACTTATTTCTATAAGCATTAATGTCACTTACTAATTCTCCTTAATAGACTTAAACACAGAATTTTTACCAGGGCCCAAATCAATCCCGAGCCTTCATAAAACCTCTTAAACATACACAATCAATATTTTTAGCTAGCTTGACACAAGAAATAATGCAACACATAAAATTCTAAATTTTAGGATGTTACATTCGACCTTAGGGGGTTTGCTAGAGCTGTTTGTGAAGCTTGTTGAAGTTTCTTCTTCAAAGGGTGGACATTGACTTTTCATCACAATTAGTTGTTTTTATTGAAGCCTTGTTTTTCAAAGGGGACAATCTTTCCATCATCCTTCTTATCTTCATCTTCTTCCATTCAATATTTTTCCATCTCACCCTAATTTTTATCTTTCTTGATTTTATGCTTTGTTTTTCTCTTTATTTTCATTATTTCTAATCTATTTTGTTTCTTCTTTCAGGTTAGATCCAAATCTTTCTCGAGCCGAACAACTTGAATACAATTTTGGTCCATTGCCTTCTATCATTTGATATCAAATTTGGCCATTTTTGAGTTGTTCCCTTGTGCTAAATAAATTATTTTCACTAATTTTGTTGAAAAAGCCTCTAAAAAAATTGTTTTGTCCATAAATTTCCAAAAAAAAAAAACATATTTTTCAATGGGTAAACGAATTTGAAACAATATGAAATTTTGTATACTATTCTTGGGACTATGGTACAATGAAAAAAATATTTTCCAAGAAAAAAAGAATGAAAAAAAATGAAAACTCAGAAAAAAGAGAAAAAATATATAAAATATTTTGTGGGTTGAATTTCTTGCTAAAGATTTCCATATTTGTTATTTATAATGTAAAGGTGTTACAATTTAAATTTATGGATTTCCATTATTTTCATATCGTGAACACATTGAACAAAAAATTGAACATGTTTTCCATTATTTCAATTTTCTATTGGGTAGTTTATTTTCTTTGATTCTAACATTAGTTCTTTTTTAGTTTTTCTTGTTCTATTATGCATTGTAACATATTTTTGCTTCTTGTTTTAATAGGTATGAAAAGAGTTGCCTCTCCTTCCTTCATGGAACTCAAATTCTGTTTGGAGTCGAATTTTTTTTTTGGCTTCTTAGAGCCCTAGGATTATTTTGCTAGAGAGTGATCCCTACGCAGTCATTTAGACTACTAAGTTGGTTACTCATTAAAATTTACAAGTGAGACAATCTTAAATTATTTTCATCTCCTCTAAGAGTTGTTTTTATTGCGAGTGCTAATGATGAGGTTTTCTTTTACTTAAACAATTTCATATTTGCTGTTTGTGATTTTAGATTCTCGTAATGGTGTGCACACATAGTATGGACGAGGAGAATGGTAAATCTAGGGAAAAACATGGATGTTGTATTTGTAAAAAAAAAAAAAAACCCACACGGACATGTTGTTTAAAATGTCGTTATACCTTCTATTATTCATGGACTTGTTAGGAAAAACATTGATACAAACATAACAAATTTTGCGAGCTTAAATGACTTATGGTAAAGTAAGAAGAACGAGATAGCAAGTGCATGTTGTTTAATGTGTAGAATCACAAGGACTCTGAATGTCCAACAAATTCATTTAAGACAACATTCGTGGATTTATCAACCTTGTTCTCTCAACTTGATTAAATGTTAGTAGCCATATGATCCTTGCAAACCAAGAAACATAAGTATGACACAAAGCCTATTGAGGAGTTTTCTGTTGGATCTGGTGCCCCAAGTGTAGTATTTTTGCCTAAGTACACTTGTAATTTTTTTTAATAGATTGGTTAATAAAATTATTTATGAATTACATTAATACCCTTTTTATAATTGCCCTCACATGGTTTTTGCACTCAAAGAAAAATGGAAGCAAATGTTGCTTACTGGTTGTCTAATTTTTAACTAATACTAAGCGGTATCACGTGATCTAATCATAATAAAAAAAGACAACTTATATTCGTAGACAAACCTAAACATGTCCTTAGTCTAACCGAAAATAAGCAAACCGATTAAAAGACTAATATGTTGTCTATCAAGTCCAATTGGGGAGATGCTTTGTCTTAGGCAGAGGAGTGGATGACTCCCAGAAGATAGAGACATAGATGTCACTAACTAGATTGATAGTACATCAGACTGGCCCCAAGGAGAATAGATTCTAAATCTGTTTATGGATTTTTTCACTTGTGACGTTCATAGTGTGGCATACCTAAATCCTGAGTGGATGACGGACTATGTATGTGTGACTCGTATACTTTGATATAAGTAAAAGTCTAATTTCAAATAGATAAGGAACTGAAAGTTGGTGCATTGGGTATACGACTTTTGCAGTATGTAGCGGTATTCACAGCAGTGGAATTCATAGCCTGAGACATGGGTAAATGATATTCTCTCATTGGCATTACATGACTGATGAAATGTAAATGTGGCCACGAGCCATTCGTCTTTCTGATGAATGACTTGATTCCTATTTGATAGTAATTGACTTTTCATGAAGGAAGATGCAATGGTTACCATGAGATAAAATAGGATCACATCGGGAGTTCCTTGTCGCAACACAACATACTAACTTGGTCTTGTTGTAATGACAAGAGTTTGACGTCGCAACATGACTGTCTGATTGCAAATGGTCCAAAATGGCACCAACTTGCCTTTGCCTAAACAACCATAATCACATTCCCATTCACTAAAATAGTAAAAACACATCTTCAACATATTCAATTCTAAACATTACTACCTTATCCATATATGTACATTTGTAAGCTATTTTTATGATGATATCCATTTAAGAACATTCAACATGTATATACATACTCAAATAGGTCATAACATAACAACACTCCATGCATTTCTAACCTTGTGACAACTCAATTATATAATCCAACCATTTGACAATTTTCAAGATATCGATTCCAACTTCAAATGTGAATATGATCACCTATTGCGCCAAAGACTGACTCAATCTAGGTACATGCCACATATTTAACAAAACGGAACTAGACAAACATTGCTGAGTCGAGTACCATGGATTTGATGCTAAAATCACCTTTTGAAACTTCGAGTTACACCTATACCTGTGCACGGAATAAAAAAACCGTACGCTAAGCTATAATGCTTAGTGCTGCTTTCATGATCCAAGATAATAACATATTAACATAAGCAATTGGTCCTAATAAGTACAAATATAATATCTTCCCAGTTTAAATCCATATCATGCCAAGCAAATTCATTATCAACTTCATATAGAAGTATACATGTGGTAATTAACAAATCAATCCATTCATTATTTCATTTGAAATGACCAATTCATACTAGTTATCAAATGCCAAACTTTATATCCTTTAACATCCCATGCCATTTATGAAACAAACATGCATATCTTTAACATTAAGTCATCAAACTATGATCAGTTAGTATCATTTAACCATTTAGCTTTCATATTCAACATGAATTCAACATTTATACACATAAATCATTGACATTAAATAATCCAAATCTCATGATCTATTCATACCATTTACCTTTATAATTTACCTTCCAATCCCTTTTTGGAATCTACCGACCTATTCGTATTCATTTCGATCCCCAAGGCTCGTTTCCAACCTTTTTCATAATATCTTTTATTCATTCTCATTAACACGAATCACATTTAAAACGAGTCACATACAAGCAGTGAAGAAGCCAAAGGGGCTGGCAGGGGCCCCAACCCCCTTAAAATGGAAAATTTTTCATTTAGGCCCTATATAATTTATAAAATATTAAATTAGTAATGGTAAAATCGCACTTTGGCCCCCACAATGAAAAAAAATTAATTTAATCCTTTAAAAATTATAAAGAATATAGGCTATTAAAATGGTGAAATTGTATTTTTACTATCATAAAAATGTACAATTTAATTCTGGCCCTCTGAAAAATTTTTTTTGGCTTCGCCCTTGCATACAAGCATACATATAATTCCATATACATTTATCAATTCACATACTTATTACATTTTTGCATAATTCATTTTATTACCATATTCTCTAATCAATCTATTGCATTACATTTTCAAGTTTCTAATTTCATTTATAATGTTTCTCCCAATTGGACCTTAATAAACAGACTCGAATACAAAGGTGAATTAAGCTGCTCACACAAGCTTACATTATATCAGGTTACCTGTCTGGGCTAAACCTATGTTATATTTAACCCGAGAACCTCCAACAAATGATAGATCTCATTATAATACGTACAAGCGCGCATATGTCCCTATTAGCATGCCAACCGCATCCAAGCTTTTACTAATGTAACACCCCAAACCCGGCCTAGACGTTATGGCCGAATCTGGCGATGTCACATGATAGTGCTTTAGAAAATGTAATTACAATAACGCCATTTTTGATATCTTAGGTTACCGTAAAAAATGTGTCGTTTATTCATTCATTAACCATTTTCAAAATATTATACATTGCGGAAGCTTTTAAAACAATTTGCGAGTTAGTGTGTATTTGATAAAACATTTGTTTATTTTGAAAACTCGAGTTTTCCTACTTCTAACAGTTATAACATAAAAATCCCAAATTTAAACGAAAATCCGTAAATGCCATATTACATAAACTTTTTCCCAGATGTAATTAAAACCATGAATAAAATTAAAAATCGTGAAGGTACAGAACCGTGGTCACCGCTGAGTCCTCCGCCGCACCGATCCGTCTACTGCTGGGGATTATCTGAACAGATTAAATAGAAAAGGGTGAGTTTTCGCAAACTCAGTGTGTAATCCCCACAGAAAAACATACACACAATAATATCAGATAACAGACATAAATTCACAGTTCGGGTCTGAGCCCATTACAGAAACGGTGTGGACCTTAGCCTACTCAGATACAGATTCAGACATATTATAGGCCCTTAGCCCATTTCAGACAGAATATGCAGAAAATAGAATCCTACCCACCAGCCTCTACACACCAACTCCATCCAACCCTACACACCATGTGGGGATAAAATCAACCCACCCAACCCTACAAACCATGTTGTACCGAATGCGGCACATAATCAGAAATTTACAGCTGAGCTGCCAGATAACAAGCTTAAGAGCCTTTCAGATACTTCCTCCAATCATAATCAACCCACCCGTTGCAATGCAACATACAAGAATGACATGCTGTTATGCAATTAAAACTCATATATTCAGATAAGTGTACATGCTTAGTACAGAAATCAGACAGGCATATAATTCATTTAGGGGTCTAAGTATTGCTTACTGACCCTACGGTAGGTCCACAGTCGACTTGGGAGACCCGTGTAACCTTACAGAGTTTTTCAAAAAAATGGGCTCACACGCCTATGTGGCCCGCCCGTGTGGGCCCACACGCTCGTGTGGCCCACACGGCCCAAATTGGCCTTGGCTGTATGGATCACACGGCCTGGCCCAGAATCCTACACGCCTGTGTGGTTCACCTGTGTGGGCCCACACGCCAATGTGGCCCACACGGCCTAATTGGTCGAGCCCGTGTGTCGCACACAGCCTTGCCCAGCCGTCACAGGGTCGTGTCACTCGCGCATGGCCTGGCTCGTCGATCACACGGCCGTGTGGTGACTTACAGTCTTGCACACGGCCGACCACACGGGCAACCACACGCCCGTGTGGCATCGACAGTAAGGTTTTTGGCTTTCACTGAAACCTCATTTTCTGCGTTTCCGGGTACACACCTGGTTCGATTTCGACGCGTATGCTCCCTTAAGCCTCCAGAACCTAAAAATCAACCAATGAAACACTCATTTAATGACTTGTTTCGTCATTCAATCAAAAGCCTATCGTCGGTAATCTAACGAGCCCTTACCGTTAACAATCGAAATCGCAACTCTTAATTCTCTACAGCAACACCGATCAATTATTGCCTTTCACCTAATCAAAAGACCACAACAGACCCCTCATCAGACGCCTAACCCAAAGTAAAAAGTTTAAGCAGAAAAGGACTTACCGGATGAACACACCACCGTTGAACAAGGAGAAAACAAAACGAAAAACCGAAGAAGAGGGGAAACAAAGAAATTTTCAGCAGGGAATAGGCAGCAACAGGTCAAAAAGAAAAGGGGAAATTTTGGGAAAATAGGGTGATAGCCGAAAATTAAAAAAGAAATATGCTAATCCCCTAATCTCTCCCCTTAATTCTCTCCACTATTCAGATTTTGAAACCAACTCAAACTCTTCGTCACCAAATCGAACAAAAATAATCTCCCTTGCTTATGCAAATATTCAAACTTACAACCTCCAACCAATCAACACTCCACCTAGCCACCAGACCAGCAGGCCCATTCTGTTAAATACTTACACACTTTTACTTATAAGCCTACTAACCAGAGTTTGGGCTTTATTCATAAAAATATCAAAATTTGCCCAAGTCAAGGCTTGAACTTGAGACCTCACACACACGCCCAGAACACATAACCACTAAAGCAGATAGACATTGTGTCTCAAAATTACAAAAGCCGAAATAAGAAAATCGGGGCGTTACAACTAAATTCACACGGGAAACATTTATACATATATGCATTATCATACCTGTAATCATTGTTACTCATCTATCATACTCTATGTTCTATCGTATTTGCATTTTCGTACCTTGTATATTGTTCTATCGCATGTATGAATTTCTTTCAATTCAGTTAAATTTAATTCACTCCAATTCATATATATATAATTCCACATTCAACTTTAGAATCATATTTCAATCCTTCATCAATCTACAATTAACTCATATCTTATAACATAATTCAATCCATTCAAATATTACAAACCATGTTTCATAAAATCATACTTACTTTCCATTTTATTCAATTTAGCCCATTATCATAATATTCATTAACAATCAATCACAAAAAATAGGTTCATATGAAAACTATATATTCACCTCCATGTTCAATTATGCAATTAATATGTACATGTAAGCAATAAAATCTATAACGAATTATAAAAGTACAAATAAGAAAATTCGTGTCACTCGCCGAAGTCTCTCGCTTTTCTTTTCCCTCTCAACGGCTAGGAGTCGTCTATAGATACATAAATTAATACGAAAAAAAAATTTATCAATTTCCATCCAATTCACACTTAATTACAAAGCCACACATATTTTACATTTTATTCAATTTAGTCCCTAAACTTGGGACAAACATATCTTTCTATTCCTAACTTCGAATTTAATCCTATTTCACTTATATTCACTAGGGACCTTATATTTTCTATTTCTAACAAAATTTTACGATAGTTTTTATATTTATTCAATTTGGTCCCTAATGTAAAAAGTTAACAAACAAGTTAACTTAACTCTATAATCTATTCCTTTTTATAATCCAACAATAAAATCTATCAGTTTCAAGCCTAGTTCTTTGATTTAATCAACAATGGAAACTTTCAAAAACTATAACAGCTTATCAAATTGGTACATGGATTAGCTAAATCAAACTCCCATGACCTCAAATCTATAAAAACTACAAGAAAAAAAAAAACCTAAATTACCTTGAATAATGGCTGGTCGAATGTTGAAATGAATGAAGGTGTTTCTCCTTCAAGTTTTTTCTTTCTTTGTACAGTGGCTCAATATGAAAGATGACAATCTTCCACTATGGCTACTATTTATACAAGGTTTAGTTTTAATTTAATTTAATTAACCTTGCTTAATTAACTAATTAAGACATAATTAAACATAAATTAATCATAATTATGTCTAAGTGGATTATGCCATCATCAAGCACTATCACTTTGGACCTTTGGTTAAATGCTATTTAAGTTCTCATGCCTTTTGTTAATTAAAACTCTATAGTGATTGGAATTTTACAATTTAGTCCTTGAGCTTTAATTAACCACTTTTTCGGCTAAATTACTTCATTGAACTTCAATATATTTTCATAATAACTCCGTAAATATTTTTATTTAATATTTACGCACTTGATTTACGAAAATGCGGTTTTGAAACTGCATTTTTCGACACCACTAAATTTTGGGCCGTTACATGGGAAGTTTTGAAAATGTTACAATTTAGTTCTTATTCGACCCCATGATGGTATTGAGCTTTTCTAAGCTCGTATAATGGTCCAAAAATGATTATATATTGTGTTTTATGCTTGTAATAATTGTAACTTGATGATTAATGATAGAATTTGTATATAATCAATTGTAGTTGCTCTAATAACAAATGTGACATCTTGTAGCTCAAACCTAGTGATTGGGTCGAGTATGGGGTATTACATCCATTCCAATTATCAACACTTAGCTTTGAATATCATAATAATGCATAGATTCAATATTATGCCAATGCATTCTCAAATTCAATTCCATGAAATATTTAATATTTTCACATTTGAATTTTTATCTTATTTTACCAATAAAATCTATTGATTCATTCCATAACCTCATCGACCCTTAAGGCTCATAACATTCATTTTGCATGACCTCTCACATGCTATCAATCATAATGCATACATTTGTATCCAATTAATCGAATCAAGCATGAATAATTTATTTTTTCATGTCAATTAACATAATCAATTACATATTACATACTTTGCAACCCCTATTAATCGGGTACAGACTTAAGATGAATATAAAGATCAACCTAGCATCACACCAATAGAAATTGCACTTGTACATCATCAGTACATACGAAGTAATTTGCACTCCGTGCCTCATCGGAATAAACCGAAGTAATGTGTGCTTCGCACCTCATTGTTATGTCTAAATTAATATGCACTCTGCACCTCTCGGTATTGTAACATCCCATAGTGGGGCCTTGAAGTTTTGGCCTGGCGAATAGGAGTTCGCCAGTAGATTTAGCGAGTTGGTATATGCCGGCAAGTTAGGTGAGCTAAAGTATGCCAGAAAGGTTGGCGAATTATGGTCCACCAGAAAGGCTTGGTGAAGTGGACCATAACCTCTAGTGGACCTGACAAGTTTTAGTCTCTGTTTTGGACCAAGAGTCAAAAGTAGGAGTATCCAAGTAGAGTTATACCAGAATTAGGAGGTCAATTTATATCACAACACCATATACATAATTATTTCCTACTTCTATTACAATTAGAGTATTCTAAGAACATTAAGACACTTAGTACATATAAATTAAGCCCTTGCCATTAGAAAAATCATGTTTGGTATTCTTAAAATCTTCACGATTATTTTGTTATCGAGCTCCAAAAACTCGAAAATAATCCCTTAGGATATAAGGTAACATTCTACTTCTTTGTTAATGTTTAGTAAGGTTCACAACAAAGGAAACTAGGTTTGCTAGAGGTCCAGTATATATGAACCTAGGTTCGCTTATTGACCGCCTCAGGGCGTACTAACGTCTAGAGTGTGAATACTGCAACTAAATATATGAAATCGAGGCAATGTCTGCAAGTGTACGGGCCAGGTTGCAATATAGTTTTTAGAATGAAGTAGGTGAGTACTCCGAGGATTGTACCCAGTGGAGGCAAGTACTAAATTAATATTAACCTAAACGTAAATAAAACTAATTAGTACTTTAGATAAATTATATTACGAGAAGACATAAAATAGAAAATAGTTTAGGTTTTATAAGAAAATAAATAAACATGCAAAATAGAGTGAACATGAAAAACTAATGTATAAATCAACCAAATCTAAGGCACGAGTGATTAGCTTGCTTCGGTAATTCCTGTTTTGGGTTTCTACTCAATCAAATAGTCGTTACCCTAGCAAAACCTCCCGATCTTCCACTAAACTAACGAGTCGATAAGAACTACTTATCTCTCAACTTTACGGTCCATACTGATTGGGGTAAGGGGTTCACGGATAGGTAATACTAATTTTGGGTTAATTCCTATTTAGATGACTTCCTAGGGTTTAAGTTCTTCCTATCCCAAACAGCTGATTCTATAAGAAACCCTACATAGAAATTAATTAATCACACTTCCACTCGCTAATCCCCCATAAGAGGATTAGATCCTTATGGATTTCATAAACACAATAAACTAGATAAATAAATAAAGATTATGAAGAAATGAAGAACAATAATTGAAGAAGAAATCCTGATTGTATTGAATATTTGAGGCGCAGAAATCCACAGAGTTTGCGTTGAATCTACAAGTCAAATCTTCCGATGAACACGAATGGAAATAACTGAAAATAAATACTAAGTCTAGAATAATTAGAAACTGAAAATAAAATTCTAATTTACAAAAGCGGTCTTTTATCAAGTGTCTTATGAGTCAATTTATAGTGTTAGGGTTGACCGTCATCCTTAGTCCTAGGTTGACTGACGTTTTTACATTAATTTTCATTGTACAGACTAAAACGCCCGCAGCTCAGTAATACATTCACATACAGGGTCGATGTCGCGACATCCATTATTTGTTTCGCAACATCGAAGGCAGTTTGCTTTGCTCAGGTTCAGCTTTAGGGGTGTGTCGTGACACCATATGCAGACTTGGAATTTTGGCACTCTTTTTACTATGTTGCAACATTGAACTCTCATGTTGCAACACGACAACCAGCCTCGAGCTCTCATACCTTTGAATGGTGTCATGCATACTCACTAAATATCTTAGTCCTCACTTAGGCCTCTTTTGGCCACAAAGGTCATAAAACAACTCAAATTACATTTTTTATTGAAATGAAACTAAAATAGAAAAACTAACTAAAACATAATAGAATTACTCGTATTCAAGCTTGATCGTGTCCAAACTAACTATGACAACGAATAAGGAAAGCGCACCTATCGTTCGGTAGTATAGCTATGGCAAGACCGGAAATGTCGTATCCTCAACGACCAAGAGTACTAGTAGTTACTATCTTTTTATTATCTAGCCTAAGTATTAAGAGAATCGATGTTTAATTAACTAATTACTAAACTAAGGATGCTAAGACACAGAGAGTGAATTGGGAAAATACTTTTGGGAAAACCAGTTGACTAAGACAATACCCGAGGAAGAATCCACCTAGACTTCACTTGTTATTTAACTCTAAACCAGACGATTTATTCACTTGACTCGATCCGTAGGATTCCCTAATTTATATTAATACCTCTTTCGAGGCTACTAACGTCTAACCCTAGGTTGATTAATCGAAATCTCTTTCTAATTAAAACCCCTAGTGTTGGATTAACTCGATCTGTGGACTCCTATATTAGGTTTGACCCTAATCAGACAGATTTTCGTCATCCTATCTCTAGGGTTGCGATCAAATCTGCTTAACTATGCTAGATCTACTCTTAAACAGGGACTTTTTCTCCACTGCCTAAGCACATCAATACTTGAATCAGTATCCTGAAATATTAAAACAAGAATTAAGAACACATAATTAAGAACAAATCAAGTATTTATCATACAGATTCGAGAAACAATAACAAGATTCGTCTTAGGTTTCATCCCCTCGTGTATTTGAGGGTTTAGTTCATGTTTAATAAAGAATACATCTCAGAAGAACGTAAATAACAAAACATAAGAAAAACCCTAAAACCCCCTGAAGGAAATTGAAGGGAAGATCTTCCGTCTTGAGCATGATTCCGGCTTCAGAGATGGATCAACTGGCTTTCTTGGAGTAATTCCCTTTGTTCAGCCCTCTCTGGCTTTGCCCCATCGTCAAAAGCCCTGACAGAAGGCTTCTGTCAAATTCCCCCTTTAGGTTGCCCTCTAGGGTGTTTATATAGGCTTTCGGGATGCCTTACTTGGCCCACAAGTATCGTAATCCGAATGAAACTCATCTTGGCCACGGTAGGGACACGCCCGTGTGAATCGAGCCCAAGGCCGTGTTTGAGTCTGCTAAAGTGGCACCGCTGTGTGGTAAACTCCAGGCCGTGTTGATTTCCTACTTTGGCCCATTTTCTCTGTTTTTGACCCGTTTTTCGTTCTTTTCATCCTCCGATGCTCTCCTAAGTATAAAACATGAAATTAAAGGATTAGGAGCATCAAATTCCATAATTCAAGGGATTAAATCATCCAAAAGTATGCTAAATGTGGGATTAAAATATGTATATATTACGGTTTATCAAAGCTCCTTAAGTATGAAAACCAGTTTAATCTACTACAACGAATTATAACAGATCACTAATGTTTATGTGTGTATTTTGAATGTGCTGATTGTAACTTATGTATGTATATTGCGAACCCAACAAAACCATCAACAAGCAAAGATAAAGGAAAAGCGAAACTTGCCTAAGTTTTAGCAAATTAATGAGTGTTCAAGGATCGCCATTGGTGTGTGTGAACCATAATGTTGATCAGGAGCTTTGGGTTTTGACCTAAGTTTCGAGAGTAAGACTTTTTTATAACTTTGTTTAATGAATGTGTTTAAATATGTGTTTTCATGAACAATGATTCGCGAGCTCTTTTTGGCGAGCTCTATATGGTCTCATGTTTTGCAAGTTCTTTGTAATTGCGAGCTCTATTTTAAGTTATTGTTTTGGCAATATAACCTTCTGAATTTATTGGATATAATGGCATGCCATAGGATTGTGAGCACTCACCTTCATGTTTTATGTTTTGGGCATTGAGGCCCTGGGACAAGCTGGAGAGATAAGGGAATGTCGAGCTATGCTCTATTCAATGGGACATGTTGGTGTGTTGGAGAGTGTTTAGCCTTGTGCTGCACTTATAGGACATGTTAAGGACTCTTTGATTCATTCTTAGGCATTATGAGGAGATCCGCTTACCCAACAGGAACAAACAAGTAAATAATATTGTGATTTTGAAATTCTATGTTTTTACTAAGCTGTAAGTGTTTGCGAAATAGACTTCGCACAAGTATGGAGAACTTTGTTCGTAGTTCAGTGACTACGCCTATGTTTCTGTTTAACTTATGTTTTGTACTGCAATGTGGTTATTCTTTCCTATTTATTCATTGTGTAACAACCCAAACCCGGCCCAAACACTACGACCGAATTTGATTTGTTACGAAGAAAAACCTTATGAACACCATTTCGATACCTATTTAATTTCCATTGAGAGCTTCACGTTTTCGGTTATCTTGCCAAAGCTATCCTTAGATTTAATTTGGAATTTTAATTAAGTCCAATTGTTATACCAGTTTCAAGTGTACCCGATGACACGAATAAACTTTTTCGTGTTAACTTAAGAAAACAAGTGATTGAATTCAATTTAATGATATAGTTTTAAGTAAATATCCAACATAAAAAAAAACACAACTATAGTTTATGGAGGCCTTATTACAACCCAAAATAAAAGTTATCAAATTTAAAGTTCTATAAATTTAAATCCTTTGCATGGCCACCTCGAGTCCAACCGGCTCCTCAACCGCCATCTACGAGTCACACGAAAAATGTTAAAGGAGAAGGTGAGTCACCAAGACTCGATATGTAACCCTTCCCCGGTTAATACAACATTTCATACACAACATATAACAGATTAATTATGCAGTATCGTGTACCCAACCTAGCCAACCAAACACCTTTGTCTACCCCATGTGGTACCAAACCACCAGCGGTGACCGTAGTCACGATGTGTTACCAAAACACCGGTGGTGCCAAACCACTTTGTGACATATAGTCACAATGTGCTACCAAAGCACCGGTGTCCGTAGACACAAATCGGGTGATGGGGCCAACCCATCGTGTGATACCAAATCACCGGCGACGATCCCATATCTCAAGTGGGGCCAACCCACGGTGGTGTTAACCACGGGGACAAGTCGCTATGAGGTACCAAACCTCCGGAGGTACCAAACCTCTGGTGACATATAGTCACGCAGTGCTACCAAAGCACCGGTGCTCGTCGACCACGATATCACCGCCCCCTCCTCTCATCAACCCATGTCAAGCGCTTAACAACAAGACATACATATATCACATGTATCAAATAATCCATGCTTCCCAAAAGCATTATTATCAATCTCATACAAATAGAGACTTACCCGATCCTTGCTTGTACCATTAAGGTACTATTGCCATATCTACATAGAGCGATTTACATATAACATACACTTAATACACTTTATTAACTATTATAAGTGTGTATGTACACACTGTCACCACCGAATCGTCTAAATCCCGAAAAGAGATGTCGCCCCTCCTAGATCTACTGGTCCCTATATTCGCCAAACACATGGGTTAGTACCATGGCCTATTCGGCCAACCCAAACAATCCTAGGGGTTTGTCTTTTGATCCCAAAACCTTACCTTTAACTCTTTGCTACTATCCACCGCACTTGATTCACAAATCTGCTTTACCAAATAATCGATTAATGAACATTACTCATAACCAAAGCTTTTCGGCTTTTGAAAACCAACATAGACCTTACCCAAACTTACCAAAACCGAACGTTAGAGATTAGGGCTTGGGTCGCTTGCTTCACGATCTTGGGGTACCTAGAAGAGATCGATTACTAAAACATTTAGAAGTCTTGCTAGCCACTCCAAATCGGCACTTACCCCTAAATAAGAGTCGACAAAGAATAGTGAAGGGAACCCATGAAGTTTCGGCACAACTTACCTTCACCAAAGCGATTGACCACGAAAATCCAAAGAGATCTATACTGCTTCTACTATTCGGCCAAGGTGCTACCAAAAAGAAAAAGAGAATTCCGGCACTTCAATATGGGTGTATCGGTTTTATGAAGGAAATTAATGGCAAGAGAGGGTGATAAGAGTGTTGGCTAAAGGAGTGGATGTTCGCCACAAGAAAATAAAAGAGAGGAGGGATTGATGATGGGAATTCGGCAAAGAGAAGTAGAGAGTGTTTCGGCCAAGGGTTTGAGAGAACAAAGAAAATAAAAGAACACAAGGGAGAGGGGTTAGGGTTTTTCGGCAACTTAGCAAGAATGGAAAAAACCAAAACAATGAGCTAGGGTGGGGTTTTTATAAGCATTCGGCCCCCTCTTCAAGCTTGCCGTCCAACCTAGGCAACAAGGAGTTCAACTCCTAGCCAACTCCTAATTTTCCTCTTGGCCACTCATTTAAATTAATTCAAACTAATTTGAATTAATTCACCTTTTATCAAATAATAATCCAACCAATATCCTTGAATATCTTCTCATTATTACTATAATTAAACAAATAAAACTCTTCTATTATCCCTAAATAATTACACCTAATAAAAGAGTTTGAAGGAGAAAAACTCTCCCCCTTGTGCCAGTCCAAATAAAAACAAAAACAAGAGGATTTTGTGACTCGAACCAAGGCTCTCCCTTGCTCCTTGGTGGCGTCACATGTAGCTCTTAAGTGGGCTTCTTTTGCCACTTTACCAAGGGCTTTTTAGTGTTAAATTACCCACATTTATTCTTATAACACCACTTACCAAGGCTCCTTCTTTTAAAATTAAAAAAAAGCGAAATTTCCCAAACAAACCGCACACACTCAAAGCCTTAAATTAAGCTCTATTATTCCATTAATAACATCGCAGCAGCTTCATAACAAGAAAAATAGTCAAATTCCAAATAACCCCATATTTGGGATGTTACGATTCTACCCCTTAAAATAAATTTCGTCCTCGAAATTCCTTGATCGAAAGAGATGGGGGTATTGCGCGCATCATCACCTCCTGGGCTCCCACGTAGCTTCTTCCACTCAGTGGTTCCGCCATAACACTTTTACTAAAGGCACTTTGCCTTCTACGTAGGACTTTCACATCTCGGTCTATAATCTGAACCGGTTCTTCCTCAAAAGATAAATCCGTGTTCACCTCAATCTCGCATCGGCACAACGTCACGAAGGATCTCGACCGATACTGCCTCAAAGATTGATACATGAAATACGTCATGAATCGACTCGCTTCTGCAGCGACTCTAGCCGATAAGCCACTTTGGTCCTACTCGCTTCACAACAAAGATATGGCCCGATGAACCTTGGGCTTAACTTCCTTTCCGTCCAAATCTCAACACCTTTTTCCAAGGCGACACTTTCGTAAAGACTTTGTCTCCACAAAGATACTCCACTTCCTTGCGTTTGAGATCGGCATAAGACTTCGCCTATCCGATGCTTCCTTGAGACGAGACCGAATCACCTTGACTTTGTCTTCCGTCTCGGTTACCACCCTGGACCTGCAATTTGTCTTTCTCCCAACTCCGTCCAACATGTAGAGTACGACACTTTCGTCCATATAGGGCCTCGTATGGAGCCATTTGAATACTCGCTTGATAACTATTGTTATAAGCGAATTCCGCTAATGGTAGGTACTCCTCCCAACTACCACTAAAATCCAAGACCACGACCTCTTAACATGTCTTCTAAAATCAGTATCACCCTTCCGATCGTCCGTCGATTTGGGATGGAAAGCCGTCTTCAAATCTAACAGTGTACCTAAAGCTTGATGCAACGCTTTCCAAAACCTTGACGTAAATCGGGGTCCCTATCCGAGATAATCGACATCGCACGCCATGCAACCTCACTATTTCACCCACATACGACCTTCGCTAACTTCGGAGTGAGTAATCCATTCTCACCAGGCATGAAGTGAGCTGATTTAGTTAGGCGATCCACAATTACCCAAATCGCATCCTTCTTGGTGGGCGTAAGGGTAGCCCACTAACAAAATCCATGGTGATTCTCTCCCATTTCCATTGAGGATCTTTATCGGTTGAAGTAGTCCCGATGGTGGTGATGTTCGACCTTAACTCGCGACACGTCGACACTTCCCTCTGAACTCCGTTATCTCACGCTTCAACCTGTGCCACGGTAATCAAGCTTTCCGCAAATCTCCATACATCTTGCTTCCCCGGGATGCATAGCGTATGGGCTGCTATGTGCATCTTGGAGAATTTTCTCGCCTTAATTCTCGGATCCTTTGGTATACATACTCGTCCTTGAAAACAAAGCGCTCCTTCACTAGTCGATGTGCACTTTCCAAACCACCGTCTTGAACTTGTACCCTCTTCAACTCAAGCCTTCATCCACTAATCGCTTTTCCTTAATCTCTCAATCCATGTCGGCTTAACTTGAAGTTCTGCCAAAAGACTCCCATCGTCATATAGACTTAACCGAGCGAACATCGCTCTTAAGTCCGTCACAACCTTCCGGCTCAATGCGCGTCGGCTACCACATTAGCCTTTCGGATGGTACTCGATTGAACAATCATAGTCCTTTAGTAGTTCAATCCATCGACGCTGTCTCGATTCAAATCCTTCGAGTCGAAGATACCTCAAGCTTTTGTGATCCGTGTAGACCATCGACTTCTCTCCATACGTAATGTCTCCATATCTTGAGAGCGAAAACGACCACTGCTAACTCCAAGTCGTGAGTTGGGTAGTTAACCTCATGCGATCTTAAGCGACGGGATGCATAGGCTACTACCTTCCCATCCTGCATCAACACACATCCCAAACCGGTGTGAGATGCATCACAATAAAGCGTGAATAACTTTCTGCTTCAGTGTACCAAAACCGAGCTTCCGTCAAAATCTTCCTTAACTTATCAAAGCTTTCTTGCTTGCTTTTCCGTCCATACAAGCGGGACACCTTTCCTTAGCAACTTAGTCAACGGCGCTGCTATTAGAGAGAATCCTTCCACGAATCTCCGATAGTATCCTGCTAAACCCGAAAACTTCGTATTTCACCACCGTCCCAGGTGGTTTCCACTCCAATCTTTGCTTCAATCTTGCGAGGGTCTACCCTAATTCCTTCAAATGACACTACATGACCTAAGAAAGCCACCTCCTAAGCCAAAATTCACACTTACATCGAATTTGGCATATAACTACTTCCCCCTCAATACTTGCGTAACTATCCGTAAATGCTTGTCATGCTCCTCTTACGTCTTTGAGTAAACCAATATGTCGTCTATGAACACCACGACGAACCGGTCCAAAATCTTCTTTGGAATACTCTGTTCATCAAGTCCATAAATGCCGCCGCGGTGCATTGGTCAACCGAATGGCATCACCAAGAACTCGAAATGCCCATACCGAGTTCGAATGCCGCTTTGTGAACGTCGACCTCCTTTACCTTAAGTTGATGATATCGACCTTAGGTCTATCTTCAAAACACCGAGGCACCCTTCAGTTGATCAAACAAGTCATCAATCCGAGGCAACGCGATACTTGTTCTTGATCGTTAACTTATTTAATCGACGGTGAGTCGATGCACATCCGCATAGAACCGTCCTTCTTCTTGACAAACAACACAGTGCTCCCCACGGAGATATACTTGGTCGTATAAACCCTCTATCCAAGAGCTCCCGAATTTGAGCCTTTAGCTCCACCAATTCCTTTGGTGCCATTCGGTATGGTGCTATGGACACAGTGCCGTTCGGTAGCAAGTCTATACCGACTTCGACTTCTCGATCCGGAGGCAAACCCGGAAGTTCTTCCGGGAATACATCAACAAATTCCCCAACCGTTCGGACCTTTTCAATTACTAACCCCTTAGCTTCCAAAGCACGATTTGAACCAAATACGCCTCACAACCCTTCTTGACCATCTTTTCACCTTCAAGCGATCCACTACGTTGGATAGATAATTCCTTCTATCTCCTATCATAACCACTTCATCACCTTCTACTGCTTTAAGGACCATGCGCTTAGTCGCGCAATCCAAACTCGCTTGGTACTTAACCAACCAATCCATACCAAGGATCAAATCGAACTCCCCAAACGGTAGTTCCATTAGATCGACTACAAATACTACCCCTTGAAGTTCTAGGGGTGCGCCTCTATAGAGTTTGTCTACGACTACGGAGTGACCTAAGGGGCTAACTACTGGTCATCTCCCTAGAAGCGCTTTGAGTTTAGGTCCATAGTTCCTACCACACTACAAGCAATGTGCGAGTGCATCGAGCCCACATCAATCAATGCAACATAAGGAAAACCGAAAATTAGAAACGTCATCGGTTATGACATCCGGTGCGTCACCTTCTTCGCGACACCTCATTTGCGTAAACTAAGCCAGTGCGCCTAGCCTCTGTGTTGCCCGAACCTCTGCCTTGAGTTCCACGACCTCGGTTAGGACCGTTGTTTCCTCTACCATTACCACGACCCCTCTGTGGTCCTACATTTCTATCCTGAGCACGGTTCTGGCCCTCTGGCTGCTTCTTAGCTAGTTTCTGGGGACAATCTCTGACGCGATGCTCCAAAGACCCACACTCAAAACATCCTTTATCACCGGTCCAACAACCTCCCCAATGGGTCTTTCCACAGCGATTGCACTGAGTCGGCCTTTGATTAGCAGTCGTGGGCCTTGCTGCCTGATTGGGCCCACTTGGCCTAGCCTTTTTCTGAGCACTTCCGCTTGACCCAGCTGACCCAAAACTTCTCTTTCGATTGTTCTTACTTATAGTTCTGCCTCACAGCCTCCTTGATTCCTTCGGCTACCTTAGCCTTCTCCACTAGAGATGAGAACTCACGAACTCTTTGTGGGGCAATCAAGAACCTTAAATCATCTCGAGTCCGTCCTCAAAGCGGACACAGCGCTCATGTTCGGTGAGCCACGATGCCTCTCGCATATCTACTCACTTAGAAATTCCGCCTCATATTCGGACACGGACTTAGTTCCTTGCACTAATCCCGAGAAAGCCTTTCTCTGCAAGGCGTCGGTGTAGCTAATGCCCACATACTTTTTCCGATGGCGCTTACAAATACTCCCAAGTCAAATCATCTCATTGTAGCCCCATCTCGAACCGTAAGCCATCAACGATCGCTTCATCCTTTAGAAGCGACATCGCCCCTTTCGACTTCTCTTCCTCGGTCAAGTCAAGGTCATCCATGATTCTTTCGATTGACTCAGGCCAATATTCCACCTTTGGGTGCCACTCCGACACACTCGGAATACCTCCGCTCCGTTAGATCGGAGTCGCTCGGGACAGATTTCCGAGCTCCCACATTTCCACCAGCCCCACCACCATCTCCAAGACTCGCAACACGCGACTTGCGATACCGACTCGCCACCGGTCTGCTCCGCCGGCTCCTCACTCTAAAAGTAGGAGGTGGTGGTGGCAATGGTACCTCATTTTCTGAACCTTGTCCTGACTGACGGGTTCGACACCGTCATCCTACCCCTACCACGTCCACGGCGTCCACGTCCTCTAGAACTCATTCTATCTACCGCGTTTTTAATCGATTCACGAAAAATTTTATGCGTTAGCATTTGTTTCACTTTATTACTCGCGAAGAAGTTTTATGGATGAGGTTTAATCAGAGATTCTTTCGAGCAAACAATGTTTCAGTTTCCTATCCTAGTTCACACAAAGAAGTTCATGCATCCATTCCTTAATACTTTCCATACCTATTCACTCATCTGACATTTCGCCCATTTCTAACCCGTGGGTATTTTCGTCTTTTTCCTACTGGGGTATTTTCGTAATTTTCCAAAGACCAAGATATTTTGGTTGATGATTTCCAAAGCTAAGTTATTGAATGTTTTATAAAATCATTGGAATTTTGGGGCAAAACCATTGAGTTAATAAATTTTTTTTTTTTTTTATGGGTCGGGCATTTTGGTAATTTTACTCCTAAGGGTATTTCGTAATTTTTCACAAGTCAAGTTTTCCGAGAAAACATTGTATACGTAGTGTTCTAGGGTTTAAGAGGGTTATTGGATAAGTTTTGAAAACATTAGGGCTTGTTATTCATTCCATTTCAAAAAAACAAGGCTAATTCCCTTCTCGGTTTTAATCATTGTTTTTAGCCTATGACCGAGCCTTCCCGGTCGGGGTGAACCAAAGCTACGCACTGGCGCGAGTCTGAGTGAAGAGGAGGTGGGTCACGCGGACCGCTTAAATACCAAGCTCTCACCGAACCTTTCTAGACATGCGCACGAGAGGTTACCACACCACCGAGCCTTCGAGTTAGGGTGAACCGAAGCTACGCACTGGTAGGATACTGCGAAGAGGAGGTGAGTCACGAGGACCGCTTAAATACCAGTGCTCTTCCGATCCAATCCTAGACATGCGTCATGTGGGTTACCACACCCTAGCTCATTGACTAAGTCATAGGTTGGTTTAGTTCTTTAAGTCTTATGCTCTGCTTTGTGTGTTTGAGTAATCTAACCTTAGGGTCCAAGTCCTATAAGACTATTCTACGTTCCATGCTTCCTACCCTTCTACAGAATATAATTCACAGAAAGGTTTAGATGTACTTACCTGGGCGGATCGGTGCCGGAGACTCGGGCCATGCTGCTTAAAACCCAGAAATCATACCATAAGGCCTACCAAAAACATTTTTGGGCCTTGGGCCCCACAATGAGCTTTGAACTGGCTCGATACCAGTTCAGTAACAACCCAAACCCGGCCCAAACACTACGACCGAATTTGATTTGTTACGAAGAAAAACCTTATGAACACCATTTCGATACCTATTTAATTTCCATTGAGAGCTTCACGTTTTCGGTTATCTTGCCAAAGCTATCCTTAGATTTAATTTGGAATTTTAATTAAGTCCAATTGTTATACCAGTTTCAAGTGTACCCGATGGCACGAATAAACTTTTTCGTGTTAACTTAAGAAAACAAGTGATTGAATTCAATTTAATGATATAGTTTTAAGTAAATATCCAACATAAAAAAAAACACAACTATAGTTTATGGAGGCCTTATTACAACCCAAAATAAAAGTTATCAAATTTAAAGTTCTATAAATTTAAATCCTTTGCATGGCCACCTCGAGTCCAACCGGCTCCTCAACCGCCATCTACGAGTCACCTGAAAAATGTTAAAGGAGAAGGTGAGTCACCAAGACTCAGTATGTAACCCTTCCCCCGGTTAATACAACATTTCATACACAACATATAACAGTTAATTATGCAGAGTATCGTGTACCCAACCTAGCCAACCAAACACCTTTGTCTACCCCATGTGGTACCAAACCACTTTGGTGACCGTAGTCACGATGTGTTACCAAAACACCGGTGGTGCCAAACCACCGGTGACATATAGTCACAATGTGCTACCAAAGCACCGGTGTCCGTAGACACAAATCGGGTGATGGGGCCAACCCATCGTGTGATACCAAATCACCGCGCACGATCCCATATCTCAAGTGGGGCCAACCCACGGTGGTGTGCTAACCACGGGGACAAGTCGCTATGAGGTACCAAACCTCCGGAGGTACCAAACCTCACGGTGACATATAGTCACAGTGTGCTACCAAAGCACCGGTGCTCGTCAAGACGATATCACCGCCCCCTCCTCTCATCAACCCATGTCAAGCGCTTAACAACGGTACATACATATATCACATGTATCAAATAATCCATGCTTCCCAAAAGCATTATTATCAATCTCATACAAATAGAGACTTACCTTGGATCCTTGCTTGTACCATTAAGGTACTATTGCCATATCTACATAGAGCGATTTACATATAACATACACTTAATACACTTTATTAACTATTATAAGTGTGTATGTACACACTGTCACCACCTGAATCGTCTAAATCCCGAAAAGAGATGTCGGCCCCTAGATCTATCGGTCCCTATATTCGGCCAAACACATGGGTTAGTACCATGGCCTATTCGCCAACCCAAACAATCCTAGGGGTTTGTCTTTTGATCCCAAAACCTTACCTTTAACTCTTTGCTACTATCCACCGCACTTGATTCACAAATCGCTTTGCCAAATAATCGATTAATGAACATTACTCATAACCAAAGCTTTTCGGCTTTTTGAAAACCAACATAGACCTTACCCAAACTTACCAAAACCGAACGTTAGAGATTAGGGCTTGGGTCGCTTGCTTCACGATCTTGGGGTACCTAGAAGAGATCGATTACTAAAACATTTAGAAGTCTTGCTAGCCATCACGAAATCGGCACTTACCCCTAAATAAGAGTCGACAAAGAATAGTGAAGGGAACCCATGAAGTTTCGGCACAACTTACCTTCACCAAAGCGATTGACCACGAAAATCCAAAGAGATCTATACTGCTTCTACTATTCGGCCAAGGTGCTACCAAAAGAAAAAGAGAATTCCGGCACTTCAATATGGGTGTATCGGTTTTATGAAGGAAATTAATGGCAAGAGAGGGTGATAAGAGTGTTGGCTAAAGGAGTGGATGTTCGGCCAGCAAAGAAAATAAAAGAGAGGAGGGATTGATGATGGGAATTCGGCAAAGAGAAGTAGAGAGTGTTTCGGCCAAGGGTTTGAGAGAACAAAGAAAATAAAAGAACACAAGGGAGAGGGGTTAGGGTTTTTCGGCAACTTAGCAAGAATGGAAAAAACCAAAACAATGAGCTAGGGTGGGGTTTTTATAAGCATTCGGCCCCCTCTTCAAGCTTGCCGTCCAACCTAGGCAACAAGGAGTTCAACTCCTAGCCAACTCCTAATTTTCCTCTTGGCCACTCATTTAAATTAATTCAAACTAATTTGAATTAATTCACCTTTTATCAAATAATAATCCAACCAATATCCTTGAATATCTTCTCATTATTACTATAATTAAACAAATAAAACTCTTCTATTATCCCTAAATAATTACACCTAATAAAAGAGTTTGAAGGAGAAAAACTCTCCCCTTGTGCCGTCCAAATAAAAACAAAAACAAGAGGATTTTGTGACTCGAACCAAGGCTCTCCCTTGCTCCTTGGTGGCGTCACATGTAGCTCTTAAGTGGGCTTCTTTTTGCCACTTTACCAAGGGCTTTTTAGTGTTAAATTACCCACATTTATTCTTATAACACCACTTACCAAGGCTCCCTTCTTTTAAAATTAAAAAAAACGAAATTTCCCAAACAAACCGGCACACTCAAAGCCTTAAATTAAGCTCTATTATTCCATTAATAACATCGCAGCAGTTCATAACAAGAAAAATAGTCAAATTCCAAATAACCCCATATTTGGGATGTTACACATTGAGTTCGTAAAGAACTCACCCACTCCCTTTATTAACCTTACAAATATTTAGATTGTAAGGTGAGCAGTCGCGAGGCGAGTGACCCAAGCAAAGCACTAGCACTCCAAGGATGATACAGGAGAACCCTGGAGTCAAAGGCAATGGGGAATATCTTGTTTGGGCTTAGAAATTTTTTTGGATGATTTCACTACTTGTTTAGGAACTTAGTTATTTTCTTTATGAATATTTATGATTGGTTTAATGTGCGAACCATTACTTTATTAAAACACCCCAGTATTTCAATATTACAATTTTAATCCAAATCTGTTTGATGTTTTCTTAATATAAGTGTTTCCAATAATATTACTTTCAAATTTAGAGTATGCCAAAAAATCAATAACATGAACATTTTAAAAACTAACAAACTTTTACAAAGTTCACCAATGTTACTACGAAGTAACAAGCGTTGTACTCTACTAAAAGTGCAAACTCCAACATTTGCCGTAGCATTTTCTGTGAACCCATAAAGTTTTTAAGTTACGGATACCTAGTGAACTGAGATTGCATAACCATAGCCTTAGAAGAAACTTGCAAAGTGTAACACCCCTTACCCATATCCGACGACAGAACAGGGTACGAGGTATTACCGAACTTAACAGACTTCTTCATACAATATCGGGCCATAAATTTTCATTTATACTTTAAAACCCTTCATTAGTACTCATAATATCACTATTATAGGTCTACTAGACCCTAAACATACATCTATACTGGTTTGGGCCTGAACCGTAAACTTACAAACACTTAGAAATTTTTTGATTAAGACAAGGCCACACGCTCGTGTGAGAGAAGTGACACTCATGTGCTTCAGGCCGTGTCCAAAATAAGGGACATTCTGTTTATGATGTCAGCAGCCATTTAGGGCCACACGGCCAGGTCACACGCCCGTGTGCTAGCCCATGTGACGAACTGAATTTTTCGTAAATTGGATGTAGACTTCACACGGTCTGGTACACGCCCATATCCTGAGGCCGTGGCCTTCACACGGCTGAGACACACGGCCGTGTCTCTGCCCGTGTACTTACTACTACGTATTCTGTTTTGCTAACTTTGGATGTAGGGGACACACGGCCTATCCACACGCCCACAGGGTAGACCGTGCGTCACACACGGTATAGACACACGCCCGTGTATCTATCCGTCTGGACAAATAGAAGGCTATTCACCAAGCCATTTGCCACCCTGAAAAGAAACCACATTCATACCATTTCATGCAACACTTAACATAACCATAATGTACCTATAATATTCAAAATAAAGACATCCACACCTTAACTTCTCACTACGTTCATCATGCATATACTTCACACCATACTCATTCAATTGTACAAGCTTACACTTCATGAATTTCATCCTAATTGAATAGATAGAACTTAACAAGTATTGGCCAATTCCAATGGCCAATTACAAAATGAAATAAGTAACATTAAGAACCAACACTTTGGCTAACCAATATGACATATCACAAAATGACCAAGCTCCTATACATGCCATACCTGAAATAATCAAACTTTACTATACCAAAAGAATAGCTTGATAGTGTGAACCGAGCTCCGACATCCTACGATCCCCGAGCTAGCTGGGCGATACTACAAGGAAAGGGAAAAGAGAGGGAGTAAGCATAAAGCTTAGTAAGCTTGCATGTAATAGATAGCAACATAAAATCTTGTAATACATTCATACTTTACTTTAAGTAGTAACACAAGTTCTCAAGCACATTGACATATCTTACTCATGCTTACTCTTACCAATCTCATAACACATATCGGACTCATTTCTCGTGAGTTTCTCATATGCACCTGTATCACTTCATCACATGACTTTAGCACTTTTACCATCTTGAACATAAACTTAGCTCTTTACCCCGTTGAACCACTTGGAATATCGAAGGATACTTGAACTCGTCATACACATAATACGATGCCAATGCCATATCCCAAATATGGTCTTACATGGGATCACATATTGATGCCGATGCCATATCCTAGATATGTTCTTACACGGGATCTCATATCGATGTTGATGCCATATCCCAGATATGGTCTTATACGAGATCGTTTATCGACGTCATGTCCCAGACATGGTCTTATATGATTTCATACTGAAGCCAGGTCCCAGACGTGGTCTTACACGGGATTACTACTCGATGCTGAAGCCATATCCCAGATATGGTCTGATAAGGCATCTCCTTTCGGTGCCGAGGGCATGTCCCAGACATGGTCTTATACGGGACCTTCTTAATCTCATGTTATGACAATGGTATCCTTTTTATTCCTAAGGTTCAATCGGGACTTTCACATAATATAATTTCATCATACTTTCATCAATACCTCATTAGTCAATTTCATAGAGATAATATACATTTCTCATGATATCAAGCATATTAAAACATAATATCATTACGTTGATTTATTACACACAAACTTACCTCGGTAACAAAATATGTACAGTTGTTCAATTTAGTCCATCACTTTGTTCTTTCCTCGGTTTCGGTGTGGACTTCGTGTTTCTTGATCTATAATGAAAATTTCACTTATTTAATGATCACATTGACTAAAACAACCCATGAATCATACTTTGGCAACATATGATTTTGCCCCTAAACTTTAACATATTTACAAAATGGTCCCTAGGCTCGTATAATGAAATGTACTCATTTTCTTGGTTACCCAAGCCTAGCCGAACACTTATTGAGCTTATAACAGCTCACACTTTCCTTCAAAATTGATTTTTACTACATATTTTATCATTTTTACAACTAGGTCCTTTTTATGAATTTTCCATGAAAATCACTTAGAAAAAGATGTTTATCATACATCAAACTTTCATATTCCTCCATTAAACATCAAAATACATGCATATCATACATGGGTAAATTTTTGAACATGAACCCTAGCTTAAAATATAGCTAGAAATAGCTAAATCGGGTTACGAGAATCTCAAAAATATAAAGAATATAAAAAATGGGGCTAGGAGGTACTTACAATCAAGCTTGAAAGTTGAAGAAACCCTAGCTATGGAGTTCTTGAAATTTTCGGCCAAGCATGGGGAAGATGGACACCATTTTTTTACTTCTTTTTCCCTTTTTATTAACTTATTAACCAAATGACCAAAATGCCCTTAAGATCCCTTTCTTGAGATTTTTCCTTCCCATGTCTATTTTTGTCCATCATCAAATATAGTGGTCTAATTACTAAATAAGGACCTTTAATAATTTTTCTAATACTATCTCATACTTGAAACTTCTATAATATCATATTTTTCAATCTTTGCAATTTAGTCCTAATGAATAAATTAATCACTAAATTATAAAATTTCTTCATGAAATTTTTACACAATCATGCAAACATGTCATAGACCTCATAAAAACCATAAAAAACATATTTCTACTTTCGATTTGTGGTCTCGCAACCATTATTCCGACTAAGCCCTAAATCGGGCTGTTACAATTCTCCCCCATTAGGGATTTTCATCCCCGAAAATCTTACTGGTAAAAAGGTTTGGATATTGGTTTCTCATAGCCTCCTCGGGTTCCCATGTAGCCTCTTCTACCCCATGTCTTTGCCACAATATTTTTGTAACACCCCAAACCCAGCCCAAAACACCACGGCCGAATCTGGAATGTTACGGGAAAGTGGTGAAACAAGTTCTAGTTTAATTAGTGAAATCAGACTTTAACTTTAGAAGTAAACCTTTCGTTTCAGGAGTTGTCGTTAAAAATAGTAGTTTGCCGAATAAAAATGCCCAAGTTGTATAAAATCCGATTCATTTTATGTCTCCGTGGTAAAAATGTTTCAATGTCACATTTTAAAAGTTATTAAATAAAAAATCCAACTTAAAACCATAAATCCCGAATAGTTGGAGTGGCCTTATTACAAAAACGAAATAACCAAAGTAAAACCAGCAGTTTGAAATTAAATGTACGAAAAACACTTCTGCATGGCCACCTCGAATCCCTTCCAACCCGGCCCAACGAATCATGTGTCACCTGCATTATTTTTTGGGAAATAATAGGGTGAGTCAAACCGACTCAGTGTGTAATTAAACGACACAGTTTCCACTATTGGCCTTAACCCACAACCACCTCATCCAGCATACCATGAGCAAAATAGAAATGCAACATGCAAGCCCACCCAACCTAATATCCATCCGCTACGCACCACCCGTACATCCATCCAACACACACCTGGGGATTACTAAATCGACCCTCCATCCGCTACACACCTCTTTGGCGGTCTATGCCGACGGACACACCGCTCAAAATCCACTTAGTGGTCTAGCCACTAATCCACTTGATTAAATTACAGATATCCACGATGAGACTCATGGTCATCATCAATCCACAATGAGGCTCGAGGCCGTCATTAATCGTGACAAAGTCACCCACGTACATAAATGCACACACTTCCCCTTAATCAACATATCCTGAACCCCATGCACATGCAGCATATTATGGTGAAATGGCAATATAACATATGAACATACCAGATATGCATATAAAACATGCTTACATGTATACACATTTGTTAACCACAACCTCAACATAAGTAGTATACTAACCTGGTTACTGGATTACCCAAATTAGGTAACAGCACCACCACAGCCACTATTTTGGCTACCACACAAACACACATATATTTATTAAAGCCATTAAGAAATAGTGCGATTACTACACACCTGAAAACCTGAAGAACTAGACTATCAATCTCCCTAGCGTCCTCACTCGAAGAGACTACAGTGATTTGTTTGTCTCTTTCTGACGCTAGCCCACACCCCGGTGGCCAATCTTGAACTGCTGAAACAGACCGCTTCTTGAACTTAGGGGTAAGGACATCGTGTCCAACCCCTCCCTTAATCTGACTGGTACTCGATTCCATCAGATGAGATCTTGTCAGAAAACTCAGTTAAACCTTGAATCCAAATAACAATGGAACTTAAAGAACACTTGATTGAAAGGGCATCTTACCAAAGTCAACAGAATCCCGAAACTATTCGCTTGAATCTAAAGGTTGTCGAGCACCCTACATAAGCCATGTTAGATTCAGCTTTACTGCATATGAACAAAAGATGTGGCCTTTGGCCGAACATTATAGCCTCCCTACCTTGCTCAATCGAATCCCGAAAGATCCTCCTCCCTTAACGCTGGCTACAAAAGACCCGAACCCAACCTTTCATGGTTTCGTCCACACAGAAGAACAAGGTTAGATTCTTGGTTTCGGCAAACCAAGGAGAAAGAAGAAAGAAAGCTCAACAGAGAAGAGATCCTTACCACCCTTAGATATTCGGCTCTGATAGATTCGGCTAAGAAATAAGGTTGAACGAATACACGGGATAGAAAAGAAAAAAATAGATCGACAAGAGAGAAATGTAAAGATAAATGAGAGATTCGGCCAAGGTTCTTGTGCAAAGATAGGTTATTCAGCCTTTGGAAAGTGAGATGAAAGTTTAAGGTTTCTGAGAAGTATGGTTCGGCTTTTGAAAGTGATATAATCGATGAAAAGAGGAAGAGAGGGTTGAGGTTTAAGAAGTTTCGGCTATGGTGAAGGTGGGGGTGAATTTCGGCTTTTTAGGGAGTGAAGGAATAAACTAACAGGAAGAGAAGAAATTGAATGTTAAGAATTCGGCAAGAGGGGAAAAGATAGTAAACGAAATGCCCAAATGGTCACACCTACCTTCGGCTTTAGACAATAGGAAAAGAAGAAGACAGAAATTGAGTTACCCTTGTTGACACTTTTGGCAAGACTAGAGAAGGGAGAAAACACAAAAGATGAATACTCCAGCCACTAAACAAATTCGGCACCTAACCCCCTCTAACATGACCGAAATTACCACCCCCTTAGAATCCCATAATCGGCCAACTCTCAAGCCTCTCACCCCATCCCCTCTTTCTCTCCTAATTTTACTCACATCCTCTCATTCAAATGAGTTTGAATGATTCAAACTTCCTGCTTTACTCTCCACCACTCATTCAAGGTGTTTGACTCTATCAAACCTCCTACACTCTAGTGTCCCAGTCGATCTCCAACACCTCCCCTCCAGACACCAAAATGAATCCCCAAAATGCTGTCCAAGTTGCTCGAACCTCTTCCCCCCTTGAACTCTCTCCTTGCAGCGTCAACCCCCTTGCTCCTAGGCGTCACCTTGCCACTCCACCACTTCACTTGTTGTGTCATCAAACACCATATTAAATCTCTTAAGGCCTAGCTCCCCTAGCTCTCCCCCAAAAGCTTAAAACATAAAATTTTCACTAAGGTTCCTACGTTACCCCAAGGTTACCCGAAGCCCCCAAACATACTCAGATAGTCATGTAACAAACAAAGGCACATAAACACGAGATAAAATTTCGGACCCCTAAATCCCAGATATTACAATTTTCACAAGAGTTATACTTTTATTTCTTAACTGCTTGACTTCCCGTGCCAAAATCTTAATCGGCTCTTCGCCATATGTCATATCGGGTTGACTTTCAACCTCAGTCAGTACAATCACATGTGAAGGATCTGATCGGTAACGTTACAACATAGATACGTGAAATACATCATGGATATTTTCCAACCCAGATGGCAGGGCCAAACGATAGGCTACCAGTCCTATCTTCTCGGTAACCTCATACGGTCCGATAAAGCGCGGACTCAATTTACCTTTCTGACCAAACCTGAGAACCTTCTTCCATGGCGATACTTTCAAAAATACCTTATCACCAACTTGAAACTCAATCTCTTTCCGTTTCAAATCCGTGAAGGATTTTTGTCTATCTGAAGTAGCCTTCAAAAAATCACTAATCACTTTTACTTTTTCTTCGGTTTCTCTGGCCAAATCGACTCCATGAATCTAATTCTCTCTGAGTTCGGTCCAATACAAAGGTGTTCGGCACTTTCGTCCATATAATGCCTCATAAGGCGCCATTTTCAAACTTGACTAAAAACTGTTATTGTAGGCAAATTCCACCAACGGTAAATACTTTTCCCAATTTCCTTGAAATTCTAAAACACATCATCGGAGCATGTCTTCAAGTATCTGTATTACTCTCTCCGACTGCCCGTTGATTTGTGGATGGAAATTTGTACTAAAATTCAACTTCGTGCCCTAGGCTTCTTACAACTTTTTCCAAAATCGTGATGTAAATCTCGGATTTCTATCCAAAATTATCGACAATGGTACTCCATGTAGTCTTATAATTTCTGAAACATACAAATCTGCCAACTTTTCAAGCGAATAATCAATGTGTACTTGTATAAAATGGGCCGACTTCGTAAGTCTATCAACTACAACCCATACGTCATCCTTCTTTTTTGGTGTCAAAGGTAGACCCATCACAAAATCCATAGTAATACGGTCCCATTTCCACTCGAGAACCATAATAGGCTAAAGTAGACCCGAAGGTACTTGGTGTTCAGCTTTCACTTGCTGACAAATCAAGCATCTCAATACAAACTCGGAAATATCTTTCTTCATACTCGGCCACCAATACCATTTCTTCAAGTCATTGTACATCTTTGTACTGTCGGGGTGAGACAGACAACTACTATGTGCCTCAGGCAAAATTTTTTGAATAAGCTCATCATCTTTCGGTACACAAACCCTATCTCGAAACATCAAATATCCATCATAACTAATCCGAAAGTCTGACTCAACACCCGACTCACACTAAACTCTCTTGGCTTGCAAACCACTGTCACCTTTCTGAGCTTCACAAATCTCTTGGAGAAACATCAGTCTACCTCTCAACTCAGCTAGAATAGATCCATCATCCGATAAGGCCAACCGTGTATTCATAGCTCTCAATGCAAACAAATATTTCCTACTAAAAGCATCGACGACCACGTTTGCCTTTTCGGGGTGGTAGTCAATAACTAGCTCGTAATCCTTTATTAATTCTAACCATCTTCGTTGCCTTAGGTTCAATTCTTTTTGAGTTATCAAATACTTTAGACTTTTGTGATCAGTGAATACCCGACATTTCTCACCATACAAATGTGTCTCTAAATCTTCAATGCAAATACAATGGCAGCTAACTCTAAATCATGTGTCGGGTAATTCTTCTTGTGCAGCTTTAACTGTCTAGAGGCATAATGTAACATCCTAGAATTAGGGGGTTCTGTATTTTGTGCTATTCTGTGTGTTTGGCTTGCCTAGCTTGTTATTTAGGTGTGCTTGAGGGTTCTGGGGAGGCTCGGGTTTGAGCCAGAGCTTTGGTAAAATTTTGCTTTCTGGGCACTTTAGGGGGGAGAGCTAGTAGAAGCAGGTCTTAAGATTAATTGCGCGTGCTTATTGACACAAATGAGCTGATGTCCAAGTGGGGGTGGCGTCACTAGCAGAGCAAGGGGAGAAGGAGTTTGAATCCCACCTGCTGCATTGTGGAGCCTTAAATTTTTGTGCTCAAGGTGGTGGAGTGTTGGCATTCGGCTGGGACTCTATCAGGTGAGGATTTGAATTGGTCAAAAAATTCAAATGGTGGATGGAGAGGGCCTGGTGGAGCGAATCTAGGAGCAAATCAAAGGATGTGGATGGTGTTGGGAGAGTTGGACCGAATGTGGGTTTTGTGGGAGGTGATTTTCGGCTAGAGGGGGAAAACGGTAGCAAAAATCGACATTTTGGGAAATGAAGCATAACCGAAACTTTAGAATGTTTTGTACCGAAACTCTATAGGTGCTTTAGTGTTCTCTTTTGCATTTTCGGCACTTTCTATCCTCAATACCAAAACTATTCTCACTTCTCTCCATTTTCCTCTTCATAGTCTTTTCATCCATTTGTTCTTTTTGCTTAACAACCGAAAGTTTATCTTCCTTTCTTCTTCACCATAGGCCGAACTTCCTTGAGTGATTGTTTCTTTGTTCATGCGTTACCTTTTTTGTCAGAGCCGAAACTCTCCTTGTCATCTCTCTTTATCTACTCTTATTAAAACTACCCTCATACCATTTCTTTTTCTCTTAAAGTTCACCATAGCCGAATTCTAATTCTTTTTCTTCTTCTAGTTTCAAGTGATCGTTTCTTTTCTTAATCTTTCTGGCTTCCATTGGAACCCCATTTTCTTTTAGCCTTCATAGCCAAACTTGGAACTCCTATTAGCATTGCTGTAATCGCCGAATCTAACCATCCCATTCGGCACTTTCTTGTTATTTCGGTAAGGGTTCTTCTTCCTCTATTCTTTTCATTCTTTTCTCTTCTCTCGTTGTCTTGTTAAAATTGAAGATCTTAACCTCACTTCTTTGTGGGCTTTGACCGATTGTAGAGAGGATTAATCTTACCTTCTCTTCTTCGTTTAGCCTTCAATCGGAAGGTAGCTGGTAAGTGGTGGTTTGGCCGAATGGATGGAGGGCCTGTTTCACGTTTCCGTTTAGCCGAAAGGCCGTTTATTTTGTTCTTATTTTGGGCATCGGTCCTAACCCTTGTGTTATTTAGGGACTCATCCGATTTTGTAAGCCGAATCTGCTGGTGTTTGGTTCTCCTTTGATCAAGGTAAGGATCCTCTTTTATCTGGTTTCATTCTTCTTTCTCTTTCGTGTTACTCTGCCATAACCAAGCCTTCTTGTTAGATAACTACCAAACCTCATTGTATTATAATCACTGATCGAGATTTTCTTCATGGATGTGAGTGCTAGCCAATCTAAGGGGTTACGATAAGGGAGCCAGAGGGGAGTGGACTCGTAGTCTCTACTCCCAAGTTCAAGCGACGTGCCGTATCTGTAGTGCGAGATTTTTCGTCGAGTTGTGGTAGAGAGCTGACATCTGTTTGGGATAGAAAAATCATTGTTATTCCCGCTAGTTAGAGTGTCGACGATCAAGAGTGTCTAATTCTTCGCGTAATTAGGTGTGTAATTCTCACACCTTCTTGTATTATTTCTGCATTAAGAACTGTGTTGGTTAAAAGCCGAAATGGCTGCAACGATAGTCGAGATACCCTTGTGGGTAAGGTTGGAGACACCAGGTAAGTACCTTAATGATTCTGCCTTTCGAATAACATAGCCTAAGATATACGTATGATTTGATTATCTGTTGTACATTGGAAATATGATTGCATTCATCATAAAATGATAAAATGTTGCATGAGCTTTGGGATATTATATTGATGAAAGGGGCAGTGTATTTTGGTGGCTTTGCCACATATTTCGGTGACATTGTCACAATAATTTGGTGGCTTTGCCACATATTTTGGTGACGTTGACACATTATTTTGGTGGCTATGCCACATATTACGGCGATGAGCAGCTGACTGCAGCATGACTGCCATCGATGGTGTGTAGCGGTAAGGGTCGATTGTAGAAATCCCCACTGGTGTGTTTGGCAGGAATGGGTGGTGTATAGTGGATGGATAACTAGGTTGGGCTGTGATTTGCATCACATTGCATTCATTATCTATTATACTGTGTTAATAGGGCTAAGGCCCAGTTCGTTCCTGTACGGGCTTTGCCCAATGTGAATTTGTAAGAGCTAAGGCCTAGATGGCATTTGAATGGGCTCGGGCCCAGTTATGTTCATGTGGGGAATTGCACACTGAGTCTTTTTGACTCACCCCTCTGCTTAATTTTTTGCAAGTGATCCTTATTTCTACGGATATGGGCCGAGGCGGACTCTGTGGTGGCCATGCACTGTCTATTTAGTAAACTCTATTTTTCTTTGCTTTAAACTCATTTTAAATTGGGATTCTGTTCTATAATAAGGCCACTGATTTTTTTAATTATTTTATTTTCAATGTATGAATTATCTTTTATGAATTAACCAGTACGGGTTTTTCCTAAAAACGTAAATAACTGTTTTCTAAAAATGTAACAAACAATTTACAAATAATATTGGATAAAATTTCAGTTTCACTTAACACGACATCAAGTATTTCCAAAATATCACATACCCACAATAGTTTAAATTCGACTTTCACAGTAAAGGCAGTTTTGAAATTAATTACAAGTTTTCAAAGATAAACACTGAGTTTTCAAATGAGCAACATATCCCGGAGTTTGTAAAAGAGATTCAAATATTTTTAAACGATCGCGAAGTTTCTTTAGCAACCATTCCATGTGACATGCCAGATCTGGTCGTAACAGCTAGGTCGGGTTTGGGGTGTTACAATTGTGGTATCAGAGCCGGTTGCAAAACTCGACTGTGGAATGGGTTCAAAAACATTTTTCAAATTTGGTCTGAAATATGGTTTAGAAAAAAAAATATATTCTTCTGGAAGTATGGCACCCGAGTCTCCGGCACCAAATCCGTACGGTAAGTCTTCTGACTATTGGTTGATTTGTATGAAAAGATTTTGTGTTATGATTGCTAGTTATAGGAGATACAATTTTAGAAATTGAGACCTTTAGAGATACGAGTTGCGGAAGAACTACTTCTAATTCTATCTTCATAAGCTATCCGTTAATAAACAGTGAAAGATGTACTAATTCATAAAACTTTTAATCAGATTGAGTCGACTCACTAAACATGAGCGCTAGAGGACGTGGACATGGTATACGCGGCTGTGGTAGAGGCCAGGGTGTGGAGGCTGGACCCTCGGAATCAGGGCATGGACCGGAAGGCAAAGTGCCAGCATCACCAGTAGCGAAAGCAGGGTCTCAGGACCGGTCTGGAGGGGATGATGCTTTGTCCCAAGCGATGTTGCATGTTCTGGAGCGAGTTGCTGGGGAAAGCTCGGGATCGGTAGCTCAAAAGTCTATTCCTGAGCGACTTCGAGCAAATGGGGCGGAGATATTTAGGGGTATTTCTGGTGTGGCCCCAAACGTAGCTGAATATTGGCTGGAGGCAGTTGAGCGAATTATGGACGACCTGGACTGCACGGTAGAGGAGAAATTGAAAGGAGCGGTGTCTCTTCTTCGAGATGAGGCATACCAGTGGTGGCTCACGGTAAGAGAGGGTACTTCGACAAATCGTATCACCTGGGATTTCTTTAAGACAGCGTTCCAGGGAAAGTCTGTTGGGGCAAGTTATGTGGATGCCCAGAGGAAAGCATTTTTAAACTTGGTTCAGGGGAACAAAACTGTAGCAGAGTATGAAGCGAAATTTCTGTGCTTAAGTCGATACGCCCGAGGGATAGTTGCGATTGACTATGAGCGTTGTGTACAGTTCGAAGATGGATTGCGAGACGAGCTGCGAGTACTGATAGCTCCACAGCGGGAAAGAGATTTTGCCATTCTGGTTGAAAAAGCTAAAATAGCCGAGGAAGTAAAGCGGTCTGAGAGGCAAAATAGGGATAAGGATAGAGGTAAAAATAAGAGGAGTTTTGGGTCATCGAGATCATCTGGGGGTTTTCAAAAGAGGCCTAGGTTTGATGGGCCAACTCGGGTTACAATGCCTGCTGCGGTAGGCCAGTTTCGACCATGTGCTTTGTGTGGGAAAATGCATTTAGGGGAGTGTTGGAGAAGAACTGGAGGATGTTTCAAGTGTGGATCTAGGGATTATATGATAAGAGACTGTCTACAAGAATTGGATAAGGTGCGGCCAGTAGGTCAGGGTTTTGCTCAGTTCAGGAGGGGTGGTCAACAGTCGTCGAGAGGTCGTGGTCCGGCCAGAGGAGGAAATGGTTTTGGTCGAGGTCGTGGAGCACCGGGCAGAGGTGCTGGCAATGCAGATGCAAGAAAGTCGGGTTTAGTCTATGCAGCTCGACGGCGAGAGGATCGCGATGCACTGGACTTCATAACCGGTACGTTTCTTATAGTTGATAAATCGTTTACAGCTTTGATAGATATTGGGTCTACACATTCTTATGTTGCCTGTACTGTATCTGGGAATTTGGGCATTAAATCTGAGATTGCTGCTAGAAAAATATCTATGGTTAGCCCTCTAGGACAATCTGTGGTAGTGAACAAGTTGTTTAGGAATGTGCCTTTAGAAGTTCAAGGGGTAGTGTTTCTGGCAGACTGGATGGAATTACCGTTCGGCGAGTTTGACCTGATCTTAGGTATGGACTGGTTAGTTAAGCATTGGGCAAACTTGGATTGTGCTTCTAAGCGCATGATACTGAAGACTTCCGAGGATGAGGAGGTGTTGGTAATAGGTGAGAGAAGGAATTACCAGTCCAGCGTGGTGTCTGCACTAAGGCCTGAAAGGATGGTGCGAAAAGGATGCGAAGCGTTCTTAGCTTTCATTAGTGCTTTGGATGCCAAGGAGTTGTCGGTAGAGAATGTTAGAACGGTGAAGGAATTCGTGGATGTCTTTCCTAAAGAGCTTCCAGGATTACCTACGGATCGCAAGGTGGAATTTGAAATTGAGCTACTCCCGGGAACGGCTCCGGTGTCTATTGCCCCTTATAGGATGGCGCCAAAGGAACTGGTGGAACTTAAAGCTCAGATCCAAGAGTTGTTGGATCGTGGATTTATTCGACCAAGTGTATCTTCGTGGGGAGCACCGGTGTTGTTCATGAAGAAGAAGGACGGGTCGATGCGTATGTGTATTGACTATCGTCAGTTGAATAAGTTGACGATTAAGAACAAATATCCGTTACCGAGGATTGACGATTTGTTCGACAAGCTAAAAGGAGCTTCGGTTTTCTTGAAAATAGATTTAAAATCGGGGTATCATCAGCTTAAGGTCAAGGAGGCGGATATCCATAAGACGGCTTTTCGAACTCATTATGGGCACTACGAGTTTTTAGTGATGCCGTTCGAGTTAACGAATGCACCAGCCGCATTTATGGATATGATGAACCGGGTATTCCAACCCTACCTAGATCGGTTTGTCATGGTATTCATAGATGACATCCTGGTGTACTCAAGAACGGAAGAAGAGCATGATTCGCATCTTCGGGTTGTTCTGCAGGTATTGAGAGAGAAGCAACTGTATGCCAAATTAGCAAGTGTGAATTTTGGCTGAGGGAAGTTACCTTCTTGGGGCATGTTGTTTCTGCCGAGGGGATTAGGGTTGATCCCCGAAAGATCAAAGCTGTTCTGGACTGGAAGCCGCCGAAGTCTGTAGTAGAAATTTGAAGTTTTCTTGGGTTAGCCGGGTACTACAGAAGGTTCGTTGAGGGATTCTTGTTGATTGCTGCACCATCAACCAAGTTGTTGTGAAAAGGGGTACCGTTTTGTTTGGGCTGATAAGCAACATGAAAGCTTTGAGAAGTTGAAGAGGATTTTGACTGAGGCACCAGTGTTGATTCAGCCTAAGGCTGGGAAGGAGTTTGTTGTCTATTGTGATGCATCACACACAGGGTTAGAATGTGTGCTAATACGAGAAGGGAAAGTAGTTACGTATGTGTCTCGGCAATTAAGACCACTTGAGGTGAATTATCCCACTCATGATTTGGAGCTAGCTGCGGTGGTGTTCGCTCTGAATATTTGGAGACACTACTTGTATGGAGAAAAGTCGATTATCTACACCGACCATAAGAGCCTGAAATATCTCCTTACCCAGAAGGAGTTAAATTTAAGGCAGCGGAGGTGGATTGAGTTGTTAAAGGATTATGACTGCTCGATTGAGTATCACCCGGGTAAAGCTAACGTAGTGGCGAATGCGTTGAGTCGTAAGGTGATATCGGACTTGAGGGCAATGTTTGCTCATCTTAGCCTGTATGAAAATGGTAGCTTGTTAGCCAAACTTCAAGTGAAGCCGACATGGGTAAGTCAGATTAAAGAGAAGCAATTGTTGGACGAAGTGTTAAGTTCTTGACTTCAGCAAGTGCAGGATGGTGAGGCAGGGGATTTTAGTCTGAACAGTGAAGGGGTGTTATGTTTTCGTGGAAAGGTTTGTATGCCGGAAGATGTTGAGTTGAGACAGATAATTATACGGGAAGCACATAGTAGTCCATACGCTATGCATCCCGGTGGAAGTAAGATGTACCGAGATTTGCGTGAACAGTATTGGTGGCCAGGTCTGAAGCGAGAAGTTACCGAGTTTGTGAGTAAGTATTTGACATGTCAGTAGGTGAAGGCGAAACATCAGTTACCGTCGGGGTTGCTGAAGCCGGTGAAGATTCCATTCTGGAAGTGGGAGAGAATAATGATGGACTTCATTAGTGGGCTACCCCTGACGCCTACTAAGAAAGATTCGGTGTGGGTGATTGTCGATCGGTTGACGAAGTCCGCTCACTTCATACCCGTTCGTGTCGACTATTCGTTACAGAAGTTGGCCAAGCTATATGTAGCGAAAATTGTGAGATTGCATGGGGTACCAGTGTCTATCATATCAGACAGGGATCCTAGGTTTACATCGCGATTCTGAAAGGCGTTGCATGAAGCTTTGGGTACAAGGCTAGATTTCAAGATCTGACGTTCCATCCACGCATTGATGGTCATCGAGAAGGGTAATACTGAGTTACGGAGGACATGTTGAGGGGCTGTGTGATTGATTTTAGAGGTAGTTGGGAAGATTACCTACCGTTGGCTAAATTCGCGTACAATAACAACTATCAATCCAGCATTCAGATGGCTCCCTACGAGGCATTATATGGTCATAGGTGTCGTACCCCTACCTGCTGGACAGAGCTGGGTGAGTGACAAATGTTGGGTACGGAATTGATCTCAGAGACTGAAGAAAAGGTTAAGTTGATTCGGGCTCGGTTAAAAGAAGCTTCTGATAGACAGAAATCGTACGCAGACCTGAAGCGTAAAGAAATAGAATTCTCAGTGGATGATCAGGTCTTTCTGAAAGTCTCACCTTGGAAGAAGGTTCTAAGATTTAGACGAAAGGGCAAGTTGAGCCCCAGATTCATCGGGCCTTATCGAGTGTTGAAACGTGTGGGACCAGTGGCCTATCAGCTTGAGTTGCCCCCAGAATTGAGCAAGATCCATAACGTATTACATGTCTCCATGTTAAGCCGCTATCGTTCGGACCCATCTCACATAGTACTGGTGGAAGAAATTGAAGTAAGACCCGACCTTTCTTTCGAAGAGGAGCCAGTGCAAATCTTGGATCGAGACATTAAGGTATTGAGAAGGAAGTCGGTTCCGTTGGTCAAAGTTTTATGGTGTAATCACGGTTCAGAAGAAGCCACGTGGGATCCGGAAGATGTGATGCGACAGCAATACCCTCACCTCTTTTGATCAGGTAAATTTCGAGGCCAAAATTTCTTTAAGGGGGTATAACTGTAACATCCTAGAATTAGGGGGTTCTGCATTTTGTGCTATTCTATGTGTTTGGCTCGCCTAGCTTGTTATTTAGGTGTGCTTGGGGGTTCTGGGGAGGCTCGGGTTCGAGCCAGAGCTTTGGTAAAATTTTGCTTTCTGGGCACTTAAGGGGGGAGAGCTAGTAGAAGCAGGTCTTAAGATTAATTGTGTGTGCTTGTTGACACAAATGAGCTGATGTCCAAGTGGGGGTGGCATCACTAGCAGAGCAAGGGGGAAGGAGTTCAAATCCCACCTGCTGCATTGTGGAGCCTTAAATTTTTGTGCTCAAGGTGGTGGAGTGTCGGCATTCGGCTGGGACTCTATCAGGTGAGGATTTGAATTGGTCAACAAATTCAAATGGTGGATAGAGAGGGCTTGGTGGAACGAATCTAGGAGCAAATCAAGGGATGTGAATGGTGTTGGGAGAGTTGGACCGAATGTGGGTTTTGCGGGAGGTGATTTTCGGCTAGAGGGGGGAAAGGGTAGCAAAAATAGGCATTTTGGGAAAGGGAGCATAACTGAAACTTTGGAGTGTTTTGCACCGAAACTCTATAGGTGCTTTAGTGTTCTCTTTTACATTTTCAGCACTTTCTATCCTCAATACCAAAACTATTCTCACTTCTCTCCATTTTCCTCTTCATAGTCTTTTCATCCATTTGTTCTTTTTGCTCAACAACCGAAAGTTTATCTTCCTTTCTTCTGCACCATAGGCCGAACTTCCTTGAGTGATTGTTTCTTTGTTCATGCGTTACCTTTGTTGTCAGAGCCGAAACTCTCCTTGTCATCTCTCTTTATCTACTCTCATTAAAACTACCCTCATACCATTTCTTTTTCTCTTAAAGTTCACCATAGCCGAATTCCAATTCTTTTTCTTCTTCTAGTTTCAAGTGATCGTTTATGTTCTTAATGTTTCTGGCTACCATTGGAACCCCATTTTATTTTAGCCTTCATAGCCGAACTTGGAACTCCTGTTAGCATTGCTGCAATCGCCGAATCTAACCATCCCATTCGGCACTTTCTTATTATTTCGGTAAGGGTTCTTCTTCCTCTATTCTTTTCGTTCTTTTCTCTTCTCTCGTTGTCTTGTTAAAATCGAAGATCTTAACCTCACTTATTTGTGGGATTTGACCGATTGTAGAGGGGATTAATCTTACCTTCTCTTCTTCGTTTAGCCTTCAATTGGAAGGTAGTTGGTAAGTGGTGGTTTGGCCGAATGGATGGAGGGCCTCTTTCACGCATCTGTTTGGCCGAAAGGCCGTTTCTTTTGTTCTTGTTTTGGGCATCAGTCCTAACCCTTGTGTTATTTAGGGACTCATCCGGTTTTGTAAGCCGAATCTGCTGCTGTTCGGTTCTCCTTTAATCAAGGTAAGGATCCTCTTTTATGTTGTTTCATTCTTCTTTCTCTTTCGTGTTACTCTGCCATAACCAAGCCTTCTTATTAGATAACCACCAAACCTCATTATATTACAATCTATGATCGAGATTTTCTTCATGGATGTGAGTGCTAGTCAATCTAAGGGGGTGACGATAAGGGAGCCAGAGGGGAGTGGACTCGTAGTCTCTACTCCCAAGTTCAAGCGACGTGCCGTATCTGCAGTGCGGGATTTTCCGCTGGGTTGTGGTAGAGAGCCGACATCTGTTTGGGATAGACAAATCATTGTTATTCCCGCTAGTGAGAGTGTCGAAGATCAAGTGTGTCTAATTCTTTGCGTAATCAGGTGTGTAATTCTCACACCTTCTTGTATTATTTCTGCTTTAAGAACTGTGTTGGTTAAAAGCCGAAATGGCTGCAACGATAGTCGAGATACCCTTGTGGGTAAGGTTGGAGACACCAAGTAAGTACCTTAATGATTCTGCCTTTCGAATAACATAGCCTAAGATATACATATGATTTGATTATCTGTTGTACATTGGAATTATGATTGCATTCATCATAAAATGATAAAATGTTGCATGGGCTTTGGGATATTATATTGATGAAAGGGGCAGTGTATTTTGGTGGCTTTGCCACATATTTCGGTGACATTGTAACAATAATTTGGTGGCTCTGCCACATATTTCGGTGACGTTGTCACATTATTTCAGTGGCTATGCCACATATTACGGTGATGAGCAGCTGACTGCAGCATGACTTCCATCGATGGTGTGTAACGGTGAGGGTTGATTGTAGAAATCCCCACTGGTGTGTTTGGCAGGATTGGGTGGTGTGTAGTGGATGGATAACTAGGTTGGGCTGGGATTTGCATCACATTGCATTCATTACCTGCTATACTGTGTTAATAGGGCTAAGGCCCAGTTCATTCCTGTACGGGCTTCGCCCAATGTGAATTTGTAAGGGCTAAGGCCCAGATGGCATTTGAATGGGCTCGGGCTCAGTTATGTTCTTGTGGGGAATTGCACACTGAGTCTTTTTGACTCACCCCTCTGTTTAATTTTTTGCAGGTGATTCTTAGTTCTGCGGATATGGACCGAGGCGGACTCTGTGGTGGCCATGCACTGTCTATTTAGTAAACTCTATTTTTCTTTGCTTTAAACTCATTTTAAATTGGGATTCTGTTTTGTAATAAGGCCACTGATTTTTTTTAATTGGTTTTATTTTCAACACATTAATTATCTTCTATGAATTAATCAGTACGGGTTTTTCCTAAAAACGTAAATAACTGTTTTCCAAAAATGTAACGAACGATTTACAAATAATATTGGATAAAATTTCAGTTTCACTTAACACGACATCAAGTATTTCCAAAATATCACATACCCACAATAGTTTAAATTTGACTTTCACAGTAAAGGCAGTTTTCAAATTAATTACAAGTTTTCAAAGATAAACACTGAGTTTTCAAACGACCAACCTATCCCGGAGTTTGCAAAAGAGATTCAAATATTTTTAAACGATCGCGAAGTTTTTTTAGCAACCATTCCATGAGACATGCCAGATCTGGTCGTAATGTCTAGGCCGGGTTTGGGGTGTTACACATAAGCTATCACCTTGCCCTCTTACATGAGTACACAACCTAATCCATTCAAGGATGCATCACTGTAAACCACAAATTCTTTTCCCGGTTCAGGTTGCACTAAAACTGGAGCCTCAATTAATAATGCCTTTAGTTTCTCAAAACTCTGTTGGCACTTTTTTGTCCATTCATCTGATTCAACATGAAGAATATCCCCATTTTCACATTTCAATTCAATAAATTTCCTTCCACAATTTACTATCACGTCATGAGCAGTTAACCAATCCATACCAAGAATTACATCGAATTCATCAAACAGAAATAACATGAGATTAGCCGGAAAGTAATGACCCCTAATCATCAAAGGGCAATCTTTGCATACTTTGTCAACTAACACACATTTTCCTAGTGGATTTGACACTTTTATCACAAATTCTGTAGACTCTGTAGGCATGTTCATACTAGATACTAATTTCATACAAATATACAAGTGGGTAGATCCCGGATCAATTAAAGCAACAACATGAGTATTATAGAGAGAAAATGTACCCGTAATTACATCAGGGGAGGACGCCTCTTTGTGAGCGCGAATAGCATAAGTCCTCGTTGGCGCTCTACCCTCAGATCTTGCAGTCTGCTCTCTAGATGTATTCTTACTACTCGTTCTGTTTCCCTTGATTTCTCTGTGGCCTCCCTCTAGTAGTACTTCCCAATTTTGCACTCTGAAATTTCTCTTTTTCAACCATCTCAGGGCATTCTCTAATAAAATGATCTTGGGATCCACACTTGAAACAAGCTCTCTCGTGTGCTTGGCATTCACCGGGATAACGTCTTCCACATTGTGAACATTCCGATATACTCGGTCGAGCATTACCAACACTAGCAATAGAAGTGGTCTGAGCTTTAGAACCCGAGTACTGTTTACCTTTACTTTTGTTTGAGAACCCAACTGAAGTAGCTTATCGAGTAGTAAACTCTCTTGATTTCTTGGACGAGGATTGAAATGACTTACCCAATTGTCTCTTCCTTGAGTCACGAGACTCAATCTCAGCCTTTCTTTTCTCTTTGGCCAATTCCTCGGCCTTGCACGCTCTCTCTACTAGCACAACAAATTCCTTCAGTTCTAGAAGACCAAAAAACAATCGGATATCTTCATTTAACCCGTCCTCAAACCTTTTACACAAAATGGCTTCAGTGGATACACACTCCCGGGCATATTTACTGAGCCTTACAAACTCACGTTCATATTCGGTTACAGTCATTCAACCTTGTTTTAGCTCAAGGAATTCCTTTCTTTTCAGGCCGATGAATCTTTGGCTAATATACTTCTTTCGAAACTCTTCTTGGAAAAATTCCCAATTAACCTTCTCCCTTGGCACAACCGACACAAGAGTATTCCACCACTGGTAAGCCGAGTCTCTTAAGAGAGACACCACACACTTCATACACTCTTCGAGTGTGCAAGATAGTCATCAAATACTCTAATAGTATTTTCAAGCCAAAATTCTGCTCTTTCCGGATCGTCATCTTTATTAGCTCGAAATTCCTCAGCTCATTGTTTCTGAATTCTATCAACCGTGGGCTTTTCCCTTCTTTCCACTTTTATGACTTGGGGAGCTACTGGGGTAGGCTGAGGGATAGGTGGGGTGGAGGGGGTTGCGTGTTCGGGTTCGTTCGAACGAACTCCGTATGCCAAGCATTCATCATGTGGAGAAAGGCTTCCCTAGCCTCTTATCCTCCTCTCTGACTCATAGTCATTGGTCTATTCTCATTTTTATTTGGCACCGTCCCTTGGGCGGGGGCCGGCGCGTTACTCTCTACATCATTCGCCACAGCTCTGTCGGGATCCATTTACTATATGAAAACATAATTTAAATCGTCAGGAGTCGTCACACTATCATTATGTAAATACTCATACGTATGGCATGTATAGCTAGACTCGTTCATACGCTACGTTAGTCTGAGAATCTACAAAATCGTATCTCTGATATCACTAAATGTAATACCCTTTATCTGTATCTGATGCCAGAATAGGGTACGAGGTATTACCGAACTTAACAGACTTCTTCATACAATATCGGGCCATAAATTTTCATTTATACTTTAAGACCCTTCATTAATACTCATAATATCACTATTATAGGTCTACTAGACCTTAAACATACAGCTATACTAGTTCGAGCCTGAACCGTAAACTTACAACCACTTAGAAATTTTTTGCTTAAGACAGAGCCACACACCCGTGTGAGAGAAGTGACACGCCCGTGTGACATATCACACTCCCGTGCTTCAGGCCTTGTCCAAAATAAGGGACATTCTGTTTATGATGTCAGCAACCATTTAGGGCCACACGGCTAGGTCACACGCCAGTGTGCTAGCCCATGTGACGAACTAAATTTTTCGTAAATTAGATGTAGACTTCACACGGTCTGGCACACACCCATATCCTGAGGCCATGGCCTTCACACAGCTGAGACACACGGCCATGTCTCTGCCCGTGTCCTTACTACTACGCATTCTGTTTTGCTAACTTTGGATGTAGGGGACACACGGCCTATCCACACGCCCACAGGGCCGACCATGTGTCACACACGGCATAGACACACGCCTGTGCATCTATCCGTGTGGACAAATATAAGGCTATTCACCAAGCCATTTGCCACCCTGAAAAGCAACCACATCCATACCATTTCATGCAACACTTAACATAACCATAATGCACCTCTAATATTCACAATAAAGACATCCACACCTTAACTTCTCACTACGTTCATCATGCATATACTTCACACCATACTCATTCAATTGTACAAGCTTACACTTCATGAATTTCATCCTAATTGAATAGATAGAACTTAACAAGTATTGGCCAATTCCAATGGCCAATTACAAAATGAAATAAGTAACATTAATAACCAACACTTTGGCTAACCAATATGACATATCACAAAATGACCAAGTTCCTATACATGCCATACCCAAAATAATCAAACTTTACTATACCAAAAGAATAGCTTGATAGTGTGAACCGAGCTCCGACGTCCTACGATCCCCGAGCTAGCTTGGCGATACTACAAGGAAAGGGAAAAGAGAGGGAGTAAGCATAAAGCTTAGTAAGCTTGCATGTAACACCCCAAACCCGGCCTAGAAGTTAGGCCCGAGTCCAAAATGTCACATTAAAGGCACACTCAAAAACGATTTTATAATTTAACAATTTAAGGCCCAAAAGCCCAAAACCCTTGTTACTTGTTAAGTTAAGAGGAAAAGCCCACATTTTAGGAAAACGTTCATATGTTAAGTTATTTTGGAAATCACGTTAACTTTAATAATTTTATGAAATTTATTAAGCGGATAGTTGAAACAATAATAATAAACCCAATATCTAAAGTCGATTAGTAGTTACATGGCCTTATTACAATCCAATGAAAAAAAAACAAAATATTAAAAACAGATTCATTTGAACAAATTAAAACATTTGATCAGCTTGTAGTGTGGCCATCTCCGAGTCCTCTCCCATGTCGAGCCGTCTATTCAGGATTACCTTAAACATTAAATTAAAGGGTGTGAGTTTTGAAACTCAGTGTGTACAACCCTTGGCAATCAAATCACATACAAATATTCACATTGGGCCTAAGCCCTATCAAAATCGGTGGTCTTGGGCCTTAGCCCACCATGACCTCATATCACATCATATTGTATCATATACAAACAAGTTAATGCAAAACCCATCCCAATAATGCATCCGCTACACACACCATTTCCCTTCCAACCATTACACACCTGTGGGGATTTCTAAATCAACCCACCCATCCTCTACACACCAAAGGTAGCCCGGTTGCGGAACTACCTAACGTTGCAGCAAAGCTGCTAATCATATAATGGGCTTAAAGCCACCGGTGGATCCATGGCCATGCGACTCTGCGATCCTCAAATCTTCCTTCGTACCATAATTCCCACCCATATGTATCCTAAACAGAATATTGTATGAATGCAACACACATTTTCACACATTCGGCACCTAGGGGTATTTTAGTCATCTCACTACACAGGGGTATTTTCGTAATTCTACCCTACATGGGTATTTTGGTAATTTGGCAAGATAGGGTATCTTGGTAATTTTGAAAAACAGGGGTGTTTTGGTACTTTTGCAAAACAGGGGTATTTTGGTACTTTTGCAAAACAAAGGGGTATTTTAGTAATTTAACAAATCTAAGGATATTTTGGTAATTTTTAAATCAGGGGTATTTTATCCCTCTCGGGTTTTAGTTATGAACTTTGGCCCATCAACAAGTTCTCGCGGTTAAAGTGAACAAACACTATGCACCAGATAGGATCTCAAAAAAGAGGAGGTGGGTCACTAGGACCGCTTAAGTACCAAGCTCTCACTAGATCTAATCCTAGACATGCATATGTCGGTTACCACACTCTAACTAATCGACTTGTCCATAGACATGTTTGATTATTAGGTTAAGTCTTATGTGATTTAAGAGTTGTTCAGAACTAGGCCTAAAGTCCATTAAACCCTAGCATACTTGTCTACGTCCCCCATAAAGCCCATTTTACATCCTTACGGCCCATTAGGCCCAAATCTCATTCATATGGCCTACTAGGCCCAAAACAATTCCAAATCATGTAACATGCGTGACTAACTTAATACGTATGACAAAACCAACCAATTTCATCAAACTTAGCTTTAGGGCCCACCGGGCCCGTTTAGCAACTTTAGGCTTTTTGGCATTGCTGATATCGTGTGTGTAGTGTTTCTACACACCTGGTTACTGCGACGTGCTATCCTATCCTTAGCCTTGATCCTACAGCCAACCAACCTTTAATCAACCACTCATACTTAATCAAAAATAATTACTCAAAAGACGAAACCTTACCGTAACCTTACCGTGTGCCACCGGGTTCTAATAGCCCTTCCTTAGCTACTATTTGCGAATATCCCCTAGATCTGCACCCAAACATATATCATCAAAATCAAGTGACTCATATTCCACATAAGTCACCTCTATAAGCCATACTTACATTCGACCATCCACTAATCCATAACTGAGACGAGAACACTTACCACTTTGCTAACGATCCTTACCATGCTTGCGATCTTTGAACCCTACCCTTGTTATTACAAGGTTAACGATAAGGAGAGGTTAGATAGCCTTTCGTCTTTTAACAAAACACACTAAGGAAGTTGACTGAGTACTTACCGAAACCCTCATTTGATCCTGCGGCCTAGATAGCTACTGAACAAGATCCGACTTTTAAACTTGACTAAGAGTAGATAACAACCGATTTGTGATGGAAGAAAAACAACAAGGAATCGAAAAAAAGATAGGGCTTTTCGATTATAAGAGAGTATTCGGCTTTCAGAAAAAGAAGAAGAAGGTAACACCAATAGGGATTTCGGCAAAAAGGAATGATGGTTTTTCGGCAATGGAAGAAACAGAATGAGGGGGAGAAAAGAAAAGATCAAATGTGCTTGCGTGAGGGTAACTACATGATATTCGGTCAAGAAAAGAAAGACTGACCTATTTGCAAAACTCTCCAAATGCCGAAAGCCACAATGAAAATTCGTAATACCCCCTAAAAGACCCAAAAACGACACTCATTTACCCTCCTAAGCCGAATTTATACACTTCCCACTTCTCAAAACGGCACCAACTCTTCACACTTCTCAGCTCCTAACTTTTCTCCCTGATAACTCCTCAATCTCATCCTAAATTTTCTCTAAGATAAGCTCATTTATCCCTTCCTTAATTTTCTCTTATGAACACTTCCTTCAGAGTTCACATCCAACGCCACTACTAACTATCTAGAAGGCAAAAATTAAATCCCCAACAAAATACCATGCCACTACTTGAACCTTGGACTCCCTTGCCTGCTAATGACGCCACCTCCCTGCTCCCTAAGTGGCTCCACATTGCCACTACACCACAAGCTCTTTTGTGTCATTTTTCTTCTTCATTTATTTAAAAGGCCTACTAACTAAAGTCACAGTTCCCTTGGGCTAAAACCAAAATTTTTCCTATACCCTTACTTGATACCAGGACATCTCCAACACCCCTAGACACTCCAAATTCATTAACCCTCAAAGCCCACATGCCAATTGTCATTTTCTCGCTCACTTAAAAATTTTGTGAGATCCAAAGCCCAAAGCCTAATTCTTCTAGGCCCAAATTCGGGGCGTTACAATTCTACCCCCTTAAAGAAATTTCGTCCTCAAAATTTCCAACTAACTACTAATCGCACCTCTCAAGTCACACCACTATGCTTTCGCTGCGCACTCTGATTTTAATAACACTAACACACTTCAACGTTGGGCATATGGCCCGATGCCGACGATCTAGCCTTAACATTTCCACGGCCTCTGCCGTGACTCCTTGCCTCTCTTCCAGTGCTCATCGTTGATTCTCGTATTATCAGAATTAGAATTTTTTTTTATGAATTTAGTACATAGTTTCACTGTTTAAAGCACATGTTTTATGCAAGTAATAATTTAAAAGTTGTTTCGCAGTCGTAGATCCACTACAAACTTAAGTTTCCTACGGGCTTTAGTCTCTAAGAACCTATTCTTTAAAGTAGCCCAATATCTAAATACAGTTCAGTAATTTAAATGTAGTACAGAAAACTTACTTGGCTCGACGTCGAGGGCTCGGTGAACCACACTTCAAAAATCCTGCAAAAACTTTTTAATCTACTTGTTTTAAAAAACAAAATCTAAGGCCCATTTCACTGCCCGAGCTTTGCAACAGGGCTCTGATACCACTAAATCTAATACCCCAAACCCGACCTAGATGTTAGGCACGAGTCTGGAATGTCACATTAAAGGTACACTCCAAAACGACTTTATAATTTAACAATTTAAGGCCCAAAAGCGCAAAACCCTTGTTACTTGTTAAGTTAAGAGGAAAAGCCCACATTTTAGGAAAACGTTCATATGTTAAGTTATTTCGAAAAACACGTTAACTTTAATAATTTTATGAAATTTATTAAGCGGATAGTTGAAACAACAACAATAATAATAAACCCAATATCTAAAGTCAATTAGAAGTTACATGGCCTTTTTACAATCCAATGAAAAATAAAAACAAAGTATTAAAAATAGATTCATTTGAACAAATTAAAACATTTGATCAGCTTGTAGTGTGGCCATCTCCGAGTCCTCTTCCATGTCGAGCCGTCTATTCAGGATTACCTGAAACATTAAATTAAAGGGTGTGAGTTTCGAAACTCAGTGTGTACAACCCTTGGAAATCAAATCACATAAAAATATTCACATTGGGCCTAAGCCCTATCAAAATCGGTGGTCTTGGGCCTTAGCCCACCATGACCTCATACCACATCATATTGTATCATATACAAACAAGTTAATGCAAAACCCATCCCAATAATCCATCCGCTACACACACCATTTCCCTTCCAACCATTACACACCTGTGGGGATTTCTAAATCAACCCACCCATCCTCTACACACCAAAGGTAGCCCGGTTGCGGTACTACCTAACGTTGCAGCAAAGCTGCTAATCATATAATGGGCTTAAAGTCACCGGTGGATCCTTGTCCATGCGACTATGTGATCCTCAAATCTTCCTCCGTACCATAATTCCCACCCATATGCATCCTAAACAGAATATCGTATGAATGCAACACACATTTTCACACATTCGGCACCTAGGGGTATTTTAGTCATTTCACTACCCAGGGAAATTTTCGTAATTCTACCCTACAGGGGTATTTTGGTAATTTGGTAGGATAGGGGTATCTTGGTAATTTCGAAAAATAGGGGTGTTTTGGTACTTTTGCAAAATAGGGGTATTTTGGTACTTTTGCAAAATAAAAGGGTATTTTAGTAATTTAACAAATCTAAGGATATTTTGGTAATTTTCAAATCAAGGGTATTTTATCCGTCTCGGGTTTTAGTTATGAACTTTGGCCCATCAACAAGTCCTCGCGGTTAAAGTGAACAAACACTATGCACCAGGTAGGATCTCAGAAAAGAGGAGGTGGGTCACTAGGACCGCTTAAGTGCCAAGCTCTCACTAGATCCAATCCTAGACATGCATATGTCAGTTACCACACTCTAACTAATCGACTTGTCCACAGACATGTTTGATTATTAGATTAAGTCTTATGTGATTTAAGAGTTGTTCAGAACTAGACCTAAAGTCCATTAAACCCTAGCATACTTGTCTACGTTCCCCATAAAACCCATTTTACATCATTACGGCCCATTAGGCCCAAATATCATTCATATGGCCTACTAGGCCCAAAACAATTCCAAATCATGTAACATGCGTGAATAACTTAATACGTATTACCAAACCAACAAATTTCATCAAACTTAGCCTCAAGGCCCACCGGGCCTGTTTAGCAACTTTCGACTTTTCGGCATTGCTGATATCGTGTGTGTAGTGTTTGTACACATCTGGTTACTGCGATGTGCTACCCTATCCTTAGCCTTGATCCTACAACGAACCAACCTTCAATCAACCACTCATACTTAATCAAAAATATGTACTCAAAAGCCGAAACCTTCTCGTAACCTTACCGTGTGCCACCGGGTTCTAATAGCCCTACCTTAGCTAATATTTGCGAATATCCCCTAGATCTGCACCCAAACATATATCATCAAAATCAAGTGACCCAAATTCCACATAAGTCACCTCTATAAGCCATACTTACATTCGACCATCCACTAATCCATAACTGAGACGAGAACACTTACCACTTTTCTAACAATCCTTACCACGCTTGCGATCTTTGAACCCTACCCTTGTTATTACAAGGTTAACGACAAGGAGAGGTTAGATAGCCCTTTGGCTTTTAACAAAACACACTAAGGAAGTTGACTGAGTACTTACCGAAACCCTCCTTTGATCCTGCGGCCTAGATAGCTACTGAACAAGATCCGGCTTTTAAACTTGACTAAGAGTAGGTAACAACCGATTTGTGATGGAAGAAAAACAACAAGGAATCGACAAAAAGATAGGGCTATTCGATTATAAGAGAGTATTCGGCTTTCAGAGAAATAAGAAGAACGCAACACCAATAGGGATTTTGGCAAAAAGGAATGATGGTTTTTCAGCAATGGAAGAAACAGAATGAGGGGGAGAAAAGAAAAGATCAAATGTGCTTGCGTGAGGGTAACTACAGGATATTCGGTCAAGAAAAGAAAGACTGACCTATTTGCAAAAATCGCCAAATGCCGAAAGCCACAATGAAAATTCGTAATACCCCCTAAAAGACCCAAAAAATACACTCATTTACCCCCCTAAGCCGAATTTATACACTTCCCACTTCCCAAAACGGCACCAACTCTTCACACTTCTCAGCTCCTAACTTTTCTCCCTGATAACTCCTCAATCTCATCCTAAATTTTCTCTAAGATAAGCTCCTTTATCCCTTCCTTAATTTTCTCTTATGAACACTTCCTTCAGAGTTCATATCCAGTGCCACTACTAACCATCTAGAAGGCAAAAATTAAATCCCCAACAAAATACCATGCCACAACTCGAACCTTGGACTCCCTTGCCTGCTAATGACGCCACCTCCCTGCTCCCTAAGTGGTGCCACTTTGCCACTACACCACAAGCTCTTTTGTGTCATTTTTCTTCTTCATTTATTTAAAAGGCCTACTAACTGAAGTCACAGTTCCCTTGGGCTAAAACCAAAATTTTTCCTATACCCTTACTTGATCCCAGGACATCTCCAACACCCCTAGACACTCCAAATTCATTAACCATCAAAGCCCACATGCCAATTGTCATTTTCTCGCTCACTTAAAATTTTTTTGAGATCCAAAGCCCAAAGCCCAATTCTTCTAGGCCCAAATTCGGGCCGTTACGTTGCATGTAATAGATAGAAACATAAAATCTTGTAATACATTCATACTTTACTTTAAGTAATAACAAAAGTTCTCAAGCATATTGACATATCTTACTCATGCTTGCTCTTAACAATCTCATAACACATATCGGACTCATTTCTCGTGAGTTTCTCATATGCACCTGTATCACTTCATCACATGACTTTAGCAGTTTTACCATCTTGAACATAAACTTAGCTCTTTACCCCGTTTAACCGTTTGGAATATCGAAGGACACTAGAAATCGTCATACACATAATACGATGCCAATGCCATATCCCAAATATGGTCTTACATGGGATCACATCTCAATGCCAATGCCATATCCTAGATATGTTCTTACACGGGATCTTATATCGAAGTCGATGCCATATCCCAGATATAGTCTTATACGAGATCATATATCGACGCCATGTCCCAGACATGGTCTTATACGATTTCATACCGAAGCCAGGTCCCAAACGTGGTCTTACACGGGATTACTACTCGATGCTGAAGCCATATCCCAGATATGGTCTGATAAGGGATCTCCTTTCGGTGCCGAGGGCATGTCCCAGACATGGTCTTATACGGGACCTTCTTAATCTTATGTTATGACAATGGTATCCTTTCTATTCCTAAGGTTTAATCGGGACTTTCACATAATATAATTTCATCATACTTTCATCAATACCTCATTAATCAATTTCATAGAGATAATATACATTTCTCATGATATCAAGCAGATTAAAACATAATATCATTACGTTGATTTATTACACACAAACTTACCTCGGTAACAAAATATGTACTGTTGTTCAATTTAGTCCACCACTTTGTTCTTTCCTCGGTTTCGGTCTGGACTTCATGTTTCTTGATCTATAATGAAAATTTCACTTATTTAATGATCACATTGACTAAAATAACCCATGAATCATACTTTGGCAAAATTATGATTTTGCCCTAAACTTTAACATATTTACAAAATGGTCCCTAGGCTCGTATAATGAAATGTACTCATTTTCTTGGTTACCCAAGCCTAGCCGAACATTTATTGAGCTTATAACAGCTCACACTTCCCTTCAAAACTGATTTTTACTATATATTTTATCACTTTTACAACTAGGTCCTTTTTATGAATTTACCATGAAAATCACTTAGAAAAGATGTTTATCATACATTAAACTTTCATATTCCTCCATTAAACATCAAAATACATGCATATCATACATGGGTAAATTTTTAAACATGAACCCTAGCTTAAAATATAGCTAGAAATAGCTAAATCGGGTTACGAGAATCTCAAAAATACGAAGAACATCAAAAATAGGGCTAGGAGGTACTTACAATCAAGCTTGAAAGTTGAAGAAACCCTAGCTATGGAGTTCTTGAAATTTTCAGCCAAGCATGGGAAAGATGGACACCATTTTTGACTTCTTTTTCCCTTTTTATTAACTTATTAACCAAATGACCAAAATGCCCTTAAGATCCCTTTCTTGAGATTTTTCCTTCCCATGTCTATTTTTGTCCATCATCAAATATAATGGTCTAATTACGAATTAAGGACCTCTAATAATTTTTCTAATACTACCTCATACTTGAAACTTCTAGAATATCATATTTTTCAATGTTTGCAATTTAGTCCTAATGAATAAATTGATCACTAAATTATAAAATTTCTTTATGAAATTTTCACACAATCATGAAAACAAGTCATAGACCTTATAAAAACCATAAAACACATATTTCTACTTCGAATTTGTGGTCTCGCAACCATTATTCTGACTAGGCCCTAAATCGGGCTGTTACACAAAGACCTTCCCTTTTAAACACTTATCTTTTTAAATACTTTGAAATATGCGAGTGTGCAGATGTACGCACCCCTAAGTTAGTTTGATAAACTACTATGTTCCACAAACTGCATTATTTTCCAAAACTTAGAGTACAAATGTTGTTAGTTCTTTTCTCTATATTCTTATATGCTTCCAAGAAATTATTGCTAAACTGACTAAATAGGTTCCCATGTTTCCGCTATTGCGTACCCTAAAGTCTGTGTAGTAAGTTCACGAGATGGGTTGCCTTAAATCCATGTATATTTTACTCACATATTTATGCAAACCCTTAACTTGTTTTGTATGTGAAACACCATAAGTATGCGAACCCTATTAGTATATAAGCTGATAACTAAAGTTTTGCAGTTAGTACTTATATGTTATTTCACTGCACTTTGATAACTTAAGCATATTTTATATTATAAATTGTTGGTGTGTTAGAGGTTAGGTTGGGTGTTAATGGGGAGTCACTTTGGTGGCTAATATGGCATTCCATGGCTTAGGTTTGGAAATTGGATTGGGTATGGATGTTACATTTGTTAGTATCAAAGCTCACCAAGTTGAACTGGTACGTTAGGTTTGCCAGGTTAACTGGTATGGTTTGCTAGGTATGTGAATACTTGAAGTGTCATGCATGATTGTTATTTGTTTTTGGGGTAGGAATGGGGAATGCACTGCCTTTGTTCAGCTTTATCTTCTACAGGATTATGCTTTGGATCACTCTCCATCATCCATCTTCTCAATAGTTGTACCTGTAAATATGTTTTGGCAAGTTATGCTCGCATATATGTTTGGCAAACTGTGTTCGCATATGTGTGATTTAGAAATTTAAGTTTCAAAGTGTGCTTGTTAAGTTTAGGATGTGTAACTGTATGGGCTTAATCTTGTGTCTTATGTACCTCTAGAGTAAGTAAAATGCCTCTAAGAAGAGTAAATGCGAACTGTGTTAATGGAACTACGGACCTTCCAAAGGGTTACAGGACTTTGACAACGGTAGTACGACCTCACAGGGCAAGTGGACTAGACAAGAGTGATGAACCATTAGTGCAAGCTATGCTTAGAGCATTACAACATTATGCTGGTGCGAATCCTACTCCTACCAGTCGAGGGTTGCCACTAAAGCATCTGCGAGCTCTATGTGGTAAAAAGTTTAGTGGAGTTAGAGGAACTGGATTACCAAAGCTGAGTATTGGCTTGAGGGTGTTGAGAAAATGACTTGTTGTAACACCCTAAACCCGGTCAAAATGCTACGACCGAATCTGGCATGTCACAGGGAAGAAAACATTTTTGAGAATCGAGTTATTGTCATGAGTTGGGAAAAATCTTAGATTTTATAGAAACAGAGTTTGTATTGAGTGATCATTTGAAAACAATCTTGAATCTTAGCATGAAAAATTGAGTTGCCTTGTTATTAAAAACCCGAATGTTAAATTACTCAATTGTAAAATCTTGAAAATCCTGAAGTTCTTTAAATTTTGGAAATCACCCATTTCGAAACCGTATTAAACGTGTCTTAATAATATGATAAAGTAGAAGAAAATTTATAAAACAAGTAAAAACCAAACCAACATTTAAATGGCCTCATTACATTACCCAAAATCCAAATTAAATAAAAATAACTCCTAATTAACTATTAAAGTAAAATCCAAAATATTATGCATGGCCACCTCGAGTCCACCTCGGCTCCGTATCTGCAGTCTAAGGATTACCTACAAAGATTAACGGAAGGGGTGAGTCACCGAGACTCAGTGTGTAAATCCCTATCCAAAAGATATTAGGCCCTCACACAGATTCATATGCAAAGTAAGTATGCCATGCAACCCAACCAACCTAGGCATCCATCCGTATCTCCTGTGTCTACCCAACATTTGTGGCACCTAGCCACTGGTGGTACCTAACCACTGGTGACAAAAGTCACAAATAATCATATGTGGGGCCAACCCACTTGTGGTACCTAACCACTGGTGACAATCCCTTATATCAATACGTGGGGCCAACCCAATGTGGTACCAAACCACTGGGACGAGTCACAGAAATAAGATATATGTGGTACCTAACCACTGGTGGTTCCAAACCACTGAGACTTAGTCACAAATTGATAATATGTGGGGCCAACCCACTTGTGGTACCTAACCACTGGTGACAGTCTGAAAAGATCATGTTTCCTCCCTCTTCTCATCATATCCCATTTTCATGTACATGCTTTACATTATGGTATGATCATGCTTGACGATTAATTAACATGGCATATTCAGGTTTCCATATATGCATTTATTGATAGCAAATAATAATAGACTTACCCGGAGTCCTCGCTCTTACCCACAAGGGTATTTTAGTGACCCAGAACGTCACTTTGGCTTTCAGACATACTAACAACTAACAAAATAACATATGACGTGTGTGAGAGTTACACACCTGATAACACGTAATATCACGCTCTCTACGTCGACACTATCGCTAATCGAAACCACAGCTATCTGCCTACGATTACTGCTTCGTGGCCGCCCACAACCCGGTGGCCAATCCTCGAATCACGACACTACTCGCTTAAACTTAGGGGCTGGGTTTACGGGTCCAACCCCTCCTTAGAATTGCCGCATTCGAGTCCATGGAACAAATCTTGGTCAGAAGACCGAGTTAACACATAGGGTAAATGTGAATAGATTAACACGTTAGCAGAAAAGATCTCCTTACTTAGATCGACAAAAGCCGAAGCTTTAGGCTTGATCCACAAGTCAAGCGAATCCCGAAAGTCTCCAAAGGAATGCGACACCCCCTTCCACCTACATTCGGCCAAGCCCCCAAACATTAGGCCAATTAGCCATTCGGCTTTGGCTCCCCAAACCGAAAGAGAAGATAAAGATACAGAAGAAATCGCCACTAACCTTAACACGGAGATCCAGTTTATCACCTAAGAGGATTCGGCACTAGCACAGTAGAAGAGAAGATTCGGCAAAGCAGGGAAGAAGATGAAAGAGCCGAAAAAGAACTACCAATGGAACTTAGGAGTTTTCGGTTTTAGAAGTGATCAAAAGAAAAGATGAAGAAGAGAAGGCCATAAAGATTCGGTTTATAAAGAGAAATCAGAGAAGAGAACTTTGGATGGGGATATTCGGCTATTACACAGAGAATGAAGATGAGAATGGAGTTAGGGGTTTTCGGCTTTGAAATAGAAAAAGGAAAAAGAAGAAAAGATTAATAATAGATGCGGTTATGGTGCTCAAAGGAAAACGAAGAAAAAGGAAAAAGGGTTTCAGCTTTCAGAGAGAACAAGAAGAAGAAGAAGAAGAAAGGATCATGGAGAGTGTGAGTCAAGAGAATTTCGGCAATAGTGAGAGATTTTTGTTTCAGAGAAAAGAAAATAATAAGAGAAATAAAACTCAAAACAAAAAGAACCCACTTGGACACCTTAGACACTTTCAGCACAAGGCAAAACAAACCACATTCGGCACCTACCTCCCAAACCCGAAATTTGCACAAAAATGACACTACAGGGTCCTATGGCCAATGTAAATTTCGGCACACTCCAACATAGGCCAAACCGATCCCCCCTCCTACACCAAACATTTGAATTTTGGCCACCGCTTACACCCCTTGCTCAATCCCTTGTTTTTCTCCTTAATTTTCTCCTAATCACACATTCAAACTTGTTTGAATAATTCAAACTCCTTGACTTGCTCTCTTCCACTTATTCAAAGATATTGACCCATTCAACACTCATCCACCAGAGTCCATGCTGAGTGCAACTCTCCCTTGCCTTGGCATAAAAAAGAAATCCCCAAAAGGGAATTCCTGCAGCTCGAACCAAGTCCCTCCAGCTTCCCTGAGGCGTCACTTCCCTGAGCTCTAAGTGGCGCCTCCTTGCCACTTTGCTAAGGCACTCCTTTGTGTCATCCAACACAAACAATATCCTTTAAGGCCCAATTCAGCTAGCTTCCTAAAAGTGCTCAAAAGCAAATTTTCACCAAGACTCACTTACCCCTAACTCATTCCCCGGACCCTAAAGTACCCTAAACTAGCATGTCAAACATAGTATTCACATACAAAAACATAAAATGCAAAGGCCCCGATTTAGGATGTTACAGTTCTACCCCTTAAAATAAATTTGGCCTCAAAATTACCCGGTCAAAAGAGTTGAGGGTATTGCTGCCGCATAACATCCTCTAGCTCCCACGTGGCTTCTTCTGATCCATGGTTCCGCCACAACACCTTCACCAAAGGGACTAATTTCCTACGTAATACTTTGACATCCCGATCTAAAATCTGCACTGGTTCCTCCTCAAAAGATAAGTCTAGGCTTACTTCAATTTCTTCTCTTGGCACAACATGAGACAGATCCAACGACATGCGTCTAAGCATAGAGGCGTGAAATACGTCATGGATCGACTCAACTCAAGGTAACTCGAGTGATAGGCTATCGTCCCACACGCTTCAACACCCGATAAGGCCCGATAAACTCGGGCTCAACTTGCCCTTCCGACCAAATCTCAGAACCTTCTTCCACGGCGACACCTTTAAGAAAACCTTGTCACCCACTGCAAATTCTATATCTTTCCGCTTAATATCAGCATAGGACTTCTGCCTGTCCGAAGCTTCTTTTAATCGAGTTCAAATTAGCTTAACCTTGTCTTCTGTTTCAGCAACCAACTTTGGACCCAACAACTGACGCTCACCCAACTCTGTCCAACACGTAGGTGTGCGACACTTCCGACCATATAACGCTTCATACGGCGCCATCTGAATACTCGACTGGTAGCTATTATTATACGCGAATTCTGCCAACGGTAGAAATTCTTCCCAGCTACCTCTGAAGTCTAAGACATAGCCCCTCAACATATCCTCCATAATCTGAATTACCCTCTCCGACTGATCATCAGACTGTGGATGAAACACTGTACTGAAATCCAACTTTGTACCCAAAGCTTGATGCAATGCCTTCCAAAATCTTGACGTGAACCTAGGGTCCCTATCTGAGATGATAGACACTGGTACCCCATGCAACCTTACAATCTTCGCTATATATAATCTAGCCAACTTCTGAAGAGAGTAATCTACACGCACAGGTATGAAATGAGCCGACTTTGTCAACCGGTCAACTATTACCCAAACCGAATCCTTCTTAGTAGGCGTAAGGGGTAGCCCACTAACAAAGTCCATGGTGATCATTTCCCACTTCCATTGCGGAATCTTGACCGGTTGCAACAACCCCGAAGGCAACTGATGTTCCGCCTTTACCTGCTGACATGTCAAACACTTACCCACAAATTCGGTTACCTCTCGCTTTAAACTCGGCCACCAAAACTGTTCCCGCAAATCCCGGTACATCTTACTACCTCCCGGATGTATAGCGTATGGACTGCTATGTGCTTCCTAAAGAATCTTCTGCCTCAACTCCACATCTTTTGGCATGCAAACCTTCCCATGGAAACATAAAACTCCATCGTTGTTCAAGATATACCCCTCTAATCCACCATTCTGCACTTGCAAAAATCGAGCGCTCAAGACATCATCTACTAGCTATTTCTCCTGAACCTGATTTACCCATGTCGGCTTCACTTGCAGTTCCGCTATCAAACTTCCGTCATCATACAAACTAAGGTGGGCAAACATTGCTCTTAAGTCTGATACAACCTTACGGCTCAACGCATCTGCCACTATGTTAGCCTTACCCGAATGATACTCAATCGAGCAATCATAATCCTTCAACAGCTCGATCCACCTTCGCTGCCTTAAATTCAACTCCTTCTGAGTAAGAAGGTATTTCAAACTCTTGTGATCCGTGTACACAATAGAATTCTCCCCAAACAAATAATGTCTCCGGATTTTCAGGGCGAAAATCACTGCAACTAGCTCCAGGTCATGCGTCGGATAATTCACTTCGTGAGGCCTCAACTGTCGAGAAGCATACGCTACTACCTTCCCCTCTTGCATCAGCACACATCCTAACCCTGTATGCGACGCATCACAATAGACAATAAACTCTTTCCCCGCTTCAGGCTGAATCAACACCGGAGCTTCCGTCAAAATCCTCTTTAACTTCTCAAAACTTCCTTGTTGTTTGTCAGACCACACAAACGGAACCCCTTTCCTTAACAACTTGGTTAACGGTGATGCAATCAAAGAAAACCCTTCCATAAACCTTCTATAATACCCCGCTAAACCAAGAAAACTCTGAATCTTTGCCACAGACTTAGGTGGTTTCTAATCCAACACAGCTTCAATCTTCCGAAGGTCCACCTTAATTCCCTCAGCTGACACCACATGACCCAAAAAGGTAACTTCCCTTAGCCAGAACTCGCACTTACTAAACTTTGCGAATAACTGCTTCTCCCTCAGAATTTGCAAAACCACACGAAGATGTGCATCATGCTTCTCCTCGGACTTCGAGTACACCAGAATATCGTCTATAAACACTACGACGAACCGATCCGGATACGGTTGAAAAACACGATTCATCATATCCATAAACGCTCTTTGGTGCATTGGTCAATCCAAACGGCATCACCAAGAATTCGTAGTGACCATAGCGAGTACTGAAACACCGCCTCTTATGAATATCCACCTCCTTGACCTTAAGTCGGTGATACCCCGACCTCGGATCTATCTTGGAAAAGACCGATGCTCCCTTAAGTTGGTCGAACAGTCGCGTCTATCCTCGACAACGGATACTTATTCTTGATCGTCAACTTATTCAATCGACGATAATCAATACACATTCGCATCGATCCGTCCTTCTTCTTAACAAAAGCACAGTGCTCCCCAAGGCGATACACTCGGTCGAATAAAACCCCGGTCTAACAACTCCACGAATCTGCGCTTTCACTCCACTAACTCCTTCGCGCCATTCTATATGGGGCAATAGACACCGGCGCTGTTCGGGTAGAAGGTCAATACCAAACTCAACCTCGCGATCCGGAGGTAATCCCTAAGCTCTTACGGAAAAACATCGAAAAATTCCTTTACCGTTCGGACATCCCCACGCTTGATTCCTTAACCTCCAAAGCACAAACATAAGCCACAAACGGCTTACATCCTTTCTCACCATTTTCGGCCTTCAAAGTGGATACCACATTAGATAGGTAGTTCCTTCTCACACCTATCACCACCACCTCTTCACCTCGACGCTCTCAACACCATGCGTTTGGTCAGCATACCAAACTTGCTTGATATTTTACTAACCAATCCATACCTAAGATCAAATCGAACTCCCCAAATGGCGCTTCCATCAGATCACCTGAAACACTACCCCTGAAGTTCTAGGGGTACATCCTTATACTGATTTATTCACTACTACAGAGTGACCTAGAGGGCTAATTACAGTCATCTCCCTAGAAGAAGTCTCACGATCTAAGTTCGAGTTCCCACTATAGTAGTAGCAACATAAGAGTGCGTCGAACCAATATCAATCAAGGCAGTATAAGGCAACCCATAAATTAAGAACGTACCAGTTATGACGTCCGGTGCATCGCCCTCCTCTCGACGCCTAGCCGCATAGACCAACCCAGGCTGTCTTGCATCCGTATTCCCAGCACCTCTGCCCGGTGCTCCACGGCCTCGACCGAAACCATTACCCCCTCGGGTGGACCACGACCCTCTGCGATTCATCGACCATCTCTTCAGATTGTGCACGTCCTTGACCCTCGATCGCTTTCCTAATCGCCTCCGCAGTAATCCCTTATCCGATGGTCCATCGACCCACACTCGAAGCATCCTCTGTTACCTGTCCAACACTCTCCTGAATGAAACTTCTCGCATCGAGCACACTGCATTGGCCATTGAGTAGCAAAGAAGCCACGCCTCGACTCGCCCGCTAATCTAGCCCTTTCTCAAAAACCCCAAAGAGACCACGATGGCCCAAAACTCCTTTTATTCCTATTTCTGTCCTGATGCTATTTCTCGGACTGCCTCACCTCTTCGGCTATCTTGGCCTTTTCCACAAGGACAGCAAATTCCCTCTCTCGCTGTGGGGCAATCAACACCCGCAGCTCATCTCTCAACTCGTCCTCAAACCTAACACAGCGCTCATGGTCCGTATCCACAATACCCCGGGCATAATGGCTTAACCGTAAGAATTTTGCCTCGTACTCGGACACCGAATTACTCCCCTGAACCAGATTCAAAAACGCCTTTCGCTGCGCATCCACATAACTAGACCCGACGTACTTCCTCTGAAATGCCACTTTGAAGAAATCCCAAGTGATATCATCGGCCATCGCACCATCCCTGACCGTGAGTCACCACTGATAGGATTCGTCCCAAAGAAGATACACGATCCCTTTCAACTTCTCCTCAGCCGTGAAGTCAAGATCATCCATTATGCGCTCAGTCGCCTTTAACCAGTATTCAGCTGCATTGGGGGCTACACCAGAAACACCCCTAAACACTTCCGATCCATTGGCTCGGAGTCGTTCGGTTTCTGATTTACAACCCCGCACCCATGCTCGCTCCAAAGAACTCTCTCCAAGACCCGTAGCATCGGTTGAGACACCGCGTCGTCTCCACCCGTTTGGTCTTGAAACTCTGGTTCCACTGCTGGCGGTGGCGGCACCTCATTCTCTGACCCATGGCCAGACCCTACTAGTTCCGGTACAGTAATCCTACCCCTACCACGACAACGTACGTTACGCCCACGTCCCTGAGTGCTCATGACTAACGTTCACGATTTAATCTGATTTAGGAAAATTTTATGAATTAGCTTCCTCCACTGTTTATTACAGAACTGTCTTATGAGTATATATTCAAAGTAATTTTTCCGCGAGTACGTACATTCCTACAAGCTTCAATCTCTAAAGTAGGGTTTTCTAATACTAGTAATCCTATCTTGATACAATCATAGCACAAAACAATTAAATCATACAATCAATAATTAGAAAACTTACCATCGCGGATTGGTGCCGGAGACTTAGGTGCCATGCTTCCCAAAAACATGTATTTCATCGAAACCATTTTGCAAACCCTCTATTGAAGAATAATTTGGGCCTTATACCCACAGCCGAGCTTTTGAACTTGGCTCTGATACCACAATTATAACACCCCAAATCCGGTCAAAACGCTATGACCGAATCTGGCATGTCACAGGGAAGAAAACATTTTTGAGAACCGAGTTATTGTCATGAGTTGGGAAAAATCTTTGATTTTATAGAAACAGAGTTTGTATTGAGTGATCATTTGAAAACAATCTTGAATCTTAGCTTGAAAAGTTGAGTTGCCTTGTTATTAAAAACCCGAATGTTAAATTACTCAATTGTAAAATCTTGATAATCCCGAAGTTCTTTAAATTTTGGAAATCACCCATTTCGAAACCATATTAAACGTGTCTTAATAATCTGATAAAGTAGAAGAAAATTTATAAAACAAGTAAAAACCAAACAAACGTTTAAATGGCCTTATTACATTACCCAAAATCCAAATTAAAGAAAAATAACTCCAAATTAACTATTAACGTAAAATCCAAAATATTATGCATGGCCACCTCGAGTCCACCTCGGCTTCGTATCTAGAGTCTAAGGATTACCTGCAATGATTAACTGAAGGGGTGAGTCACTGAGACTCAGTGTGTAAATCCCCGTCCAAAAGATATTAGGCCCTCACACAGATTCATATGCAAAGTAAGTATGCCATGCAACCCAACCAACCTAGGTATCCATCTGTATCTCCTGTGTCTACCCAACATTTGTGGCACCTAGCCACTGGTGGTACCTAACCACTGGTGACAAAAGTCACAAATAATCATATGTGGGGCCAACCCACTTGTGGTACCTAACCACTGGTGACAATCCCTTATATCAATACGTGGGGCCAACCCAATGTGGTACCAAACCACTGGGACGAGTCACAGAAATAAGATATATGTGGTACCTAACCACTGGTGGTTCCAAACCACTGAGACTTAGTCACAAATTGATAATATGTGGGGCCAACCCACTTGTGGTACCTAACCACTGATGACAGTCTAAAAAGATCATGTTTCCTCCCTCTTCTCATCGTATCCCATTTTATTGTACATGCTTTACATTATGGTATGATCATGCTTAACGATTAATTAACATGGAACATTCAGGTTTCTATATATGCATTTATTGATAGCAAAACATAATAGACTTACCCGAGTCCTCGCCTACCCACAAGGGTATTTTAGTGACCTGAACGTCACTTCAACTTTTCGCACATACTAACAACTAACAAAATAACATATGAAGTGTGTGAGAGTTACACACCGATAACACGTAATATCACGCTCTCTACGCCGACACTATCGCTAATCGAAACCACGACTATCGCCTACGATTGTTCGAAGCTTGCGACCACAACCCGGTGGCCAATCCCGAATCAAGACCTTCGCTCACTTCTTAAACTTAGGGGCTGGGTTTATGGGTCCAACCCCCTCCATAGAATTGCTGGCATTCGAGTCCATGGAACAAATCTTGGTCAGAAGACCGAGTTAACACATAGGGTAAATGTGAATAGATTAACACGTTAGCAGAAAAGATCTCCTTACTTAGATCGACAAAAGTCGAAGCTTTAGGCTTGGTCCACAAGTCAAGCGAATCCCAAAAGTCTCCAAAGGAATGCGACACCCCCTTTCACCTACATTCGGCCAAGCCCCCAAACATTAGGCCAATTAGCCATTCGGATTTGGCTCCCCAAACTGAAAGAGAAGATAAAGATACAGAAGAAATCGCCACTAACCTTAACACAGGAGATCAAGTTATCACCTAAGAGGATTCGGCACTAGCACAGTAGAAGAGAAGATTCAGCAAAGCAGGGAAGAAGATGAAAGAGCCGAAAAAGAACTACCAATGGAACTTAGGAGTTTTCAGTTTTAGAAGTGATCAAAAGAAAGGATGAAAAAAAGAAGGCCATAAAGATTCGGTTTGTAGAGAGAAATCAGAGAAGAGAACTTTAGATGGGGATATTCGGCTATTGCACAGAGAATGAAGATGAGAATGGAGTTAGGGGTTTTCGGCTTTGTAATAGAAAAAGGAAAAAGAAGAAAAGATGAATAATAGATGCGGTTATGATGCTCAAAGGAAAACGAAGAAAAGGGAAAAAAGGGTTTTGGCTTTCAAAGAGAACAAGAAGAAGAAGAAGAAGAAAGAATCATGGAGAGTGTGAGTCAAGAGAATTTCGGTAATAGTGAGAGATTTTTGTTTCAGAGAAAAGAAAATAATAAGAGAAATAAAACTCAAAAAAAAAAGAACCCACTTGGACACCTTAGACACTTTCAGCACAAGGCAAAACAAACCACATTCGGCACCTACCTCCCAAACCTGCAATTTGCACAAAAATGACACTACAGGGTCCTATGGCCAATGTAAATTTCGGCACACTCCAACATAGGCCAAACCGATCCCCCCTCCTACACCAAACATTTGAATTTCGGCCACCACTTACACCCCTTGCTCAATCCCTTGTTTTTCTCCTTAATTTTCTCCTGATCACACATTCAAACTTGTTTGAATAATTCAAACTCCTTGAATTGCTCTTTTCCACTTATTCAAAGATATTGACCTATTCAACCCTCATCTACCAGAGTCAATGCTGAGTGCAACTCTCCCTTGCCTTGGAGTCAAAAAGAAATCCCCAAAAGGGAATTCCCACAGCTCGAACCAAGTCCCTCCAGCTTCCCTGAGGCGTCACTTCCCTGAGCTCTAAGTGGCGCCTCTTGCCACTTTGCTAAGGCACTCCTTTGTGTCATCCAACACAAACAATATCCCTTAAGGCCCAATTTAGCTAGCTTCCCTAAAAGTGCTCAAAAAGTAAATTTTCACCAAGACTCCGGCCACCCTCGACTCATTCCCGGGACCCTAAAGTACCCTAAACTAGCATGACAAACATAGTATTCACATACAAACACATAAAATGCAAAGGCCCTGATTTAGGATGTTACACTTGTATTGAGGAAGAAAAATCGGGATGCACTGTGTCGTTACTCACTGAAAAAGCCCATCACTAGTGGAACACGGTGAAGTAAGGAACTATCGCGAACAGAATGACTTGGGATTTCTTCCTAAAGACATTTAAGAAGAAATTCATGGGCGAACAATACATGGAAACTCGCAAGCGAGAGTTTATAAAATTCGTACATGGTGAACTAACCGTGGCTAAGTATGAAGTAGAGTCTGTGCAATTGACCCAGTACGCAATAGAGATGGTCTCACACGAAAAAAATCGCTGCAAAAAAAAGGTTTCACTTTGGGCTGCATCGCGACATCCAACTTTATTTGGTGGCTCATGATACGGCTGGAACGACAAAAATGTGTAAGTGTACACAATCGCAACAAGTAATAATGTGACAAGTAAATGTCGAGTTATCGTACCCACAGGGACTGTGAAAAGAATTATTTATCAATGCTATTTAAAACACTTTGGTGAAGAAAAATATCTTGTTGAAGATGGTGATTAAAAACTAAGATTTTAAACAAAGTAAACTAAATAAATAAATCTCAAATGCACGATTTCAAAATACAATTTTAATCAAGATGACATAATTGTGTTAGATTAATTACATTTCTTAACTTAGAATTATTAAACTCATGTTTATATTGTTACGAATAAATTCTCGGCAACTCGGTAATTTGCTAACTTATGAACATACTCACCTACCAAAATCCATTCATCTCTTGACTATATCCCTATGTCAATTAAACCGATTAAAAAAATCTTAATAGGCAAATATGTTATTACACATACATACTTATTAAATCGAAATAATCTCTTGTACATATCCATATGTCAATTCAAGTGATTGATTAAATCTAATAAGCACATAAAAGACTACGTGAGGTAACAAAGTATCCCTACCTTGAAACAATTTAATCACAATAATCTTGCAGGTTATGCAAGGCAAATATATCGTCAGATACTGTTGCTAATTTAACCCTCAGCTACCTTAGATGATTAAACATGCACTGGGTAAGTACCGTATCCATTAATTACAATTTCAATCCATTTAAATAATTAATTCATTAGATACCTCACAATTGTAATGCATGAATAACTTAGTCATGATTTTACTTAATCAAGCATCCTACCGAGGCCTATAACAACATAAACACAATTTTAACAATTTTAGCAAACGGAATGCAATCAACCTAACATGAATTAAATTCAATCTAAATTGATTAAATTAGCCATTCAAAAAACATAAATATTCATAGATATGTTCATCATAAAAACAAAAAAAATTAAAGAGGTAGGGAACAAGAATCAAATCCAGTGTTTTTCCGTGGCTTGACAGTTTGCTCCGTTCTTCCTTCTCTGTTGTCCTCATCAACCAAGGCTGCTATGAACACTTAATTGCTGCTCCGAATGGCTGATGAATGCCCCTTTTCCAAGAGGAGAAATCAGCAAGAGAGCAAGGGAATTTGGAATGGAAAAGAAGAGAGAAAGTGCAGAGAAGAGAGAAAAGATGTGAATGCTTGAGATGTGTTTCAAATGACCAGCCTAAGGGGGTTTTTATAGCTGAAGAGGGCTGCCAAAAATAGCTAAAATTATCAGCCAAAGAGCCCTCCCTTGGCCGACCACACATGTGGAAAGGTTGATAGTTTCAACTTTGCTAATTTAGGCTTGGGGCAAATCTATAAAGCCACCAATTGTGGAGGGGTTTTTTTGCAACTTGAACAAGTCTTCAAGGGCCTCTTTGCAAGCTAAATAATCAGCCAATAAGCTGATTTGGGTCAGCATATGGATGATTTTGGGCTGTCCACTTCTTGGTCGGTTCGGTTCACTCGGTTCGCCTCAATTAGACTGAAAATTAATTCACCTTGATACTTCAAATTGCTTCTCGATTTTGAACTTCTAGCAGTGTCTGCCGAGTCATTTTTTGCCCTTTGTGCAAATCTGTCGAAAAATGATCAAAATTAATTATAAATTTAATCAAAATTCAACATGTTCATAATTTAAGTACAATTTAATTATTTTATAAAAATTAATTATTTTTCAATAAGAATTTTATCAGAACTGCATGATTTAAGTTAAAAAGGGCATGAAAAAGTGTGTATATTTTTGTGTTTCCACACTCCAAACTTAATTCATTACTTGTCCCGAGCAATGCACAAATTTTAAAAGAATTTTTCGGAAACACCTTTGAAAAAACTCCTTCAGAACAACATTCTTCCTAGAATTATGAATTTAATATACCAAAAACAAGAAATTTGATAGTTATGCTACTTAAGTATACATATCGTTCAAATTAATCTCAACAACTATTATGATAGCAAAATTAGACTAAATGCTTCCTTAACAAAGACATGTTAACCCTTACCAATTTGATTTTATTTCCTTATTTAAGATTAAGCGGCAGTCATTAAGTTTAACTTATGCCTTCATATGTTGAACATAGCAATTTCTCTCCACTAATGTAGGTAGCATATAAAACTTGAATCAATATGTCTTTAAAAAGGCTGTAACGTGGCTAGGCTAGGGGTAGGTAAAAGATAGATAAATTTAGGCTTAAAACCTTAGACTCAGATTCAATCGAACCTTTGGAATAATTTCCCTCAATACACCAACTTACTTTGCTTTCACATGCTCTTTTGTACATCTATTTTCTTTCAAGTACATGTGCTCTTTTTTTTCAACACGAGCATTTTACTGTATGTACTACAATTTTTAGAGCATTTGATACTTCTTTCAACTCCCCCAAACTTATTTTCAAAGCATACTCTGAATAGTACTGAGTCTAGTGTTTGGGACAATTTAAAGATAATTAAGAGAAAAGTTATGGCTAAATATTGCAAAGGTTCAAATAAAATTAGGCCATATAGTCTCAAAGTTGGGTTTCAAGGGATAAAATTTCATTATGGTTGGCTTGAAAGGCTCAAACGGTCCCAAAAAAAGTTGCCTAAATCATTTTCAACATTCCATGCTTCCTAGGATTTCGCCTCAAGAAACTACTAAGTCAATTCTAAAGACTTAAACTTTCATGCACGTCTAACTTTCTTAAGGAACTAAAAATTTTATGGTACGATTTGCATGATTTATTAAAAATACATTTATATCATTATTAAGATAACATAAAAATTTATTGAAATAATAGAACTTTATTTATACTGAATTTTAGCATACTTAACAAAATTTCAAATTATTGAACAAAGTATATCCTAATCATAATTAAAAGAACTATTTATTCTGAGTGGAAATAGTTTTAATATTTCGGCCCCCTACTTAAAATGAACAATGTCCTCATTGTTTAAAGTGAATAGATACTATACACCAGGTAGGATTCTAGAATAGAGGAGTTGAGTCAATTTGACTGCTTAAGTACCAAGCTCTTTCAAAATCCAATCCTAGACATGTATATATCTATTGCCACACTTTATACTTCGCGACTTGTTCAATTTTATTAATGATTTCCATCTCTTGTTTTATTATGCGAGAATAAAAATTCCTAATTAACTTAATCCTAAAATAACCTAAGAACATAAATAAAATAAAGTCGAGACCCCATTTATTTATTTGCAGATCCTTCCGAATTCGACTCATCTTTTGCTCCATCATTATTGTCTTTGCATGAATCTCTTTGCTCCTTCTTCGATAATGGGCTCCATGGTTCAAATATGTAATCTGGAAACTTAGGCACAAAAATAAATGGGTCATTGTGATTTTTCATAAGAGCAGTTCTCATCGAGTCATCCCTTATTTTTGAGTATCTCCAAGAAGGTTGTTCTTTGCCACAAAGATATGTTGCATTATGTCCATCAACTTTGACAGCTCATCTCGAAGATCTGGGCGAGGCGGTTGAACTCTGAACATTGAAGTCTTGACATCAGGTTCAGCTTCTGGTTCTATTGGTTCCACCTTATCAGGGACTTCAGCCGATTGCATCGGCTCGATCTCTGTGGGATCTTCTTCTTCTTTTTCGGGATCCTCACTTTCTTCAACTCGTTGCTGTAGAACAGAGTCTCTAGCTATTCGATAGAGGTCCCAATCTATGATTGTGCCTTGGCTATATCCTGTCTTCTTTACGTTTGCAAGAATTTTAGCTTTCAAGCACAGAATTGTTATTGTAAAAGGAAATTAAGCTGGGCCAGAATGTCTAACGTCAAATTTCGTATTTCTCTCAGGATGATTTTTCCCACATCAATGCTCTTTCTAGTTAAAATCGAGTATAATAAGACCATTCGCTCTAATGAGATTGTAGTCCCATGCGAACTAGGCATAAGGCTGAAACAGATAAAATAGAACCATACCTTTGCGAGTGGTGTCAAATATTCTCTTCTACAAGTGTGGATTTCTTACTTTGACACAGTCCACTTAGAACCTTGAACTGTAAGTTCCTCGAGTATTTCTTGTAAATTTTCGAGCTCGATATTGCTCATTAAGGAAGAATATCCATCATTTTCGAAATCAGGTAATTCAAAGAACTCATTAATAACATTTGAAGTTATTGGTATCTTGATTCCACGAATTGGAACTTCTGTCAACTCACTTGAGGTTAAATTCGCATAGAATTCACGTACTAACTCTTCATATAACATCCTAGAATTAGGTGTTCTGCGTTTTTTTGATATTCTATGTGTTTGGCTCATTTAGCTTGTTGTTTTGGTGTGTTTGGGGGTCTTGGAAAGGCTCGGGTTCGAGTCAGAGCTTTGGTAATTTTTTTGTTTTAGGGCAAGTAAGAAAGAGAGCTAGTAGATGTGGGCTTTAAGGATAATTATTTGTGTTTGAGGATACAAGGATGAGCTTATGATGGAGTGAATGTGGCGTCACTTGTAGGAGCAGAGGGGGAGGAGTTCGAATCCCATCTGCTGCACTTTGGAGTTTAATTTTTTGTGTTCAAGGAGGGGAAGAGGTGGCATTCGGCTGGAACTCTACCATGGTGGTTGTGGAATGAGTCAAACAAATTCAAATGGATGGACAAGAGGAGTTTGAGAAGTTTGAATGGGTCAAACAATTCAAATTAGTGGATGGAGAGTGAATGAAGGACAAAATCGTGGAAGGTGGGGAGAGTGGTGGAGTTTGGCCGAATGTGGGAAGGTGTGTAGGGGAGCATTTTCGATTTTAGCTAGGCTAGGTGTGTGCCGAATTTCCCTTGGTTCTTAGGCATTTCCATCCTAATATTCTCGGTCAATGTGTGTAGGGAGGGAGTGCCGAAACTTTCCAGTATGTGCATTTAGTGACTCTTTTTCTTATTCTTCAAAGGGTTGCACTTTTGTTCTCTTGAGCATTGCCGAATTTTGAGTTACTTTTCTCCTCCTTTTCAATCGTTTTCTTTTATTGTCACCTAAGTCCATTTCTACCTTTTCTCCTCTCATCTTTTTCTCTTGAGACCTCCATAGCCGAATATTTGTTTCCTTCTATTCATCTCTTTCACCCTTTCTTCACATAGCCGAAACCATCTTCTTCTTCTTCTACTACTTCTTTTACTTATTTTTCATCTCTTCTCCTCTACTTCTTTCTCCTCTAGCCGAATCTCTCTGGTAACCATTTTGAATTGATTCTTATTTGAGCATGTGCCATAGCTGAAACTTTACTTTCCTTCACTACTTTCCATTTCTTTTCTTCTTAAGCCGAATCTCTTGTGTTCATCTCCTACAATTTGTTTTTTTCACCATAACCGAACCCCTTGTCACCCCATTCTAAATCGATTTCTTTCTTGTGGGTTCTCTTTTTCGTAACTGTTTACTCCATCACGTTGTGACTTGGTTCTTCTATGATTCGTGATAGATTTTTGTTAGATAGGCCGAATGTCCTGCAACCGAATTTGTGGTTGTGTAATTCCTCATTTATTAAGGTAAGGAGTTTCTCTCTAGTTTCTATACGATTAGTCTTTTTTCGCTATACTCTGCCTTAACCAAACCCCTTTGTTAGACAATCGCTGATTTCACTGTGGTACCTTACTGATCGAACTCTCTTCATGGATGCGTGTGCTAAGCGATTTAAGGAGGGGAGTGGACTCATAGTCTCTGCTCCTAAGTTCAAACGACTTGCTGTGTCGACGGTTCGAGACTTTCCGCTAGGTTGTGGTAGAGAGCCGACATCCGTTTGGGATAGGCAGATAGTGGGTATTCCCGCTAGTGAGAGTGGCAACGATCAGGAGTGTTTAGTCCTTCGCGTAGTTAGGTGTGTAATATTCGCACCTTCTTTTGTTTGATTATTAATTGGTATGTGAATTTTTTAAAAGCCGAAACATCGGTAATGGCTTTTGAGTTACCCTTGAGGGGTAAAATCAGAGATACCATGTTAGTTACCTTCGATTGTGTCATGTAAATACCCTATCATGAATATATGTATGCTCTGATTATTCGATTTACATTGACATATGTTGTATTCATTATATTATGATTATATGATGCATGGGATTGGGATATGAAATTGATGAAAAGGGGAAGAGCATGTCAGTGGTTTGGTACCACATATATTAGTGGTTTGGTACCATATATATCAATGACTCTGTCACATTATTTCAGTGGTTTGGTACCACATTCAGTGGCTTGGTGCCACATATATGGAGTGTAGCGTATGGAGGGTTGATTGTAGAAATCCCCACAGGTGTGTTTGGCTGGTACGGGTGGTGTGTAGAGGATGGAATACTAGGTTGGGTTGGGTTGCATTGCATACACTATTTGATATGCCAGGTTGTTAGGGCTACGGCCTAGTTTGATTCGTATGGGCTTCGGCCAAATTCATTACCGTGAGGGCTAAGGCCCAATGTGCTTCTGTGGGCATAGGCCCAGATTTCATTCGTAAGGGGAATTACACACTGAGTCCTCATGACTCACCCCTCTGCTTAATTTTGCAGGTAACCCCTAGTTCAAGGATTTGGAGCCGAGGAGGACTCTGCGGTGGCCATGCACTACTTCTTTCGTATACTCCGTTTTCTTTATTCGAACTTATTTTAAATTTGGGATTTTGTTATGTAATAAGGCCTCTGGGATTTTAATTTGGGTTTTTGATTTATCGCGGTTATTATTATATCATGAAATGTTAAACACAGAGTTTTCCTAAAAATATAAATAATCATTTTTCTAAAATATTAACAAGCGGATAACATGCAAATTAATAATTAAATTCAGAAATTTTCTTAGAACTACAAGCACTGTCTTCAAAATGTCACGTTTCAGAACACCACTAGTTTCGATTTTTCGTATCACAAAACCTGATTTTGACTGTTAGTGTTATTAATAAAAGTTTTTAAGAAAACCTTAAAACGAGATCTGATTTTCAAAATGAAAACAAATGCGAAGTTTCTAAAATTTCTTTAAACAATCTTTCCTTGTGACATACCAGATTCGGTCGTAACGTTTAGGCCGGGTTTGGGGTGTTACAATTATGGTATCAGACCCAGGTTGCAAAACTCAGCTGTGGAATGGGTTCAAAAATGTTTTCCAAAATTTGTTTGAAATATGGTTTAGAAAAATATGTTTTTTTGGAAGTATGGCACCTGAGTCTTCGGCACCAATCCGTACTGTAAGTCTTCTGACTATTGGTTGATTAGTATGAAAAGATTTTTATTATGTTGTGATTGCTAGTTATAGGAGATACAGTTTCAGAGATCGAGACCTTTAGAAATACGATTTGCGAAAACCTTCTTCTAATTCTATCTTCATAAGCTATCTGTTAATAAACAGTGGAACGATATACTAATTCATTAAATTTGTAATCAGATTAAGTCGATTCAGTAAACATGAGCGCTAGAGGATGTGGACGTGGTATACGCGGCCGTGGTAGAGGCCGGGGTATTGAGGCTGGATCCTTGGAATCAGGACATGGGCTGGAAGGCGAAGTGCCAGCATCACCAGTAGTAGAAGCAGGGTCTCGAGATCGATCTGGAGGGGACGATGCTTTGTCCCAAGCTATGCTGCGTGTTCTAGAGCGGGTTGTCGGAGCAAGCACGGGATCGGTAGCTCAGAAATCTATTCCTGAGCGACTTCGAGCAAATGGGGCTGAGAAATTTAGATGTATTTCTGGTGTGGTTCCAAACGTAGCAAAATATTGGCTGGAAGCAGTCGAGCAGATTATGGATGATCTGGACTGCACGACAGAGGAAAAGTTGAAAGGAGTAGTGTCCCTCCTTCGAGATGAGGCATACTAGTGGTGGCTCACGGTAAGGGATGGTACTCCAGTGGATCGTATTACCTGGGACTTCTTTAAGACAACGTTCCAGGGAAAGTATGTTGGGGCGAGTTATATGGACGCTTAGAGAAAGGCATTTTTAAACTTGGTCCAGGGGAATAAGTCGGTGGCTGAGTATGAGGCAGAGTTCCTGCGTTTAAGTCGCTATGCACGGGGTATCGTCGCAACTGATTATGAGCATTGTGTTTAGTTTGAGCATGGTCTACGGGACGAGCTGCGGGTACTGATAGCTCCGCAACGGGAAAGAGAGTTTGCCATTTTGGTTGAGAAGGCAAAAATAGCCGAAGAGGTGAAGCGGTCTGAGAGGCAGAATCGGGATAAGGATAGGGGTAGGAATAAGAGAAACTTTGGGTCGTCAAGATCTGCTGGGGGTTTTCAAAAGAGGCCTAGGTTTGATGGGTCGGGTCGAGTTACGATGCCTGTTACCGTTGGTCGGTCTCAACCGTGTGCTCGATGTGGGAAATTACATTCGGGGGAGTGTTGGGTAAGAAATAGAGGATGTTTCAGGTGTGGATCTATGGATCATCGGATAAGGGACTGTCCAGAAGAGTTAGACAGGGTGCGGTCGATAGGTCAGGGATATGTACAGTTCAGAAGAAGTGGGCAGCAGCCACCGAGAGGTCGTGGTCCGGTCAGAGGAGGAAATGGATTCGGTCGAGGGCGTGGAGCACCGAGCAGAGGTGCTGGGAGTACAGATGCAAGACAGCCTGGATTGGCTTATATATCTAGACGTCGAGAGGATGGCAATGCACCGAACGTCATAACCGGTACCTTCCTTATTTTTGATGCGCCTTTTTTAGCTTTGATAGATATTGGGTCTACACATTCATATGTTGCTAGTACTGTGTCTGGGACTTTGAGCATTAAATCTGAGATTGCTGCTAGAGAAATATTTATGGTTAGCCCTCTAGGACAATCTGTGGTAGTGAACAAGTTGTTCAGGAATGTACCTTTAGAAGTTCAAGGGGTAGTGTTTCTGGCAGACTTGATAGAACTGCCGTTCGGCGAGTTCGATTTAATCTTAGGCATGGACTGGCTAGTTAAGCATCGTGCCAACTTGGATTGTGCTGCTAAGCGCATGATATTGAAGACTCCCGAGGATAAGGAGGTGCTGGTGATAGGTGAGAGAAGGAATTACCTGTCCAATGTGGTGTCTGCACTAAAGGCTGAAAGGATGGTGCGAAAAGGGTGTGAGGTGTTCTTAGCTTTCATCAGTGCTTTGGAGGCCAAAGAATTATCTGTAAGGGATGTTAGAACGGTGAAAGAGTTCTCGAGCGTCTTTCCGAAAGAGCTTTGTGGTTACCTCCGGATCGCGAGGTGGAGTTCGGCATTGATCTACTTCCGGGAACAGCTCCGGTGTCCGTCGCCCCATATAGGATGGCGCTAAAGGAGCTGGTAGAACTTAAAGCTCAGATTCAGGAACTGTTGGACCGTGGTTTTATTCGACCAAGTGTGTCTCCGTGGGGAGCGCCGCTGTTGTTCGTTAAGAAAAAGGACGGGTCGATGCGGATGTACATTGACTACATGCAATTGAACAACTTGACGATTAAGAACAAATACCCGTTGCCAAGGATTGATGACCTGTTCGATCAGCTGCGAGGCGCTTTGGTCTTCTCGAAGATAGACTCGAGGTCGGGGTATCATCAGTTAAAGGTCAAGGAGGCGGATATTCATAAGACTGCTTTTCGAACTCGTTATGGTCACTACGAGTTCTTAGTGATGTCGTTCGGGTTAACAAACGCACCAGCCGCATTTATAGATATGATGAACTGGGTATTCCAACCTTACCTGGATCGGTTTGTCGTAGTGTTCATAGATTATATCTTGGTATATTCAAGGACTGAGGAGTAGCATGATTCGCATCTTCGGATAGTTCTGCAGAATTTGAGAGAGAAGCAACTGTATGCCAAGTTCAGCAAGTGTGAATTTTGGTTGAGGGAAGTTACCTTTTTGGGGCATGTTGTTTCTGCCGAGGGGATTAGGGTTGATCCCCGAAAGATTGAAGCTATTTTGGATTGGAAACCGCCGAAGTCGATGCTGCGTAAATTCAAAGTTTCCTTGGGTTAGCTGGGTACTACAGAAGGTTCGTTGAGGGATTCTCGTTGATTACTGCACCATTAACCAAGCTATTACGGAAAGGGATACCGTTTGTATGGACTGATAAACAGCAGGGAAGCTTTGAGAGGTTGAAGAAGATTTTGACGGAGGCACCAGTGTTGATTCAACCTGAGGCTGGAAAAGAGTTTGTCGTCTATTGTGATGCGTCGCACACAGGGTTAGGATGTGTGTTGATGCAAGAAGGGAAGGTGATAGCGTATGCGTCTCGGCAATTAAGGCCACATGAGGTGAATTATCCCACTCATGATTTGGAGTTAGCTGCGGTAGTGTTCGCCCTGAAGATCTAGAGACTCTACTTGTATGGAGAAAAGTCAATTATCTACACCGATCATAAGAGCCTGAAATATCTTTTTACCCAGAAGGAGTTGAATTTAAGGCAGCGGAGGTGGATTGAGCTATTGAAGGACTATGACTGCTCGATCGAGTATCACCCGGGTAAAGCTAATGTAGTGGCGGATGCGTTGAGTCGTAAAGTGATATCAGATTTGAGGGCAATGTTTGCTCATCTCAATTTGTATGAGGATGGAAGCTTGTTAGCCAAACTTCAAGTGAAGCCTTCATGGGTAGGTCAGATTAAAGAAAAGCAGTTGTTAGACGAAGTGTTAAGTTCTCGACTTCAGCAAGTGGAAGGTGGTGAAATAGCAGATTTTGGTCTGAACAGTGAAGGGGTATTGTGCTTTAAGTGGAAAGGTTTGTATCTTAGAAGGACTCTGAGTTGAGACATATGATTATTCGGGAGGCGCATTGTAGCCCCTACGCTATGCACCCCGGTGGGAGTAAGATGTATCGAGATTTGCGTGAACAATATTGGTGGCCAGGTCTGAAGCAATAAGTTATCGAGTTTGTGAGTAAGTGCTTGACGTGTCAACAGGTGAAGGCAGAACACCGGTTGCCTTCGAGTTCTCCGCAACCAAGAAAGATTCCACTTTGGAAGTGGGAGAGGATAACGATGGATTTTGTTAGTGGACTACCTCTTAAGCCTACTAGGAAAGATTCGGTGTGGGTGATTGTCGATCGGTTGATGAAGTCCGCTCACTTCATACCGGTTCGAATCGACTACTCACTACAGAAGTTAGCCAAGCTATATGTAGCAGAGATTGTGAGGTTACATGGGGTACCAGTGTCTATCATATCAGACAGGGACCCTAGGTTTACATCGCGGGCTTTAGGTACAAGACTAGATTTTAGCACGGCGTTTCATCTACAGACTGATGGTCAGTCAGAAAGAGTAATTCAGATTCTGGAAGACATGTTAAGGGACTGTGTAATTGACTTCAGAGGTAGTTGGGAAGATTACCTACCGTTGGCTGAATTCGCGTACAATAATAGCTATCAATCCAGCATTCAGATGGCACCCTACGAAGCGTTGTATGGTTGTAGGTGTCGTACTCCTACCTGCTGGACAGAGTTGGGTGAGCGAAAATTGTTGGGTCCGAAATTGATCTCAGAGACGGAGGAAAAGGTTAAGTTGATTCGGGCTCGGTTAAAGGAAGCTTCCGACAGGCAGAAATCGTATACAGATCTGAAGCGTAAAGAGATAGAATTCTCAGTGGGGGATCAGGTATTTTTGAAAGTTTCACCTTGGAAGAAGGTTCTAAGATTTGGACGGAAAAGCAAGTTGAGCCCCAGATTCATCGGGCCTTATCGTGTGTTGACACGTGTGGGACCGGTAGCTTATCAGCTTGAGTTACCTCCGGAGTTGAATCGGATACATGATGTATTTCATGTTTCAATGTTAAGGTGCTACCGTTCAGATCCGTCTCATATAGTGCCGGTGGAAGAAATTAAAATAAGACCCTATCTGTCTTTTGAAGAAGAACCAGTGCAGATCTTAGATCGAGATGTCAAGGTGTTGAGAAGAAAGTCGGTTCCTTTGGTCAAGGTGTTATGGCGTAATCACGGTTCAGAAGAAGCCACATGGGAGCCAGAAGATGTGATGCGGCAGCAATACGCTCACCTATTTTGATCAGGTAAATTTCGAGGCCAAAATTTCTTTAAGGGGGTGGAACTGTAACATCCTAGAATTAGGGGTTCTGCGTTTTGTGATATTCTATGTGTTTGGCTCATTTAGCTTGTTGTTTTGGTGTGTTTGGGGGTCTTGGGAAGGCTCAGGTTCAATTTGGAGCTTTGGTAAAATTTTTGTTTTAGGGCAAGTAAGAGAGAGAGCTAGTAGATCCGGGCTTTAAGGATAATTATTTGTGTTTGAGGACACAAGGATGAGCTTATGGTGGAGTGGATGTGCCGTCACTTGTAGGAGCAGAGGGGGAGGAGTTCGAATCCCATCTGCTGAACTTTAGAGTTTAATTTTTTGTGTTCAAGGAGGGGAAGAGGTGGCATTCGGCTGGGACTCTACCATGGTGGTTGTGGAATAAGTCAAACAAATTCAAATGGATGGACAAGAGGAGTTTCAGAAGTTTGAATTGGTCAAACAATTCAAATTAGTGGATGGAGAGTGAATGAAGGACAAAATCGTTGAAGGTGGGGAGAGAGGTGGAGTTTGGCCGAATGTGGGAATGTGTGTAGGGGAGCATTTTCGGTTTTAGCTAGGCTAGGTGTGTGCCGAATTTCCCTTGGTTCTTAGGCATTTCCATCCTAATATTCTCGGTCACTGTGTGTAGGGAGGGAGTGCCAAAACTTTCCAGTATGTGCATTTAGTGACTCTTTTTCTTATTCTTCAAAGGGTTGTACTTTTGTTCTCTTGAGCATTGCCGAATTTTGAGTTACTTTTCTCCTCCTTTTCAATCGTTTTCTTTTATTGTCACCTAAGTCCATTTCTACCTTTTCTCCTCTCATCTTTTTCTCTTGAGACCTCCATAGTCGAATCTTTGTTTCCTTCTATTCATCTCTTTCACCTTTTCTTCACAAAGCCGAAACCATGTTCTTCTTCTTCTACTACTTCTTTTACTTCTTTTTCATCTCTTCTCCTCTACTTCTTTCTCCTCTAGCCGAATCTCTCTGGTAGCCATTTTGAATTGATTCTTATTTGAGTGTGTGCCATAGCCAAAACTTTGTATTCCTTCACTGCTTTCCATTTCTTTTCTTCTTAAGCTAAATCTCTTGTGTTCATCTCCTACAATTTGTTTTTTTCACCATAACCGAACCCCTTGTCACCCCATTCTAAATCGATTTCTTTCTTGTGGGTTCTCTTTTTCGTAACTGTTTACTCCATCACATTGTGACTTGGTTCTTCTGTGATTCGTGATAGATTTTTGTTAGATAGGCCGAACGTCCTGCAACCGAATCTGTGGTTGTGCAATTCCTCGTTTATTAAGGTAAGGAGTTTCTCTCTAGTTTCTATACGATTAGACTTTTTTTCGCTATACTCTGCCTTAACCAAACCCCTTTGTCAGACAATCGCTGATTTCACTGTGGTACCTTACTGATTGAACTCTCTTCATGGATGCGTGTGCTAGACGATCTAATGAGGGGAGTGGACTCGTAGTCTCTGCTCCTAAGTTCAAATGACGTGCTGTGTCGACGGTTTGAGACTTTCCGCCGGGTTGTGGTAGAGAGCCGACATCCGTTTGGGATAGGCAGATAGTGGTTATTCCCGCTAGTGAGAGTAGCAACGATCAGGAGTGTTTAGTCCTTCGCGTAGTAAGGTGTGTAATATTCGCACCATCTTTTGTTTGGTTATTAATTGGTATGTGAATTGTTTAAAAGCCAAAACATCGGTAATGGCTGTTGAGTTACCCTTGGGGGGTAAAATCAGAGATACCAGGTTAGTTACCTTTGATTGTGTCATGTAAATACCCTATCATGAATATATGTATGCTCTGATTATTCGATTTACATTGACATATGTTGCATTCATTATATTATGATTATATGATGCATGGGATTGGGATATGAAATTGATTAAAAGGGGAAGAGCATGTCAGTGGTTTGGTACCACATATATCAGTGGTTTGGTACCATATATATCAGTGACTCTGTCACATTATATGGAGTGTAGCCGATGGAGGGTTGATTGTAGAAATCCCCACAGGTGTGTTTGGCTAGTACGGGTGGTGTGTAGAGGATGGAATACTAGCTTGGGTTGGGTTGCTTTGCATACACTATTTGATATGCCAGGTTGTTAGGGCTACGGCCCAGTTTGATTCGTATGGGCTTCGGCCAAATTCATCACCTCTCCGCTTAATTTTGCAGGTAACCCCTAGTTCGAGGATTTGGAGCTGAGGAGGACTCTGCGGTGGCCACGCACTACTTCTTTCGTAAACTCCTTTTTCTTTATTTGAACTTATTTTAAATTTGGGATTTTGTTATGTAATAAGGCCTCCGGGATTTTAATTTGGGTTTTTGATTTATCGCGGTTATTATTATATCATGAAATGTTAAACACAGAGTTTTCCTAAAAATATAAATAATCATTTTTTCTAAAATATTGACAAGCGGATAACATGCAGATTAATAATTAAATTCGGAAATTTTCTTAGAACTACAAGCACTGTCTTCAAAATGTCACATTTCAGAACTCCACTAGTTTCGGTTTTTCATATCACAAAACCTGATTTTGACTGTTAGTGTTATTAATAAAAGTTTTTAAGAAAACTTTAAAACGGGATCTGATTTTGAAAATGAAATCAAAACGCGAAGTTTCTAAAATTTCTTTAAACAATCTTTCCTTGTGACATACCAGATCCGGTCGTAATGTTTAGGCCAGGTTTGGGGTGTTACACTTCATCCACACTAGGTCCCTTCTCACAAAAAAAACTCCCAATTGAGAGTTTCAGCAACCTGACGAATACGCGCCATAAAATCAATATAGTTGCTTTATTTAAATGTGAAGCCTTTCTCTGGATGCATCTGTTGATTCTTGAAGATAATTTTGTATCTCACTTTGGCTTCTTCACAGTGGAACTTGTTTTGTGATTCGTCAATTTGGGCGGAGGCAGGAGTTCTCTTGCGCACAGCAGGGGTTGGACGCAAGCAGCAACGCGTGCGGGCTAGGCTGGATGTGCGAGCAGCATGCGGATCCTCGTCGAGCAGGTCTGGTGTAAGAGCGCGCGGAAGCTGGGCGTAGGTGCGGGATGAAGGCCTGGGTAGCTGGAGCTGGAGTAGCACAAGGCGTGCAATGCAGCGCGCGATGGGGCAGGCGTGCGGCGTGCGATGGAGCTGGGCTGCAGGCCGAATGGCTGCTAGGTAGCTAGGCAGAGTTGGCGAGGAGGCTGCAGCTCTTAGGGATTTTATAGTGAGAGGATTAGGAATTAGAGTAGAATTCTTAGAACAATTTAACAATTAAAAAAATTCTAATTCTAATTCTATTCAAAGTTAACAACAATTAATAATTAATTAAAATACATATTAAATTATTAAAATAAAAGCTTATTAAATAAAATATGATACTAGTCCTAATTTTATGCAAAGTTGATAATAATTAATATATATTATAATAGATATAATTATATATTAAAGATTATCATATATATATTTATAAAATTAAAAACATTTATTCCAGATGCCTTTTTAAAATATTTACAAAAAGAGGCACCTAATTTTTATTATTTACAAAAAGAGCAACCAAATTTTAAAAATAGTTCAATTAAGTCCCTAGACTTAATGAAAATTTGAAATTGAGTTGCAATTTTAAAACTTGGATCAAAATTGACCCTTTTATTTGAAGATTTGAAAATTTATTTTGCCATTTAGGGAATAATTTCTTGGAAAATTATGTCAAAATCAATTCCCAGGAAAGATTGGAGGGGTCACAAGCGGTCCCGCTTAAGTTCCAATCTCCTAGACAGAATTTATTTAAACATACTAATCCTGAAAATACATCCTAAATAATTTATTTAAAAAGAAAATAAGAAAATTTAATCATTTGATAAAATGAAGGAGATTCGATCCCGTTCAATTTTATCTCCCCAGTAATGTTTCAAGCGTTGAGCATTAACTCGAAAATTACCTCCTTTACCTTGAAGTTTAACAACTCCGTATGGATTGACTCGATGAATAAAAATGGACTAGACCAACATGATTTTAACTTACCTGGAAAGAACATTAATCTGGAATTGAATAACAAGACTTGCTGACCTGCTTCAAATTCTCGAACTCGAATGTGCTTGCCATGCCATTTCTTGAGTCTCTCCTTAAGTAATTTGGCATTCTCGTATGAAAACATTCGGAATTCTTCTAACTCGTTAAGTTGAAGCGTATGTTTCTCTTTAGCAATTTTAAGATCCAAGTTGAGTCGCTGGAGAGCCTAGTAAGCTTTCTGCTCTAACTCCAAAGGCAGATGGCAGGCTTTCCCAAAGACCAACCTATAGGGTGACATCCCTAAAGTTGTCCTATATGCTGTCTTGTAAGCCCATAAAACATCATCCAGTCTTTTGGACCAATCTCGTCGATTTGGGAAAACTACCTTCTCAAGTATGCCTTTGATCTCTTTGTTTCCTAGTTCAGCTTGCCCATTCATCTGCGGATGGTAAGCTGTGGCAACCTTGTGCTTCACTCCATGTTTTTCAAGTAACCATTTCAACCACTTGTTCACAAAATAGGACACTTCATCACTAATGATGGCTCGTGGGGTTCCAAACCTTGTGAACACATGCTTCTGCAAAAACTTCATCATAACCTTAGCATCGTTTGTCGGATATGCTTCAGCCTTAACCCACTTAGACACGTAGTCTACAGCTACCAATATGTACTTGTGACCAAAAGACGAAGGGAAAGGACTGAGAAAGTCAATACCCCAAACATCAAACAATTCTACCTCAATGATGTTTGTTCGAGGCATCTTGTTTCTGTTGGTGACATTTTCGACCCTTTGACATCGATCACAACTCTTTACGTAAGCATATGTATCTTTAAATAGTGTTGGCCAAAAGAATCCAGCTTGCAATACTTTGGTCGTAGTACGTGTTCCTCCGAAGTGTCCCCCACTCGGAGCTGAGTGACAGTGGTATAAATCTTATGTACTTCATCTTCTGCCATGCATCTCCTGATCCTTTGATCTGCACACTTTTTAAACAAATATGGTTCTTCCCAGAAATAGTACTTCACATCGTGAAGAAACTTTTTCTTTTGATGATAGGTCTTATCAATCAACATCAAACTACAAGCTAAATAGTTAGCAGTATCAGCAAACCAAGGGGCATTATGGACATGATTTACCTTCAGTATGTGTTCATATGGAAATGTCTCCTGAATTGGTATAAGTGGAGAATTCCCTTCTTGCGGCTCCAATCTGGACAAGTGATCTGTTACTTGACTTTCTACTCCCTTTCGATCTTGAATTTCTAGATCAAACTCTTGAAGTAGTAGTACCCACTGGATCAGTATCGGCTTAGCGTCTTTCTTGGCAAGTAAATACTTAATTGCCGAGTGGTCCGTATAGACAGTCACTTTGGTACCTACAAGATAAGATCGAAACTTGTCAAAAGCAACACAATAGCAAGTAACTCTTTTTTTGTTACCGTGTAATTTAGTTGAGCTCATGTCAGAGTCTGAGTCGCATAGTAGATGGGATGAAAAACTTTGTTCCTTCGCTAACCCATGACAGCTCCGATCGTGAAGTCACTTACGTCACACATCAATTCAAATGGCCAATCCCAGTCTAGTGTGACTATTATGGGTGCCGAGACTAACCGACTCTTCAAATCATTGAAAGCTCTTAAGCGCTCCTCATCAAATTTTAACGCCGTGTCTTTCTCCAATAATTTACATAAGGGTTTAGCAATTTTGGAGAAGTCTTTGATAAATCTTCGATAGAAACTGGCGTGGCCCAAAAAGCTCCTAACACCCTTTACAGATGTCAGAGGTGGGAGTTTTTCAATAACATCTACCTTTGCTTTATGTACATAGATTCCATGTTTTGTTATCTGATGCCCTAGAACAATACCTTCTCGTACCATGAAATGACACTTTTCCCAATTAAGTACAAGGTTTGTTTCTTCGCATCGCCTTAGTACCTTGGCTAGATTGGCTAGGCAATCATCATATGTATCTCCGAATACTGAAAAATCATCCATAAAAACTTCCAAATATTTCTCAACCATGTCAGTAAAAATAGACATCATACATCTTTGAAATGTAGCAGGTGCATTACATAAACCAAATGGCATGCGCCTAAATGCAAATGTACCGTACGGGCAGGTGAATGTTGTCTTGTGTTAATCTTCTGGTGCTACTGTAATCTGATTATACCCCGAGTATCCATCAAGAAAACAATAATATTCTTACCTCGCAAGTCTATCCAGCATCTGATCCTAAAACGACAAAGGAAAGTGATCTTTCCTAGTCGCCTTGTTCAACTTCTGATAATCGATGCAAATTCTCCATCCCGTAATCGTTCTAGTCGGTATCAACTCGTTATTCTCGTTTTCAATGAATGTGATACCTCATTTCTTCGGTACGCACTGGACCGGACTTAACCATGAACTGTCTGAGATGGGGTAAATTATACTCACATCTAACCACTTAATGATTTCTTTCTTTACTACGTCCTTCATGATGGGGTTTAGTCTTTGTTGTCCACAATCGTGCTTTTCTCGCCATCTTCTTGTATGATCTTGTACATGCATACAGATGGACTAATACCGTGAATATCAACTATGGTCTATCTGGTAGCCTTCTTGAATTATTTCAATGTAAGGATGAGTTTCTCTTCTTGCTCATTGGTTAATTCTGCTGAAACAATCACAGGCAAAGTAGAAGCGTTACTTAAATAAACATATTTTTAATATGAAGGAAGTACCTTGAGTTCTAATTTAGGTGGCTCCTTGATTGACGCTTTTGGTTGGGCATAATCCCTATTCTCTAACTCCAAAGATTCAAAACGGGATTACAGATTAAATCCCCTTTGATTAGCTTCTAGCAAACCTAAGTATTCATCATCCTTCTCATCATTTTGAGGGTCTGATGTCAAAATTTGTTCTAATGGATCCTCAAAATAGTTGAGTTTCTTCTCCACGATTAAATCCTCTAAATTGGACACTGCAGAACAATCATCAATTGTGTCAAGAAATTGCATAGACCTAAAAACGTTAAATGTTACCTGATCATCCTAAACATGCATAGTAAGCTCGCCCTTTTGGACATCAATAAGGGTCCTTCTGGTTTCTAAGAACGGCCTTCCTAGGATGATTGGCACCTCTTTGTCTCCTTTAAAGTCTAGAATCACAAAGTCAGCAGGAAAGATAAATTTGTCTACACGTACTAATACGTCCTTGATTTTTCCTTCTGGATGTGCTAAGGATCGATCTGCTAATTGAATTGTAATCGTAGTCGGTCTAACTTCACCTATCCATAACTTCCTAAATATTGACATAGGCATCAAGTTGATACTCGCACCTAAGTCATATAGTGCCTTACCATAATATGTTGCTCCAATGTTGCAAGGTATGGTAAAACATCCAGGATCCTTCAACTTTGGGGATAGTTTGTTTTGAAGATATGCACTGCATTCCTTTGTCAAGGCTACCGTATCAAATTCTCCAAGTCTTCATTTTTTAGACAGGATATCCTTCATGAACTTGACGTAGTTCGGTATTTGTTCAAGTGCTTCAACCAACGGGATGTTGATATGAAGTTTCTTGAGTACGTCTAGGAACTTCTTGAATTCAATTTCCTGCTTCTGCTTCTGAAGTCCTTGAGGGTAGGGTGGTGGAGGTTTCTTTAATAGAACTGGTTGATTCGTCTTCTGTGGTAATTCTTTATCTAACGGAGTTGTTAGTTGATCATAATTAGTTGGTTCTGAAGTTACCTTGTCGGATTTTGTAGATTCTGGTTCTTGTGAAACTGGAATTTCAACACTCGATTGAACTTCCTCTGAGTCTTGAGCGTCAGCTGGCTCCTTCTCAACTTCGACGGAATTGGGCTCTAAAGTCTTTCTGCTCCTCAATGTCAACTCTTTACAATGCTCCTTCCCTGGATTCCTCAGAATCTTCGTATCACTAGGTAAAGCACCTTGTGGCCGGTTCCTGAGTTCAGTAGCAAGCTGGCCCATTTGGTTTTCCAGATTTTTCAATGTAGCTGCTTGGCTTTGAATTAAGGCATCATTCTTCACCATGTATGCCTTTAACAAATTTTCTAAGCCATTGGATGGTTTAGCTTGGGTTGGTTTCTGAAGTTTTTGGGGAAAACTAGGTAGCTGAGTCGATCTAGGTTGGGCGTAAGTGTTACTGGTTACAGCCCCTTGGTTACTCCAGGAAAAATTCGGGTGGTTTTGCCATGATGGGTTATAGACATTGGATTGCAGTCTTTGCCTTCCTCAATTTTGGTTCTGGTTACCCATGTAATATACAGATTCTGGGTTTGATGGACATTCTTCAAACAAATGTCCTTCCGCACAATAGACACAGGCTATATTTTCAAATTGATTTGGTGGTTGTGCTGCAAAATTATTAGACCCATTAGTAGTAAGATTTTTTAACATTGAGGATATTGATGATACCTGAGATGCAAGTGAAGCAATGTATTCCAGCGACTCGTCTTCTTGATGCTGCTCGATTGGTTGGCCATCGATAATTGTTGATGGCAATCCTCTCAATGATTTCATAAGCCTCATTATAAGACTTAGAAAGGAGAGCACCGTTAGCAGAAGCATCCACTACCATCCTCGTATGAGCATTGAGACCATTATAAAACGTCTCAAGTTGGATGCAATGTGGGATTCCATGATGAGGGCACTTCCATAATAATTCTTTGTACCTTTCCCATGCCTCATACAAGAACTCATCATCCATTTGTTGCAAGGCAATGATCTCATTCCTTAACTTAGCATTCTTTCTAGGCGGGAAATACTTCATGAGAAATCTTTCTACTAACTCTTGCCATGGGGAAATTGAATTTGGTGGCAATGAGTTAAACCAGGCTCAAGCTCTGTCCCTTAGCGAATACGGGAACAGCTTCAATCGTAATGCGTCTTCGGGTACTCTGGCTAACTCGAAAGAGTCACTCACCTCCATAAACAGTCTTAAGTGAAGATGAGGATCTTCGGTAGGCATTCCATTGAATTGGCCCACAGTCTGAAGCATTTGGAACATAACTGGCTTCAGCTCGAATTGTTGTGCCTCAATTTTGGGTCTCCTAATACCCGAATTAAGATCATGAAACACTGGAACGACATACTGTCTTAAAGCTCTACCCCTATCATCAGCAATAAGGACAGGATTTTGAGCAGGGTTTGCTCTGTTTCCTTGATTCGAATTTTCAAGGTTCATCTCTTCAGTCCTTCTGTAATTCGCTTCTCTTCTTCGCTGTCGAAAAGTTCTTTCTATCTCAGGGTCTACAGGAAGTAAGTCAATAATTCAGTCAATACTCATAAACACCTGAAATAATCACAGAAAAATTAATTAAGTTAAAATTTAAACAGGAAATTAAACGAAAATGCAAAACTAACAAATTCACAAATAATGACTTTTTAAAACAGTCCCCGGCAATGGCGCCAAAAACTTGGGACGACAGAAATGTGCAAGTGTAGACAATCACAACAAGTAATAAAGTGACAAGTAAATGTCGAGTTATCGTACCCATAGGGACTGTAAAAAGAATTATTTATCAATGCTATTTAAAACACTTTGGTGAAGAAAAATATTTTGTTTGAAGAGGGTGATTAAAAACTAAGATTTTAAACTAAGTAAACTAAATAAATAAATCTTAAATGCACAATTTCAAAATACGATTTTAATTAAGATGACATAATTGTGTTAGATTAATTACATTTCTTAACTTAGAACTATTAAACTCATGTTTATATTGTTACGAATAAATTCTCGACAACTCAATAATTTGCTAAGTTATGAACATACTCACCTACCAAAATCCATTCATCTCTTAACTCTATCCCTATGTCAATTCAACCGATTAAACAAATCTTAATAGGAAAATATGTTATTGCACATACATACTTATTAAATAGAAATAATCTCTTGTACATATCCCTATGTCAATTCAAACGATTAATTAAATCTAATAAGCACATAAAAGACTATGTGAGGTAACAAAGTATCCCTACCTTGGAACAATTTAATCACAATAATCTTGCAAGTTATGCAAGGCAAATGTATCGTCAGATACCGTTGCTAATTTAACCCTCAGCTACCTTAGATGATTAAACATGCATTGATTAAGTACTGTGTCCATTAAATACAATTCAATCCATTTAAATAATTAATTCATTAGCTACATTACAATTATAATGCAAGAATAACTTAGTCATGATTTTACTTAATCAAGCATCCTACCAAGGCCTATAACAACATAAACACAATTTTAACAATTTTAGCAAATGAAATGCAATCAACCTAACACGAATTAAATTCAAGCTAAATTGATTAAATTAACCATTCAAAAAACATAAATATTCATAGATATGTTCATCATAACAACAACAAAAATTAAGGAGATAGGGAACAAGAATCAAATCCGGTGTTTTTCCGTGGCTTGACTAGTTTGCTCCGTTCTTCCTTCTCCGTTGTCCTTGTCGACCAAGGTTGCTATGAACACTTAATTGGTACTCCAAATGGCTGATGAATGCCCCTTTTACAAGAGGAGAAATCGACAAGAGAGCAAGGGAATTTGGAATGGAAAAGAAGAGAGAAAGTGGAGAGAAGAGAGAAAAGATGTGAATGCTTGAGATGTGTTTCAAATGACTAGCCTAAGGGGGGTTTTTATAGCTGAAGAGGGTTGCTACAAATAGCTAAAATTATCAGCCAAAGAGCCCTCACTTGGTCGGCCACACATGTGGCAAGGTTGGTAGTTTCAACTTTGCTAATTTAGGCTTGGGGCAAATCTATAAAGCCACCAATTGTGGAGGGGTTTATTTGCAACTTGAACAAGTCTTCAAGGGCCTCTTTGCAAGCTAAATAATCAGCCAATAAGCTGATTTGGGTCAGCATATGGACGGTTTTGGGCTGTCCACTTCTTGGTCAGTTCGGTTCACTCGGTTCGACTCAATTAGGCTAAAAATTAATTCGCGTTGATACTTCAAATTGCATCTCAGTTTTGAATTTCTAGCAGTGTTTGTCGAGTCATTTTTTTGCCCTTTGTGCAAATCTGTCGAAAAATGATCAAAATTAGTCAAAATTAATTATAAAATTAATTAAAATTCAACATGTTCATAATTTAAGTGTAATTTTACTATTTTATAAAAATTAATTATTTTTCAATAGGAATTTTATCAAAACTGCATGAATTTAAGTTAAAAAGGGCATGAAAAAGTGTGTATTTTTTTGTGTTTCCAACGACAAGCTTTGATAAGTTGGTTAATAATGCGAAGGCTATTGAGAAAATAAGGCTAGAAACTATGCAAGCTGCAATAGGGTCTGCCAAGCCAGTTCTTGGACAACATGGTCGAACATCCAAGAGGTATCATGATTCACGTGACACTAGTAGAAATGTTAAACGTAGTTTTCGATCAGGCCAATCACAATAGCAGGGTAACATCGAGGCTGAGAAGGAAGGTTCACACAGATCACCAAGTTGGTCACTATGTAAATACTATGAACATAGGCACCCTAGGGAATGTCAAAAGTTATCAGGGGGATTTTTTAAGTGTGAATCTAAGGAGCACATGATAAGGGACTGCCCAGAACGAAAAGAGGGGTCGCAAGCTCAGAACGCTACCCCCACACTAGTGCAAGTTGGTGCACGCGATTGAGGTAAAGGAAGAGGTAATGATAGAAGGCAACCTGGACAATGAACCTAGCTCACATAGTTGCCACTCAAGTTAAGATAGGAGGGCTCGCACAAGTGTATGCTATTAGGGAACCACATAATTAGGGTTTGACTGATGTCATCATAAGTACTTTCACCCTGTGAACCCTACCATTGTTTTCTTTGATTGAATCTGGATCCACGCACTCATATATTTTAAGCGACCTAGCCTATGAGTTTGGTATTTCAGTAGGAAGTATAGATAATGGTATAACTGTCACTAGTTCCTTTGGTGAGAGGGTATTGGTAAATAGAGTGTACCGAAGGTGTCCCTTGACGACTCAAGGACATGTCTTCTTCAGTGATTTGATGGAGTTTCCTTTTTATGGGTTCGATGTAATTTTGGGGATGGATTGGTTAACTGAACACAAGGTTAAGATAGATTTTGCGTTAAAGAGGTTGACACTGCAATTTGAGAAAGGGATGAAAATTGTGGTTGCGAGATAATGGAACGACGAAAATGTGCAAGTGTACACAATCGTAAAAAGTAAAAAAGTGACAAGTATGTTGAGTTATCGTACCCACAGGGACTGTACAAGTGAATATTTATGAAATTTAAAATTAAACAAATTGGTTAGGAAAAATATGTTTATTTGAAAGAGGTGATATAAAAACTAAAAATTAACTAAGAAAATTTCAAATGCACGATTTCTAAAAATAGTTTTAATCAATATGACATTAATTTGTTAGATTAATTTTATTCTTTAACTTATGATTAATAAAGCTATGTTCATGTTGTTATGAAATAATTTCATAGCAACTAGGTATTTTGTTAACACACAAACTTATTAAATTAATAAATCTTTCAAACACATTCCTTTACTAGATTAATTAATAAATTTTCATAAGAAAGTATAAAACAGAGTGAAGTAAAAATATTTCTATAATTTAGTCACAATAATTGTAACACCCCTAACCCGTATCCATCACCGGAATAGGGTTACGGAGCATTACCGGACATATTACTTAAACGAACATACATTTTCATACATTTATCATTTCCAAATAAAAGTCATTCACAAGCAATCGTAAAGTCCCTAATACGAGCCCTTGAGGCAAAAAACATGCATTAGAAGTGGTTCGAGACTAAACCGATAACTCAGGAAATTTTTGGAAAAATTAGAAAATTTTACAAGATATAGGGGACACACGCCCGGTGGCCCGACCATGTGTCTCACACAGCCAAAGACATGCCCGTGTCACAGGCTGTGTGGACATTCGAAATGGAATCACATGGCCGTGTCCCAGCCCATGTCCGACCCCGTGTAACCCCCTGATTTGGGTCACACGGCCAACCACACACACGTGTGACTAGCCCGTGTACCCTTTAAAATGGCCTCACAAGCCCGTTTGCCAGGCCGTGTGCTAGGCCGTGCCAATATTGTAGGGTACACTAACTTATGCCACACTGCCAAGTCACACGCTTGTGTGCTAGGCCATGTGGAACATACTGACTTTTTTTCTAATTAAACACCAGGGGACACACGACCGAGTCACCTGACTATGAGTCACACATGGCTGAGACACACGCCCGTGTCTCTGCCCGTGTGGACAAAAATAGGCTATTTACCAAGCCATCTTTCTCACCCAAATTGCATCCACCTAAAATCATCAAATGGCATATAACATAGTATCAATAGTCATTCAAACCAATCTCAAACAAGCCTAATTTATGCAATTTCAATACTAACAACCACAAGGCACACAAGAATCACAATTATCCATTCCATTTCATACCAATTTCACATCTCAAAATCACCTAATTGATCACTTTCAATTATGCATTATTTTACCTAAACCACAAGCATACCAATCTCAAATCAACCATTTGGTACTCAAAATACCAATTCAAAATAAGCATTAACATAACCATTATACACAACATACCAAAATGCCAATTGCACATTTATATATATACATCACCAAGCATGCCAAAATAAGCCAAGGCACATGGCTATACACATAACTAAGCACTCATCATTTATAAGCCAAATCAAATGGCTAAACCCATTACCAACATAAAGATCATATGGACCACAACTCCTATACATGCCATATAACAAAATATATAAGTTCCAAAGTACCAAAATGAAAGCTTGATAGTGTGATGAGATCTCTGACGACTCCCAAACCCGAGCAAGCTTCGATATTCACTATAAAACACGGAAAAGTAAACAAAGTAAGCTATAAAGCTTAGTAAGTTCGTATAGTAATAAACTCAACTTACCATATATACACAATTTAAGCAATTAAACATATCATAGTATAACTCATATTGATCCATAAACCTATCACATATTCATTCACAAAGGTTAGATATGAAATTCACAAGTTTCTTCGATTCAATGCTTGTATGTTTCATGTACATACCTGTATCAACTCGTATCAATCTCATACTCATCCATATCTTTGATATACCCGTTGAACCATTTTGGAATAATATCGGATACTCGCCCTAAGTGCCAATACATAGCTGAAGTTGTCTCAATCTCATATCTCATATAATTCTCACTCTTGAGCTATCAACAGGTCTGCTCACACAAGCTGACGGTCAAGACGTATGTAACAATCCGTTTTTAGTTAAATCAGAACAGTGGTTTTGGTACCACAAATTCGAAGTTGAAATAATTATTTTATTATTATTTTAATATTTACAGCATGATAGTATGATTGTGTGAAATTTTCGTTAAGAAATTTTATCATTTGAGTGCTTAATTTGATAAAAAGGACTAAATCGCGTAAAGTGTAAAACTTGAGTTCTATTAGCTAAAGGTATCTAATAGCTATAGAACCTTAAAGTAAAGGTCCTTAAGTGGTAATTATCCCATTTATAAAGTTAGTGGACAAAAATGGAAATCTTTTAATGGCTTGAAAGGTTATTTGAATAAGGTTAAAAAGTAAATTAGTTATAAATTAATATTAAGTAAAAATGAAATCAAAATTTAACTTTTTTCATCTTTCTCATAACCAAAATTAGCAAGAAGGAAGCCATTAAAATAGCTTCAAGGTTTGGCCAAGCATTTTTCATGCATGTAAGTTCAATTTTGTCCCGTTTTTAATGATTTCTATGTTTTTGAGATCGTTGCAGCTTAGTCTAGCTAGTCCAGGGACTAATTTGCAAAACTGTTAAAGGTTTAGGGTTTTTCCATTGATGAATGTTGGTGTGTTTTGATGTTTAATGATAGAAAATGCATGCTTGTTGTTAGATAAACAACACTTATTAAGTGATTTTTAGTAAAATGTCCAATTAGGGATTAATTTGTGAAGTGTTGGATTTGGTGGTTAAATTGTGAAATAAATGAAAAATATGGAATGCTAGGGACATAATTGAAATTCGGATAGCATGGGTTTTGGTTGAATTGCATGAATTTGTAATTTTATGAAATAAGGACTAAATTGCAAAAATGTGAAATGTTAGGGGCAAAAATGTAAAAGTGCCTTAATGTGTGTTTTTGGATTAAATTGGATAGAGAGATTATTAAATAAGTTACTTTTGATTATATTTAGATCAAGAAAGGCGAAATACAGATTTAGATCGGGGAAAGAATAAAGTTTTGGATTAATCAACTTAATTCGCCGTTTTTACATTCGAGGTAAGTTCGTATGCAATAAACATTTTGATATTTGTGTTTTAAATAATTTGATGTAACACCCCAAATTTGGGCCTAGTAGAATTGGGCCTATTGGGCCTTTGGCATGGGAGCGTTTAAAATTTTTGAGAACAAGAGAACGGCACTAATGCAAGTTGGACCTATTAGGTGAGTGATTTTGGAAGGTTAGAGGGCTTCCATGAAGTCCCGGGTTCAAACCTGGGCTTTAGGAAAAATTTTGGTTTTAGGTGAATAAAGCACTGGGGGTAAGTAAGTAGGCTTTAAGAATAAATTCTGGGGAAAAAAAGGACACAAAAGGAGTTGTGGTCTAGTGGCAAATGGCGCCACATGGGAGACAAGGAAGTGACGCCATAGAGGAAGCAAGGGGTCTAAGGTTCAAGTCTTGGCGCTTGCAATTCATTTTGTTTTTCTTTTAAATGAACTTAGACTCTGGCCCATAGGCTTATATTTAGTTGTGCATGTTCTAAGTCACAAAAGGAGCTTGTGTTGTGGTGGCATGTAGCGTCTGGAGCATAGGAGAGGTCAAGGGTTCGAATCTCATGTCAAGCAAGGGAGTGTTTATTTTGCAGATTGGACGGCCAGAGTTTGTGTTGGATTTAAACTCTGCTGAAGGGGGGATCCCACATCGGGAATCTAGCATGAGAGTAGGCGAGAAGCTGGCTTTAAATAGAGCAAACCATGAGGAGAGTAAGGATACCTTCCTTGGCTTAACCCTTTCGCTTTGTGGCGTGCTCGTCTGGGTTAGGCGTTGGATCATTCGTTGATCTGTATGCCGTTGGGTCGCGGTGGTGGTGATCGAAGTTGATCGACACACCCCTTGGGGGTCAAGGGTGCGATCATTGTTGGCTTCTACGTAGAACAGTGTTCAGAACGCGAATTAACTTTAGATTCCTATCAAGTGTGTATTTCGCACTACTCTAGCTGTAGAGCGGCAAATGTCAAAATGCCGGTCGCACGACGATGGGTAGCCACACGAGCGTGCGAGCGCACGTGTGGGAGCTTCGACGCGATAGTTGAGGCCATCATGAGTGTTCTCATGGGTTTATGCTGCTTTGGGCCAAGTGGGCCCATATGAATATATTGTATGATTGTGTAGTAAATATTGGACTGGACTATATGAATCTTATATCTGTGGCTAGATTTGGGCTAAATGGGCCACACGAGTGTGTGGGCCCATTTGGGCCGAGAATGGACCCTAGGCCCATTCGCATCGTTATCTTTGTTTAGAATACCTTGGTTTACAGAATTACTGAAATACCCTTAGTTTACAAAATTACTAAAATACCCTTGGTTTACAAAATTTCTGAAACACCCTCGACTTGTAAAATTATCGAAATACCTCCGATTTGTAAAAATTATCGAAATACCCTCTGTTTGTGAAATTACCAAAATACCCCTAATTTGTAAAATTATCGAAATACCCTCAGTTCAGAAAATTATCGAAAAAGCCCCGATTTTCAAAATTACCGAAATACCCTCGATTTGCAAAATTACCAAAATACCCCCAGTTTGCAAAATTACCAAAGTACACCTGATTTGTAAAATTATCAGAACACCCCTGATTTGTAAAATTACCGAAATACCCCCGATTTATGAAATTACCGAAATACCCTCAATTTGCGAAATTATCGAAATACCCTTGATTTGTAAAATTACCGAAATACCCCTAATTTGTGAAATACCCCTGTAGGGTAGAATTACCGAAATACATCTGTAGGGTAGGATTACCGTAATACCCTTATAGGGTAAAATGACTGTTTTGCCCTTGTGGGTATATGACTGATTAGGACTATGACTGATTTAACTGTGAATGTATGACTATGTTTTAACTGACTTGACTGTGGTCGTGTGACTGATATGCTTTTAATATGTGTGTAAATGACTGTTACTGAGCATGGCCATTTTGCATACACGTGTAATGATTGAGCATGACATACACGACATATTGCATGGGGTTGGGACATTGATACGGAGGAAGTTCTGATAAGGTCACACGGGTCGCATGAGACGACTGTGGATCCAGTATTGATCTATTAAGGTCGCATGGATCGCATGAGACGACTGTGGACCGATGGACGCGTACTCTGATTATGGCTCTGTGCCAACCTAAATATGGCTCTGTGCCATCTAGATTATGGCTCTGTGCCAACCTAAATATGGCTCTGTGCCATCTTGATTATGGCTTTGTGCCAATCGTATTTACCCGTGGCTATGTGCCTAACATATATACCGATGACTTTGTGTCGATCATATTTACCCGTGGCTGTGTGTCGATTATATTACTGTAGCTGATGGCTATGTACCAATCTTATTACAGTTACCAATGGCTATGTGCCAATTATGAGACCGTTACTGAAGGCTTAAAGCCGCATAAATACTAGCAGCTAGGCTGCATTATTGGAGTGATTGGCTGGGTGGGTCGACGTGGTCCCCACATGGAGAGATGGTTGGTACGAGTGGAGAGTTGGCTGGACAGGGTTTGGGTACAAGCATGTTTTGCATTGATATGATTTAGGGCTTAGGCCCAGATTGTTACCGAATAGGGCTTAGGCCCAGATTGTTACCGAATAGGGCTTAGGTCTAGACTGTTACCGTAATAGGGGATTACACACTGAGTTCTCGTAACTTACCTTGTCTTTTATCTATGAAGGTAATCCCTAGCCTTAGAGGATTTGGAGCTGCGAGGGACTCGGAGGTGGCCACACGTCAGATATGCTTTAAAGTTAACCTTAGAAATTTTTAGTTTAATTTATTGGGTTAAAAATTTTGTAATAAGGCCATTGGGATTTTCTTTTAACTTTTATTTGGTATTTCTTTTAATTACAAACCGCTAGTCTATTAAACACGGGTTTTAAAACAATAACTACTCTTTTCAAAATATCACGTTTTCGCAACTGTTTATATCAGACTTCCGCAACAAATAAGGGTTTAAAAATAATAATAATTTTGCAAGGTAATGACTTTAAGCAAATCTTGTTTTGTTAATAAGCAACGAAAGTTGGAATTTTTAAAGGGTAGAAGGTTTTGATTTGTAGAAGGGTTTTCAATGAAAACATGGTTTTTGAAAAACACCTCAATGTGATACGCCAGATTCGGGCCTAACTTCTAGGCCGGGCTTGGGGTGTTACATTTAATGGTATCAGAGCCAGGTTGCAAAACTCGGCTGTGGATTGGGTTTTCAAAATTGAATTTCTGAAAGTATTGTTTCAAAAAGGTTTGAAAAGAGTTGAAGTTTTTGAAATGTTGTATTGACTATTTTTCTGAAAGTGTGGTTTACCGAGTCTCCGGCGCCGAATCCGTAAGTTTTCTGAAAACCTTTATCTGCTGTTATGCAATAGGAAACACTGTGATTACCTAGATATTAGACTATACTAAGATGCTTAAATTTAGATTTTGTATTTATTCTGTGTGATGTTGTGGATATGGAAATTGTATTTGTATGATATCTATCTACTCTAGTGACTAGGTATTTTGGGTGTGCGTAAGAGGTAATGTTTTGGAATTAGAGTGCGCAGCGGAAGCGCGGTGGTGTAGTTTGGGTTGTGCGACTGTTTTGAGAGTTGGAAATTTTGAGGACGAAATTTCTTTAAGGAAGGTAGAATTGTAACTCCCTGAATTTGGGCCTAGTAGAATTGGGCCTATTGGGCCTTGGGCATGGGAGCGTTTAAAATTTTTGAGAACAAGAGAACGGCACTAATGCAAGTTGGACCTATTAGGTGAATGATTTTGGAAGGTTAGGGGGCTTCCATGAAGTCTCGGGTTCAAACCTGGGCTTTAGGAAAAAAAATGGTTTTAGGTGAATAAAGCCCTGGGGGTAAGTAAGTAGGCTGTAACACCCCTTACCCGTATTCTATACCGGAACCGGGCCCTAGGCATTACCAAAATAAAACCACTTGATCACCACTTAGGCTCAACGTGACTACTCTCTCTCTCTTTAGTCACCATAACGACCTCATTCTCAACTTACGAGACCTTACTCATATACACGAGGGCTTACGAGACCATATCGGAAACTCTTACGAATTTAAAATTTTTCCATCCCAACAGAGCCACACGCCCGTGTAGGATGATACACGCCCGTGTGTAGTCACACACGCCCATGTCCACAAACCATGCACAAAACTCAAGCATTCTACTAAGGTCCCACGGCTAGGGCACACGCCCGTGCTCTCTACCCATGGTGAACACCGACTACTTTACACGGCCTCTGGCCCTAGACACACGCCCGTGTGTGTGGCTGGCAGTGGCCTATAACACTCGAATCGCCAAAGTGACACGGCCAAGTCACACGCCCGTGGAGCTAGCCGTGTGTCACACATGGCCTAGACACATGCCCGTGTGTTATCCACATGGACAAGAACAAAGCTAATTGCTAAGCTCTTCTCACCCCTCTAGCATACACAACATGTACTCGTTCAACACATCTATAACCAACTCATTTTGAAACACAATCTTACATGGATAACTACATCTTTTATATAGTAAAGTAGCCAATAAACATGGCATTATACAAAATAGTTTATCCGTCTAATGGCCAACACATATTAGCCAATACAACAAAATTCACTAACTTATCTAGCCCCTATACATGCCATATACAAAACATTAAGTCTAATGTACCGCAGTGTGCTGATAGTGTGGGCGATCTTCCGATTAATCCGCGTATCACGATTCAATTCTTGTTCTCTATAAGACAAGGGAAAAGAAAGGATTAAGCTTTGAGCCTAGTAAGTTTACACATAAACAATTTAAGCATTCTAGTATAAGCTAAACAACAATTAGCATTATACTAACATATGTAATTCACATCCACTACTATGCTTACTCTTTCTGTGCTGATAGTGTGGGCGATCTTCCAATTAATCCGCGTATCACGATTCAATCCTTGTTCTCTATAAGACAAGGGAAAAGAAAGGATTAAGCTTTGAGCCTAGTAAGTTTACACATAAACAATTTAAGCATTCTAGTATAAGCTAAACAACAATTAGCATTATACTAACATATGTAATTCACATCCACTACTATGCTTACTCTTTCTATCCCTTACCACATTTCCAACACATCATGAGTCACATACTCACAATCATTGACATGCACCCCTGCACTCAATAGTAGATTTACTAAAAATACAACACATCATTATTTCTCAATAATACATCGACACAGATAAATTACTCGGTGGTTTCGCACTTAGCCCACCACAATCAGATCATAAGGTAGTATCGCACATAGCCTACCACAAAGGATAACTATAGTGATTCGGCACATAGCTCCCTAAATAATATGCTTAATAATAGTATCGCACACAGCCCATCATTGTTAAGTATCAAGGTGGTATCGCACTTAGCCCATTATCAAGCATTATCACTACACATTCACATGTCTACTTGTAATACATTCATCCATTCACCACTACTATCTCATTCATTCCACTAGAATTGAATAGGTTCTCAATTATGCTACACATTAGCTAGCATTAACAATGTATACGCATAAATGCATTGTTCATACGTAAACTTACCTCGGTACTCAAAAATTATGGAGGTGTGCAATTTAGTCCACGACCTTGCCCTTGCCTTGGTTATGATCTGGGCTTCATCTTTCTTAATCTAAAATGATAAAACAACCCGTTCAATACACACATTGACTAAATTGACCCTTATCTCATACTTTAGCAAAATTACCATTTTGCCCCTAAACTTCCTCATATTTATACTTTTGCCCCAAGGCTCGTAAAGTGATTTTCATTCAACTTTCTAGCCTTTCATGCTTAGCCGAATTATAATAGTCTGGTTTACACCCTAGTCAGAATAGTGGTTTCGGGACCACAAATCCGAGTCAGAATAATATTTTAATACTATTTTTTGTGTCGTTGATATGTGAATAAGCATGTGCTAAATTTTCGTGAGCTAATTTGTCCGTTTGTGTGTTTAATTTGACAAAAGGATTAAAATGCATTAAATGTGAAAGTTGCTTGCTATTTGTTAAAGTGCTTATGTGTTGTGGCTTTTAAAAGAAGAGGCTTTATGAGGCAATTGAGCCAATAATTAGTTAGTGGATGACTAAAAGTCATTAATGGCCTTATGTTTATAGGTTATAAATATTTTGTAATAGGGATAATATGGTAAATTTGTATTAAAATGAATATAGTAAAAGAAACAAAAGAAAGGTGATAGTTATCATCTTTTTATGAGTGCCGAATATTGAAGAAAGAAAAAAAGAAGAAAGTTGAGCTAGGTTTTCGGCAATTGCAAGCTTAAATTCAAGGTTAGATTATGTTCCGTTTTTGATAATTTCTACGTTTTTGTAATCGTTGCTTTGAGAGCTATCAAACCCATGTATTAATTTTGTGAATTGATGATGTTTGTGTGATATGCTATTGATGATATGTCAAGCTTTTTGATAATTCTTGGTGCTAAATAAAAGATATGAGCTTGATGAACATACTTTGTTCTTGAATTTTTGATGAATTTAGCTAATTAGGGCTAAATTGAGAAAATAGTAAATTGAGGGACTAATTTGCGAATATGATGAAAGATGTGGGCTTGTATGTGATGCATATGTATTCGGCTAAGCTTGTTCATTTATGGATTTTGTGAATTTGATGTTTTGAGAAAAATGGACTAAATTGATAAAATGTGCAAATGTGAGGGCTAGATTGCAAATAGTCCAAAATGTGTGTCTTTGGATTGAATTGAATGAGCTAGTGAATAAAAGGATTAATTTTGAATATGTTTAGATCAAGAGCCGAGGAAAACGGATTTAGATCGCGGAAAAGCGAAAGTAACCAAGTAGCCGTTTTCATTCCGATAAATCGAATCTGAGGTAAGTCACTATGCAAATAAACGTATTTGTATGCAATTATGTTTGTTTATATGATATGTAACACCCCAAACCCGGCCTAAACGTTACGACCAGATCTAGTATGTTACAGGGTGAAGTAAAAACAAACTTTTGTTTAATTTAGGAAAAACCGTAGGTTTGAAAATTTTTCGTTTAAAGCGATGTCTTGAAAACGATGATTTGTTAGTTAGGAAAAGTTAAATTTTATCGGATGTTTGTTAAACCTGGTTATACTTGAAAAAAAACGTTTGTTTCAGTGTTATTCGCATTTTGAAAACCCCAACTTCAATTTCATGACTAAGTTTTCATAGTATCAAATTTTAAATAAATGATAAATAAAAAAATCAAATATTAACTTAGAAAGGCCTTATTACAACAGAAATCCCCCAATTAAAAATAAATTAAAGTAGTAAAAAGTCTACAAAAAAGGAAAGACTTTATGGCCTCCACGAGTCCGCCTTGGCTCCCAAATCCACGGTCTCTATTGACACACGAAAAAGTTAGGAAAATGGTGAGTCACAGAGAGACTCAGTGTGTAAAACCATTTTAACACATAAATGGCCCATGGCCCACAATCTCATATTCAACTCATTCAAAATATCATACAACTAAATGAATGCGTCAAGCCCAGCCCAACCTAGTATTTTTCCTTCCTCTACACGCCATCTCGTACCAGCCCATCACACCGTGGGGATTTCTACAATCAACCCTCCATCCGCTACATGCCATCTTGACAGTCATGATGTCAGTTATAATGCCGATCACTAGGTGACCTATATAATATCACGTGGCTTAGCCACCGATCACTATGTGACCTTATAATCAAATGTGGCAGAGCCACCGATCACTATGTGACCTTATAATCAGCACTTCCCCCTTTATCATCATATTCATATCCCATGCACAAAATATATGTCATAATGATTGCAAAATGGTATTATCAAGGCAATAGATTATCACATACATCCAAGCTCGCATAATAAGTGGTTACTGATTCGTACTGCATTCCTTGCCTTACCCACAAGGGTATTTCGATTGTATACATAGCCTTTTCCGCTTTTCAGCCCATATAATCAATATTACGATTAAAATAAAGTGTGTGAGGGTTACACACCGGTAACACGCAAAATAATACTCTCTACGTCGACACTATCGATAGCGAAAACGATCGCTATCGCCTCGACTCTCTCTCTGAAGCCGGTCCACAACCCGGTGGCCAATCTCAGACTGCTGACACCACACGTTTCTTAAACTTAGGGGCTGGGTTTACGGGTCCAACCCCCTCCTTTGCCTGATCGGTATTGGATTCCATCATAAGATCTTGGTCAGAAGATACTATAAGGAAATATGGTTGTTTAACAACAACACAGGGTTAAGGTAGCAATTAGCGATAAATGAATCTAAACAAAAATCTAAAGAGAAAAATCCCTTACCTTGAAATCCCGAAAAGAGAAATACAGTTCAGGGATTAACGATTTCTGACTTGGGATTCAGATGATTCGATTAGCTTAGATTCTCGGAATAGGCGCCCCCAAAGAAAGCAAGAAAATGAGAAGAAAACATAAGTCCAAACGATGGCCTCACCAAGCCAATTAGCCATTCGGCTTTGGCTCCTAAAAACTGAATGAGAGATAAAGAAATAAAGAAATCGCCTCTTACCTTAACACAGAAGATTCGAATAACGCCTAAGAGAATTCGGCACTAGCACAACTGTAGAGAAGATTCGGCAGTGACTATGGTAAAAGAGAACAGGATGAAAGAACCGAAAATAAAAATAAAAGAACTTCAAATGGAGGCTTAGGAGTTTCGGCTTTTAGAGAAATCAGGAGAGGAATGTAGGAGAGTGGCTAGGGAGATTCGGCCTATAGAGGAAATTAGAGAAGAGAAAAGATGAGAAATAAATTTCGGTTTGGCAAGGAAGGGGAAGGGAATTCGGCTAGCAAAGAAAGTAATAAGAAGAAAATTGGAGAGCACCCTAGCTGATAGATGAGAAAAGAAGTGAAAAAGAAAGAAAAAGGAAATGAAGCTAAACGATTCGGCAACTAACAAGAAGGCAACAATTCGGCACCTACCACTTCCAAAGCCAAAAATGCACTTTTGAGAATAACAATGCCTATGACCAATGTTGAAATTCGGCACACCCTAAACAAGCCAAAACCGATCCCCCCTCTACACCCAGTGTTTGAAATTCGGCCAACACCATGATCATATGTCCATCCCTTTCTTTTCTCCTTTATTCACTCCTGAACACTCATTTTAATTAATTTGAATGCTTCAAACTCCACTTTTTCCTCTCAGCCACTCATTCAAAATATTTGACTTAGTCCACTCTCCCATCCTGAAGTGTCCCAGCCGAACTCTGCTTCTGCTCCCATTGACACCAAAAATAACTCCCAAAATGAGCTTCATGTGACTTGAACTTGCTCCCTCTCTGCTCCCTTGTGGCGTCACCTTCCAACCCCTTATGTGGTGTCACCTTGCCACTTTACCAACACCTTGCTTATGTTAACCAAATACAAACAATATCCCTTAAGTCCTATCCTAGCCAGCTCTTCCACTAAGGTGCCCAAAAAGAGAATTTTGGCCAAGACTTCGGCTTATCCCCGAGCCTTTCCTAGACCCCATACACCCTAAACTAACGCATTAAACATAGCATACACATAAAACACATCAAATGCTTAGCCCCTAATTCAGGATGTTATAGTTCTACCCCCCTTAGAAAAATTTCGGCCTCGAAATTACCTGATCAAAAGAGATGAGGGTATTGCTGTCGCATCGCTTCCTCTGGTTCCCACGTAGCTTCCTCAGAACCGTGATTATGCCACAAAACCTTAACTAATGGAACCGTCTTCCTACGTAACACTTTGACATCACGATCCAAAATCCGAATGGGTTCCTCTTCAAAGGATAGATCAGGCCTTACTTCGATTTCTTCCACTGGCAACACGTGAGATGGATCCGAACGATAGCGTCTTAGCATCGAAACGTGGAACACATCATGAATCTGGCTTAACTCTGCAGGTAACTCGAGTTGATAAGCTCACGGTCCCACGTTTCAACACACGATAAGGCCCGATGAACACGGGGCTTAGCTTACCCTTCCGCCCAAACCTTAGCACCTTCTTCTACGGTGACACTTTTAAGAAGACCCGGTCACCCACTGCAAATTCTATGTCCTTACGCTTCAGATCCGCGTAAGACTTTTGTCTATCAGAAGCTTCCTTTAATCGAGCTCGAATTAACTTAACCTTCTCCTCCATCTCAGCAACCAATTCCAGACCCAAAATCTGACGTTCCCCCAATTTTGTCCAACAGGTAGGAGTATGACACTTCCGCCCATATAACGCTTCATAGGGCGCCATCTAAATACTAGCTTGGTAACTGTTGTTGTATGCAAATTTCGCTAACGGTAGAAACTCCTCCCAGCTACCTCTGAAATCGATGACACAGCCCCTCAACATGTCCTCCAAAACCTGAATCACTCTCTCAGACTGACCATCAGTCTGTGGGTGAAAAGCTGTGCTGAAGTCCAGTCGGGTGCCCAATGCCTGATGCAAAGCCCTCTAAAATCGTGACGTAAACCTCGGGTCCCTATCTGATATGATCGATACTGGTACCCCATGCAACCTCACAATTTCTGCCACATACAACTTAGCCAACCTTTGAAGAGAGTATTCGACACGAACTGGAATGAAATGAGCAGACTTCATCAACCGGTCCACAATCACCCATACCGAGTCTTTCTTAGTAGGCGAAAGAGGTAGCCCACTAACAAAATCCATAGTGATCCTCTCCCATTTCCACTGTGGAATCTTTACCGGTTGCAACAACCCCGAGGGCAACTGATGCTCTGCTTTAACCTGCTGACAAGTTAAACACTTCCCCACATAGTCCATAACCTCCCGTTTCAGTCCAGGCCACCAGAACTATTCATGCAGAGCCCGGTACATCTTATTCCCTCCAGGATGCATAGCATAAGGACTACTATGCGCTTCCTGAAGAATCATCCGCCTCAACTCCTCATCCTTCGGCATGCAAATCTTCCCACGGAAACATAACACCCCATCCCCGTTCAAACTATCCTCTTCCACCCCACCACTCTGAACTTGCAGAAGTCGAGCACCCAAAACCTCATCTGATAATTGTTTCTCTCTTCACTTGAAGTTCAGCTAACAGACTCCCGTCATCATACAGACTGAGATGGGCGAACATTGCTCTTAAGTCTGATATTACCTTCCGACTTAGCGCATCCGCTACCACGTTAGCCTTACCCGGATGATATTCGATCGAGCAGTCATAATCCTTCAACAGCTCAATCCACCTTCGCTGTCTCAAATTCAACTCCTTCTGAGTTAAAAGATCCCTCAAACTCTTGTGATCGGTGTAAATGACGGACTTCTCCCCATACAGATAATGTCTCCATAACTTCAAGGCAATTACTGCTGCTTCCAATTCCAAATCATGCGTGGGATAATTTAACTCATGCGGTCTTAACTGCCGAGACGCATACGCCACCACTTTTCCTTCTTGCATTAACACACATCCTAATCCCGTGTGTGAAGCATCACCATAAACCACGAACTCCTTTCCAGCCTCTGGCTGAATCAACACCGGAGCCTCCGTCAAAATCCTCTTCAGCTTCTCAAAACTTTCTTGTTGCTTGTCAGCCCAAACAAAAGGTACCCCTTTCCTCAACAGCTTGGTTAGAGGTGCTGCAATTAATGAGAACCCTTCAACGAACCTTCGATAATACCCAACAAGACCAAGGAAACTCCGAATCTCTGCCATAGACTTAGGTGGTTTCCAATCTAACACAGCTTCAATTTTTCGGGGATCAACCCTAATCCCCTCTACCGACACAACATGGCCTAGAAAAGTAACTTCACTTAGCCAAAATTCACACTTACTAAATTTGGCGTACAACTATTTCTCCCTCAAAATTTGCAAAACGACACGAAGATGCGAATCATGCTCCTCTTCCGATCTTGAATAGACCAAGATATCATCTATAAATACCACAACAAATCGGTCCAGATAGGGTTGAAATACTCGGTTCATCATGTCCATAAACGCTGCTAGAGCATTGGTCAACCCAAACGGCATCACAAGGAATTCGTAATGACCATAGCGAGTTCTGAAAGCCGTCTTATGAATATCCGCTTCCTTGACCTTAAGCTGATGATATCCTGACCTCAAATCTATCTTTGAGAAGACTAACGCCCCTTTCAATTGGTCGAACAAGTCGTCAATCCTCGGCAACGGGTATTTGTTTTTGATCGTCAACTTGTTCAACTGACGGTAGTCAATGCACATACGTATTGATCCATCCTTCTTCTTAACGAATAGCACCGGCGCTCCCCAAGGCGATACACTCGGTTGGATAAAACCCCGATCTAACAGTTCTTGAATCTGCGCTTTCAGCTCCACCAACTCCTTTAGCGCCATCCTATACGGGGCAATAGACACTGGCGCTGTTCCCGGAAGAAGATCAATACTAAACTCCACTTCGTGATCCGGAGGTAATCCTGGAAGCTCTTCTGGGAAAACATCAAAAAATTCATTCACCGTTCTAACATCCCCTACAGTTAATTCCTTGGCTTCCAGAGCCCGAATGAACGTTAAGAATGCCTCACATCCTTTCCTCACCATTATTTTTGCCCTTAAGGCAGACACTACATTTGACAAACAGTTCCTCCTTTCACCTATCACTAAAATTTCCTCATCCTCAGGAGTTCTTAACACCATACGCTTGGCTGCACAGTCCAAATTCGCTCGATACTTCACCAACCAGTCCATGCCTAAGATCAAATCGAACTCCTTAAACGGTAGTTCCATTAGATCAGCCAGAAAAACTACCCCTTGAACTTCTAGAGGTACATCCCTATAAAGTTTGTTCACCACTATAGATTATCCTAACGGGCTAATTACAGTCATCTCCATAGAAACAATCTCAGAGTCTATGCTTAAAGTCCCAAATACTACACTAGCAACATAAGAATGTGTCGTCCCAATGTCAATCAATGCAGAAAATGGCAATCCAAAAATTAGGAACGTACCAGTTATGACATCCGGCGCATCACCCTCCTCTCGGCGTCTAGCTCTATAGACTAACCACGCCGTCTCGCATCGCTGCTCCCTACACCTCCGCTGCACGTGCTCCACAACCCCAGATCAAAACCATTACCTCCTCTCAGGCGGGACCACGACCTCTCTGCTGCATGTCGACTCCTCTACCGGTGAACATAACCACGACCTCGGCCTGTCTTGCCCGTTCCTCGTGGGCGATCTCTAACCTCGATGATCGGTTGACCCACACCAAAGCATCTTCGCTACTCGTCCCAACACTCACCCAAATGAAATTTACCACATCGAACACACCTCTGAGGCTGACTATCAACAACAGGTCTCGCAACCTGACTCGGCCCATCTGACCTAGGTCTTTTCTGAAATCGCCCAGCTGACCCTGTTTATTACTACCTCTATCTCTATCCCGATTCAGCTTTTCGGACCGCTTCACTTCCTCGGCTATCTTAGCCTTTTCCACTAAAACCGCAAATTCCCTTTCTCGTTGTGGAGCAATCAACACTCGCAAATCATCCCTCAGACCATCTTCAAACCGAACATATCGCTCATGGTCTGTGGCCACTATCCCACGAGCATAACGACTAAGACGTAAGAATTTCGCCTAATACTCAGCCACCGATTTATTCCCTTGAACCAAATTCAGAAATGCCTTACACTGTTCATCCACATAGCTCGATCCAATGTACTTACTCTGGAATGCTGACTTGAAGAAATCCCAGGTAATGCGGTCAGCCACAGTTCCATCCCTGACCGTAAGCCACCACTCATACGCTTCGTCCTGTAGAAGGGACACAACTCCTCTCAATTTCTCCTCCCCAGTAAGGTCGAGGTCGTCCATAATACGCTCCACTGCCTCCAGCCAATACTCAGCTACATTAGGAGCTATGCCAGAAATACCCTTAAACATTTCTGCTCCATTAGCTCGAAGCCGCTCCAACACAGATTTCTGAGCTCCTGAACCCACGGCTTCCCCCGCAACTCTCTCTAGGACCCGTAACATCACCTGAGACACCGCATCATCTCCGGCCGTTTGGTCTTGGAATTCTGCTTCCGCAGCTGGTGGTTCTAGCATCTCATTTCCTGACACATGACAAGATCCCACTGGTTCCGACACAGCAATCCTGCCCCTACCACGACCATGCACACCACGTCCACATCCCCTAGTGCTCATGACTAACGTTTGCGACTTAATCTGATTAAAAGTTTTATGAGTTATTATTTCTTTCACTGTTTAACACCTAGTAGTTTTATGAGAAATAGTCTTAGAGAGTAGTTTTCGCCTGACACATTCAAAACATTTTAGTCTCTAAAGTTCGGGTCTCTTAGAGCTAACAAACATACTCATTCATGCTAACAGTTATTTCATGCATACACCATCAGTAATTTAGAACACTGACCTGCGTGGATCGGGTGCCGGTAGACTCGGATGCCATATTTCGAACAAAATATTTCCTCCAATTCACATCGATTTTATAAAACCCTGTTGGACCCATTTCACAGCCCGAGTTTTGCAACTAGGCTCTGATACCATAATTGTAACACCCCAAACCCGGCCTAAACATTACGACCAGATCTGGTATTTTATAGGGTGAAGTAAAAACAAACTTTTGTTTAATTTAGGAAAAACCGTAGATTTGAAAATTTTTCGTTTAAAGCGATGTCTTGAAAACGGTGATTTGTTAGTTAGGAAAAGTTTAATTTTATCGGATGTTTGTTAAACCTGGTGATACTTGAAAAAAAAAATGTTTGTTTCAGTGTTATTCGCATTTTGAAAACCACAACTTCAATTTCATGACTAAGTTTTCATAGTGTCAAATTTTAAATAAATGATAAATAATAAAAATCAAATATTAACTTAAAAAGGCCTTATTACAACAGAAATCCCCCAATTAAAAATAAATTAAAGTAGTAAAAAGTCTACGAAAAAGGAAAGACTTTATGGCCTCCACGAGTCCGCCTTGGCTCCCAAATCCACGGTCTACTGATTACCTAAAAAAGTTAGGAAAATGGTGAGTCACAGAGACTCAGTGTGTAAAACCATTTTAACACATAAATGGCCCATGGCCCACAATCTCATATTCAACTCATTCAAAATATCATACAACTAAATGAATGCATCAAGCCTAGCCCAACCTAGTATTTTTCCATCCTCTACACGCCATCCCGTACCAGCCCATCACACCGTGGGGATTTCTACAATCAACCCTCCATCCGCTACACGCCATCTTGATAGTCATGCTATCAGTTATAATGCCGATCACTAGGTGACCTATATAATATCACGTGGCTTAGCCACCGATCACTATGTGACCATATAATTAAATGTGGCAGACCCACCGATCACTATGTGACCTTATAATCAACACTTCCCCTTTATCATCATATTCATATCCCATGCATAAAATATATGTCATAATGATTGCAACATGGTATTATCAAGGCAATAGATTATCACATACATCCAAGCTCGCAATAAGTGGTTACAATTACGTACCTGGCATTCCTTGCCTTACCCATAAGGGTATTTCTACTGTATACATAGCCTTTTTCGGCTTTTTAGCCCATACAATCAATATTACAGTTAAAATAAAGTGTGTGAGGGTTTACACACCTGGTAATACGCAAAATAATACTCTCTACGTCGACACTATCGATAGCAAAAATGACTGTTATCTGCCTACGACTCTACTCTGAAGCCAGTCCTCAACCCGGTGGCCAATCTCGGACTGTTGACACCGCATGTTTCTTAAACTTAGGGGCTAGGTTTACGGGTCCAACCCCCTCCTTTGCCTGATAGGTATTGGATTCCATCATAAGATCTTGGTCAGAAGATACTATAAGGAAATATGTTGTTTAACAACAACACAGGGTTAAGGTAGCGATTAGCGATAAATGAATCTAAATAAAAATCTAAAGAGAAAAATCCCTTACCTTGAAATCCCAAAAAGAGAAATAGGGTTCAGGGATTAACGATTTCTGACTTGAGATTCAGATGATTCGATTTGCTTAGATTCCCGGAATAGGCGCCCTCAAAGAAAGCAAGAAAATAAGAAGAAAACACAAGTCCAAACGATGGCCTCACCAAGCCAATTAGCCATTCGACTTTGGCTCCCAAAAACTGAATGAGAGATAAAGAAATAAAGAAATCGCCCCTTACCTTAACACAGAAGATTCGAATAACGCCTAAGAGAATTCGTCACTAGCACAACAGTAGAGAAGATTCGACAATGACTATGGTAAAAGAGAACAGGATGAAAGAACCGAAAATGAAAATAAAAGAACTTCAAATGGAGGCTTAGGAGTTTCAGCTTTTATAGAAATCAGGAGAGGAATGTAGGAGAATGGCTAGGGAGATTCAGCCTATAGAAGAAATTAGAGAAGAGAAAAGATGAGAAACAGCTTTCGGTTTGGCAAGGAAGGGGAAGGGAATTCGGCTAGCAAAGAAAGTAATAAGAAGAAAAGTGGAGAGCATCCTAGCTGATAGATGAGAAAGGAAGTGAAAAAGAAAGAAAAAGGAAATGAAGCTAAACGATTCAGCAACTAACAAGAAGGCTACAATTCGGCACCTACCACTTCTAAAGCCAAAAATGTACTTTTGAGAATAACAATGCCTATGACTAATGTTGAAATTTGGCATACCCTAAACAAGCCAAAACCGATCCCCCCTCTACACCCAGTGTTTGAAATTCGGCCAACACCATGATCATATGTCCATCCCTTTATTTTATCCTTAATTCACTCCTGAACACTCATTTGAATTAATTTGAATGCTTCAAACTCCAATTTTTCCTCTCAGCCACTCATTCGAAATATTTGACTTAGTCCACTCTCCCATCCTGAAGTGTCCCAGCCAAACTCTGCTTCTGCTCCCCTTGACGCCAAAAATAACTCCCAAAATGAGCTTCATGTTACTTGAACCTACTCCCTCTCTGCTCCCTTGTGGCGTCACCTTCCAACCCCTTATGTGGCGTCACCTTGCCACTTTAGCAACACCTTGGGCTAAATGAATATATTGTATGATTGTGTAGTAAATATTGGACAGGACTATGTGAATCTCATATCTGTGGCTAGATTTGGGCTAAATGGGCCACACGAGTGTGTGGGCCTATTTGGGCCGAGAATGGGCCTTAGGCCTATTCGCATCGTTGTATCCGTTTAGAATACCTTGGTTTACAGAATTGCTGAAATACCCTTGGTTAACAAAAGTACTAAAATACCCTTGGTTTACAAAATTTTTGAAACACCCTCGACTTGTAAAATTACCGAAGTACCCCCAGTTTGTAAAAATTAACGAAATACCCTCAGTTTGTGAAATTACCAAAATACCCCTAATTTGTAAAATTATCAAAATACCCTTTGTTTGTAAAATTACCGAAATACCCTGATTTGCAAAATTACCAAAATACCCTCAGTTTGCAAAATTACAAAAGTACACCTGATTTGCAAAATTACCGGAACACCCTCGATTTGTAAAATTACCAAAATACCCCCGATTTATGAAATTATTGAAATACCCTCAATTTGTGAAATTATCGAAATACCCTTGATTTGTAAAATTACCGAAATTGTAACATCCCGAAATTGGGCCTAGCAGAATTTGGCCTATTTGGCCCAAGCGTAGAAGCCTTTTAGAATTTTTGAGAAGAAGGAATAGCATAATTGCGAGTTGGACTTAGTGGGAAAGTCAATTTGGAAGTTTATGGTGTAACATCCTGAAATTCGGGATTTTATGTTTTGTGTTATATCATGCGATAGGTTAGTTTAAAATGTTAATTGTGTATGATTAGGGGTCCACAGAAGGCTTGGGGTTAAGTTGGGCCTTAGAAAATTTTTTGTGTTTAAGCCCTTAAGGGAGAAGGCAAGTGGCATCAATGCTTATGGAAATAAGTGAGTAATTTGCTAGCATAAGTGAGCATATGGCAAGGAGGTTGTGGCGTTAAGTGAAGAGCATGGAGGGAAGAGGTTCGAATCCCACCTAGTGCAAATTATTTTGACTAATTTTTGTGCTTCTTCCCAAAGTGTCAGCCATGGTGGTAATTATGGTAAGGGAGACTTTTTAATTATGGAAAAATGGCTAAAGAAATATGGTATGGAGGAAAGCAAGGGAAAATGAAGGAAAGAATCAAAAGAAAAAGACAAGAGAAAGGAACATGTTGGCCTATTATGTGGGTGATGTTTTGGAAAGATTATTTTGGTCAACATTTATCCTCTTAGCAAAAGTGATACACGGTTTTGTGGGGTAAATAGGGGGAGCCGAAATTCTTTAGGCATTTGGTAATTTTTTGGTGCATGAGAGGTTGTTTTCTTCTTAGAATTTTAGTGTCTTCTCTTCTAATTTTTCCCTCACTTGCCGAAACCCTAAAGCCAATATTGTGCACCATTTTCCTTTGTTTTGGCCAAAACACTCAAGCAAATTGTGCATTTTCTTCTTTTTGTGTTGTCTTGCCGAATCACTAAATCCATTTAGTTCATTTTCTTTTGGCGATAGCCGAAACACCTTAATACCTCTTTGTCCATCACCTCTTTTCTTTTCTTTCACCTTTTCTTCAATCTTTCTCCTTTTCTCTTATACCGACATTTCTTTGTGGCCGAAACTCTTTGGTCTCTTTCTCTCCATTAACCGAATCTTGATTATCTTCTCTTCCTCATCTTGCAAGTTGGACATTTCTTCCTTGATTAAATCGGGTAAATGACTTTATTCTAATATTTTCATTCTCTTTTCTCTCTAGCCGAATGAGTGTTCCTCATCATTTGGTTGTTTCATATTGTTTCTAAACCGAAATGGTGTTTTCCATACTCCCTCATATCTTAATCGTTATCTTTTTGTAGTGTAATAGTGGGAAAGCCGAATCTATTATCTTTGACTCATCCGTAGCCATAAGTACAATCATTGGAAATTGGTTTTACCATTGTTAAGGGACTATATCGATCATTCCTATACACTTGTTGATCATACAGAAATAGTGGTAAGCCGAACCTTTTCCTTAGACAATCGTTTTATATCATCGTAATATCATTTTGATTAAGACTTTTTCCAATGGAGGCAAGTGGAACCGATTTGAAAGGAAAGACATTAGTAGGAGACAAAAGGAGTGGATTTCCAATTCCTACTCCTAAGTTCAAACGAAGGGCGGTATAGGCGGTTCGAGATTTTCCACCGGGTTATGGACCATCATCCGGTGAAAATAGAAAAATCGTGGTCGTTCACGATACTAAGGGTAAGTGTTTTAATAGATCGTTTGATTTAGATTTAGATTAATAAAATCTCGTTTGTTGGATTAATCGAGTGTAATGGTGATTTAGGTGCCGACGATCAAGAAGGATTAATCCTTACCGTAATCAGGTGTGTAATCTCACACCGAAATCCCGTAAATCTGTGATTTATCATCATGTTAGAAAAATCGATCAATGATGCTTATAAACTTAATAACGGTATTATGGAATAAATCGAGTGATTTGCTTAAACATCGTTAATACTAAGATTTGAAAAAATCAGAGTTAATTTGTAGAATTACAAAAATGCCTTTATGGGTCGAATTACGGAAATACCCTCCATGGGCCATTTTTATCAAAATGCCTTAACGGGCCGAATTGCTTAAATGCCTTTAAAGTGTCAATTTACAAAAATGCCCTTATGGGCCGAATTACGAAAATGCCCCTATGGGCCGAATTGCTAGAATACCTTATTGGGCCGAATTACAAAGTTCTATAATGTGCCAATTCACCGTAATAAATTATTGGATTAATGATTGTTTTACATATATGTGGATATTATGCTTTATTATGTATGTTGCATGTTACATATCGCATGGGTTGGGAAAAATGTATGAAGAGCAGTGTAGCCTGGTGGCATTGCCACAAAATATTCATTATAATGTTTACTTTTGATTTCGGTGGTATAACCACGAAAATACTATATGAAAGCAGCTTGACTGCAGCGATACTCCGGTGGCTCTGCCACAAATATATTATAAATGGCAACTTGCCTGTGAAACAAATATATTATAAATGGCAACTTGCCTGCGAATTGGTGTGAGCGGCGGGGTGGGTTGACTTGATCCCCACAGGTGTGATTGGCTGGTCGGGGTGTGATGGATGGATGGGTTGGGTTGCATTCATATCATTTTGAATTATTACTATGTAAATGGGCTTCGGCCCAAGTTTATGCTATATGGGCTCAGGCCCAAGTTATTGCTAAATGGATTCAGGCCCAGTGGATGACGGTAAGGGGATTATACACTGAGTTCTAGTAACTCACCCCTTTTTCCTTAACCTTGCAGGTAATGCTCAGTAATGTGGACTTGGGCCATGGATGACTCGGTGGAGGCCATACTTCAGAAATGGTGTTTTTGAACTTTAGATTTCTATTTACGTTTACTTTATTATTTTTGCTATTTTGGGTTTTTAAGTTGTAATAAGACCTCTGGAATATTTTATTTTTGCTTTATGTTTGACGTACGTATTATCTTGCTTGATTTGTTTTAATTGGGAATTTTCTAAAAATCATAAATAACGATTTCAAAAATTGATTAACAAAAGGTTTTTGTTTTATAAATATGTACAAATATTTTAACTCAAATTCTCTTTCAAATTACCAACGACATTTTCAAAAGTCACGGTTTAAACGTTCACTACCTCAATTTTTGATTCATTAATCAACCTCTCATAAATATTTGCATTTTATCAAGAATTTATATCCAAACTTGGTTTCTTAACCATAAACAAATAACACCTATTTTAGTATGAATCACAAGGTTTTCATACGTTTTTCCTTATGTGACATGTCAGATCCAGTCGTAACGTATGGGCCGGGTTTGGGGTGTTACATTTTATGGTATCAGAGCACGGTTGCAAAACTCGGCTGTAGTTTGGGTTCAAAAGCGTTTTTCCAAAGCTGTTTAAAATTTTAATTTATACATCCATGTTCTAAAGGAAGTATGGCACCACGGGTATCCAGCACCAAGTCAAGTAAGTTATGTTTTCATTTTAGAAATTATTGTGGTATGACTGTAGAAATACTCTAGAACTTTTAGCTTTTGGAGCTGAGAACTATAGAGGTTGAGACTTTAGGATACGTTGTGCGAAAACAACTTTACTTTCTAAACTCCATAAAATATTGTTTAATAAACACTGAAATAGCATACTGATTCATAAGACTTTTAATCAGATTAAATCGACTAAGCAAACATGAGCCCTAGAGGACGTGGACGTGGCTGTGGTAGAGGTCGAAATGTTTGGGTTAGATCCTCAACATCGGGGCATAGGCTAGAAAGAGAGGCGCCGACATCGCCAGTGACCGAGACGAAGTCTTATGATCGAGCCAGAATTGATGAGCTGACTCAGCTAGTTAGGGAGGTTGTGGAGGAGGTTAGAGAATTGGGTCGAATACTTCGAGTTGGGCGCATGGACTGTAAGAAGAAATTAGATCGTGCTTCTCTAGGGTCACAATCTCGTTCTGTGAAGCATACAAAGGCACGCCCAAACTTTTCGGTTTGCGAATATTGCAAAAGGCGTCATCCGGGTGAATGCTGGAAGAGATTAGGAGCATGCTTGAGATGCGGGTCTAAGGAGCATAAGGCTTGGGATTGTTCCATCACCATAAAGTCAGGTATGTCTTGGTTGAATGGGGTGTTTGAATGTAGAAAAATCTTATGTATGCGTGATAAGTACCTGTTTGCTTCTGTGGTTGGATATCTGGTCGGGTGAAGAGATTTCTAGATTAGGTTAGAAGTGTATTAGTGTTTCGGGAATCAGAGTGCACAGCGGTAGTGTGGTAGAGTATTCTGTGCTAAACCATTGAGAGATAGCTGGAAATTTCGAGGACAAAATTTCTTTAAGGGGGTAGATTTGTAACATCCCGAAATTGGGCCTAGTAAAATTTGGCCTATTGGGCCCGAGCGTAGAAGCCTTTTAGAATTTTTGAGAATAAGGAATAGCATAAATGCGAGTTGGACTTAGTGGGAAAGTCAATTTGGAAGTTTATTGTGTAACATCCTGAAATTCGAGATTTTATGTTTTGTGTTATATCATGCGATAGGTTAGATTAAAATGTTAATTGTATATGATTAGGGGTCTTTAGAAGGCTTGGGGATAAGTTGGGCCTTAGAAAATTTTTTGTGTTTAAGCCCTTAAGGGGAGAAGGCAAGTGGCATCAATACTTATGGAAATAAATGAGTAATTTTCTAGCATAAGTGTGCATATGGCAAGGAGATTGTGGCGTTAAGTGAAGAGCATGGAGGGAAGAGGTTCGAATCCCACCTAGTGCAAATTATTTTAACTAATTTTTGTGCTTCTTCCCAAAGTGTCGGCCATGGTTGTAATTATGTAAGGGAGACTTTTTAATTATGGAAAGATGGCTAAAGAAATATGGTATGGAGGAAAGCAAGGGAAAATGAAGGAAAGAATCAAAAGAAAAAGGCAAGAGAAGGGAACATGTTGGCCTATTATGTGGGTGATGTTTTGGAAAGATTATTTTGGTCAACATTTATCCTCTTAGCAAAACTGATACAATGTTTTGTGGGGTAAAGAGGGGGAGCCGAAATTCTTTAGGCATTTGGTAAATTTTTGGTGCATGAGAGGTTGTTTTCTTCTTAGCATTTTAGTGTCTCTCTTCCAATTTTTCCCTCACTTGTCGAAACCCTAAAGCCAATATTGTGCACCATTTTCCTTTGTTTTGGTCGAAACACTCAAGCAAATTGTGCATTTTCTTTTTTTTTGTGTTGTTTTGCCAAATCACTAAATCCATTTGGTTCATTTTCTTTTGGTGATAGCCGAAACACCCTAATACCTCTTTGTCTATCACCTCTTTTCTTTTCATTCAACTTTTCTTCAATCTTTCTCCTTTTCTCTTATACTGACATTTCTTTGTGGCCGAAACTCTTTGGTCTCTTTCTCTCCATTAACCGAATCTTGATCATCTTCTCTTCTTCATCTTGCAAGTTGGATATTTCTTCCTTGATTAAATCGAGTAAATGACTTTATTCTAATCTTTTCATTCTCTTTTCTCACTAGCCGAATGAGTGTTCCTCATCATTTGGTTGTTTCATATTGTTTCTAAACCGAAATGGTGTTTTCCATACTCCCTCATATCTTGATCACTATCTTTTTGTAGTGTAATAGTGGGAAAGTCGAATCTATTATCTTTGACTCATCCATAGCCATAAGTACAATCGTTGAAAATCGGTTTTACCATCGTTAAGGGACTATATCGATCGTTCCTATACACTTGTTGATCATACGGAAATAGTGGTAAGCTGAACCTTTTCCTTAGACAATCATTTTATATCATCGTAATATCGTTTTGATTAAGACTTTTTCCAATGGAGGCAAGTGGAACCGATTTGAAAGGAAAGACGTTAGTGGGAGACAAAAGGATTGGATTTGCAATTCCTACTCCTAAGTTCAAACGAAGGGCGGTATAGGCGGTTCGGGATTTTCCACCGGGTTATGGACCATCATCCGGTGAAAATAGAAAAATCGTGGTCGTTCACGATACTAAGGGTAAGCGTTTCAATAGATCGTTTGATTTAGATTTAGATTAATAAAATCCCGTTTGTTGGATTAATCGAGTGTAATGGTGATTTAGGTGCCGACGATCAAGAAGGATTAATCCTTATCGTAATCAGGTGTGTAATCTCACACCGAAATCCCGTAAATCTGTAATTTATCATCATGTTAGAAAAATCGATCGATGATGCTTATGAACTTAATAACGGTATTATGGTATAAATCGAGTGATTTGCTTAAACATCGTTAATACTAAGATTTGACAAAATCAAAGTTAATTTGTAGAATTACGAAAATGCCCTTATGGGCCGAATTACGGTAATACCCTCTATGGGCCGTTTTTATCAAAATGCCTTAACGGGCCGAATTGCTTAAATGCCTTTAAAGTGTTGATTTACGAAAATGCCCTTATGGGCTGAATTACGAAAATGCCCCTATAGGCCGAATTACTAGAATACCTTAGTGGGCCGAATTACAAAGTTCTATAAGGTGCCGATTCACCGTAATAAATTATTGGATTAATGATTGTTGTACATATATGTGGATATTATGCTTTATTATGTATGTTGCATGTTACATATCGCATGGGTTGGGAAAATGTATGAAGAGCAGTGTAGCCTGGTGGCATTGCCACAAAATATTCATTATAATGTTTACTTATGATTTCGGTGGTTTGACCACGAAAATACTATATGAAAGAAGCTTGACTGCAGCGATACTCCAGTGGCTCTGCCACAAATATATTATAAATGGCAACTTGCCTGCGAAACAAATATATTATAAATGGCAACTTGCTGCGGGTGGTGTGAGCGTGGGGTGGGTTGACTTGATCCCCACAGGTGTAATTGGCTGGTCGGGGGTGTGATGGATGGATGGGTTGGGTTGCATTCATATCATTTTGAATTATTACTATATAAATGGGCTTCGACCCAAGTTTATGCTATATGGGCTCAGGCCCAAGTTATTGCTAAATAGATTCAGGCCCAGTGGATGACGGTAAGGGGATTATACACTGAGTTCTAGTAACTCACCCATTTTTCCTTAACCTTCCAGGTAATGCTCAGTAATGTGGACTTGGGCCATGGATGACTCGGTGGAGGCCATACTTCAGAAATGGTGTTTTTGAACTTTAGATTTCTATTTACGTTTACTTTATTATTTTTGTTATTTTGGGTTTTTAAGTTGTAATAAGGCCTCTGGAATATTTTATTTTTGCTTTATGTTTGACGTACGTATTATCTTGCTTGATTTGTTTTAATTGGGAATTTTCTAAAAATCATGAATAACGGTTTCCAAAATTGATTAACAAAAGGTTTTTCTTTTATAAATATGTACAAATATTTTAACTCGAATTCTCTTTCAAATTACCAACGACATTTTCAAAAGTCACGGTTTAAATGTTCACTACCTCGATTTCTAATTCATCAATCAACCTCTCATAAATAGTTGCATTTTATCAAGAATTTATATCCAAATTTGTTTTCTTAACCATAAACAAATAACAACTATTTTAGTATGAATCACAAGGTTTTCATACGTTTTCCCTTATGTGACATGTCAGATCCGGTCGTAACGCATGGGCCAAGTTTGGGGTGTTGCATTTTATGGTATCAGAGCATGGTTGCAAAACTCGGCTGTGGTTTGGGTTCAAAAGCGTTTTTCCAAAGCTGTTTAAAATTTTAATTTATACATGCATGTTTTAAAGGAAGTATGGCACCACGAGTATCCGGCACCAAGTCAAGTAAGTTATGTTTTCATTTTAGAAATTATTGTGGTATGACTGTAGAAATACTCTAGAACTTTTAGCTTTAGGAGCTGAGAACTATAGAGATTGAGACTTTAGGATACGTTGTACGAAAACAACTTTACTTTTTAAACTCCATAAAACATTGTTTAATAAACACTGAAATAGCATACTGATTCATAAGACTTTTAATCAGATTAAATCGACTTAGCAAACATGAGCGCTAGAGGACGTGGACGCGGCCGTGGTAGAGGTCAAAATGTTTGGGTTAGATCCTCAACATCGGGGCATAGGCCGGAAAGGGAGGCGCCGACATCGCCAGTGACCGAGACGGAGTCTTATGACCGAGCCGGAATTGATGAGCTGACTCAGCTAGTTAGAGAGGTTGGGGAGGAGGTTAGAGAATTGGGTCAAATACTTCGAGTTGCGTGCGTGGACTGTAAGAAGAAATTAGATCGTGCTTCTCTAGGGTCGCAGTCTCGTTCTGTGAAGCATACAAAGGCACGCCCAAAATATCTGGTTTGCGAATATTGCAAAAGGCGTCATCCGGGTGAATGCTGGGGGAGATCAGGAGCATGCTTGAGATGCGGGTCTAAGGAGCATAAGGCTCGGGATTGTTCCATCACCATTAAGTCAGGTATGTCTTGGTTGAATGGGGTGTTTGAATGTAGAAAAATCTTATGTATGCGTGATAAGTACCTGTTTGCTTCTGTGGTTGGATATCTGGTCGGGTGAAGAGATTTCTAGATTAGGTTAGAAGTGTATTAGTGTTTTGGGAATCAGAGTGCGCAGCGGTAGCGTGGTAGAGTATTCTGTGTTAAACCATTGAGAGATAGCTGGAAATTTCGAGGATGAAATTTCTTTAAGGGGGTAGATTTGTAACATCCCGAAATTGGGCCTAGCAGAATTTGGCCTATTGGGCCCGAGCGTAGAAGCCTTTTAGAATTTTTGAGAATATGGAATTGTAACACCCCAAACCTGGCCTAGAAGTTAGGCCCAAATCTGGTGTGTCACATGGAAGTAAAACCATCTTTGCGATTATTAAAAACTTGCTTGAGAAATACAACCTCTTTGTTAAAACCAAAAACACTTAAGCAATTGTTAACTACTTGACAACATAATAATCTTTAAAAACCTTTTCGTTTGCGGAAGCATATTTGAAATAAATAATTTACGAAAATGTGACGTTTATAAATAGAGTTGCAGAAACGTTTTGAAAACGTTGCGGAAACGTAGATAAAATACAAGTATTTTGAGAGGTTATTTGATAAATCGATAATCGAAACTAATGATCTTACAAAACCGTGACTTTTGAAAACGACGTTGAAAATTCGAAAGAGAATCCAAATCTTTTGAAAATATCGTTAATAGTTCGAGAGAAAATATCCGTGTTAAAAATATTTGTAAAAGTTTATTTTGAAATCCATTTGTTAATCGATTTTGGAAACCATTGTTTAAGTTTTTAGAAAATTTTCCCTTTTTAAACAATTTAAGAAAAATAATAAAAACATCCCAACCAAAAAGCAAAAATAAAAATAGTCTAGAGGCCTTATTACAACATTTAACCCAAAATAGTAAAGTAATAAAATAAACGAGAAAAAGTCTAAAGTCCAAATAAACCATTTCCAAGTATGGCCTCCTCGTGTCATCCATAGCCCAAGTCCATATCATCAAGCATTACCTACAAGGGTTAAGAGAAAGGGGGTGAGTTACAAGAACTCAAATGTGAAATCCCTTACTGGTATTCATTGGGCTGGAACCCAATTAGCAATCATCTTGGACCAAAGCCCATAAACAAATAATAAATAAATGAAATGAATGCAACCCATCCCATCCTACCAGCCGTCTAACTCTCCACCCGTACCAACCAATCTCTTTTGTGGGGATCAAGTCAACCCACCCCCGATCTCTCAATTTGAAGTCAAGCGCCATTTATACTATTTGTGGTGAGCCACCGAATCATATATGGTAATATAATCGGCACACGACCTCGGTAAAAAATGATCGACACAGAGTCGTTAATGCATGTGTTAGGCACATAGCCCCGGTAAATACGTTTAGCACAAACCCATAATCACGATGGCACAAAGCCAAAATCACGTTTATATTGGCACATAGCCTTAATCACGATGGCACAAAACCAAATCACGTTTATATTGGCACATAGCCCTTATAGGTATTTGTGGCAATGCCACCTGTCTATACTTCTCTTCATTCATATTTTCCCATCCCATGCAAAATTATGTAAATGCAACATTCATAGTAAGGCATCATATTTACAAATATAAACAACAATTATTACTCCAGAGATTTGTTACGATAAATCGACCCATTAAGGCATTCTATCAAATCAGCCCATAGGGGCATTTTTGGTAAATCGGTCCATAAGGACATTTCGGTAAATCGGTCCATAAGGAAATTTCGGTAAATCGGTCCATAAGGACATTTCGGTAAATCGGTAATTTTACCCACCAAGGGTAATTCGGTAATTCGGCAACCCCGGACTTAACTACTAATTTGAGCATAGAAAATTGAAACTGTCCATCTGCGTCATATTGACTAAACTGACCATAACTCGGATTAGGAAACTCAAAATTTAGATCTGTAAATTTTCCTTGAAAGTAGACTCATATATCTTTTTATGATAATGTTTTCAGAATTTTTTACTTAACCATTTAGTACAGTTTATTCTCTAAAGTTTCCCTTGTTTCACTATCCAACGATTCTGCCCTCTCTTACCTTAATTTCAAATATCTCACTATACGGTTTTCATATACTGCTCCCACTTGTTTCTAATGAAAATAGGCTCACTAATGAATCCATACATATGAATTATAATCCTTAATTCACTTTGTACAATTTTATACCATTTTTCCAAGACAGATCAGGGAACCACAAAGTCATTCAGAACCAGTCTCACTAAAATTAAGATATCTCAGAATATAGAATTCCTTTTCCCTCTCCATTTCTTCCTTATCAAAATAGACACAGTAAGATTTAATTTGATATCTTATTCCCTCTGTAATTCCTTTTCTCCTATTTTTCGTGATTTTTAAAATACACGTCACTGTTTCTGACCGAAACTGTTTTATTACGAAATACGATTACCATTACGATCATACGCACGCCCGAGTGATCACGGATGCCGGTTTTCGGTTTTCTTCGGTATTTTGACCAAATCACAGAACATATCATACAAAATTTCAGAGAGATGTGAGATTACACACCATATCAAAAATGTATTCGGAAGGTACGGGATTACACACCTGATTTTGATTTCCTAAAGAACCACTCGTCGATGACCTAGAACAATACCAACCAAAAGTTAGCCTCAGATTTCCAAAAGATTTCGTATCACTTACACTTGAATCACTTACCACTATATCCGAAGGGAGAACATATCGAGTGATTTCGTCCCTAAAACATAATCGATTAGTCGAAACTTCGATCTGATTTGCAACATAGCCAAATAGAGATATAACGAAAAATCCAAAAATGAACCCCCTTACCTTATCGATATTGGATCCAATTTCCACCATTTGACTTCGGCTAGAACAATACACGGTCTCCCACTTAAAGCACTACGAGAAGAGAGTGATTAAGACATGAAGAAGTGGAGGATAACACCCTTTTCTGTTACGATCACGATTTACAACCGAATTGTGATAAATTCTTATTCGGCTAAAGAAAAAAGAATATGATCATAGAAAAGAATTCACTTACCGATTTAATCGAAGAAAGAATGTCACCTCAAAAGAGAAAGAAATTATGAAGGAGTGATTGTGGATTGTGAGTTTCGGCTATAGAAGAAAATGAACAAGAATAGTTTCGGTTATGAGGGTATGGATTAGAGGAAAAAGATAGTAGAGTTGGAGAATTTCGTGAAAAGAAAAGAAATGCTCACTAATGGCTTGAAGTTTCTAAGAAAGATGAGAAGAAATTTGAGAGAAATGGCATAAAAATGCAAGAAGGAATTTTGACCAACCAAGCACCAAAGTTTCTACCAAAACACTAACAAAAATTCGGCTACCCCTCTTACACCCAAAACTGTCCACATTCATGATCAAAATGGTCAAAATTAGCCAACCATACTTTCCATAACATTTCCCTTGAAAAAGGCCACTTGTTCCCCCTACTTTTCTATTTCTCTTGATTCCTTTCCCCAACTTCAACCTTGCCTTTTTCTTTAGCCACCTTACCAAAATAATGAAGTCAACCTTGCCATGAATGCCTCTTGGCCGACACTTAAGGAAAGGGTGCAAAAATATAAGTCAAAATTTGCACACAAAGTGATTCGAACCTCTTCCCTCAAGGTACTACATGTGGCGCCATAACCCTTTTACCAATTGCTCATTTATGCTAGCAATTTACTCTTTTATTTCCATAAGCCTTGACGCCACTTACTATCTCTCCTTAATAGGCTTAAACACAAAAATTTTACTAAGGCCCAACTTGAACCCTAACTTCATAGAAACCTCGTAACTTTCCAAAATTACCTTCTTAATAAGTCCAACTTGAAATAATGACGTTCTCTTGTTCTCAAAATTTTAAAACACTTCTACGCTCAAGGCCCATTGGGCCCAATTCTACTAGGCCCAATTTCGGGATGTTACAATTCTACCCTCCTTAAAGAAATTTCGTCCTCGAAATTTCCAACCAACTACTAAACGCATCGCTCAAATCACACCACTAAGCTTTCGCTGTGCACTCTGATCTTAATAACACTAATGTACCTTTAACATAATCTTGAATCCTTTTTCACACAACCAAACATCTAGTCACAGAAGCAAACAGTTATCTACCATTTATACTTAGAATTTTTCTACATTCAATCATCACGTCCAACCAAAACATACCTGACTTGATGGTGATGAAACAATCCCGAGCCTTATGCTCTTTAGACCCGCATCTCAAGCATGCTCCTAACCTCCTCTGACATTCTCCCGGATGACGCTTCCGCAATAATCACAAGCCGAAAAGTTTGGTCGTGCCTTGACATGCTTCACGGAATGAGACTGCGACCCAAAAGAACCGCAATCTCTTTTCTTCTTACGATCCACGCACCCAACTCGAAGTGCTTCACGATCTTCTTAACCTCCTTCAATACCTTCTTAACTATCTCGAGTCACCATTAACCCCACTCGATCATGAGATCCCGTCTCGACCACCGGCGATGCTAACGCCTCCCTTTCGCACTGCGCCCGATGCTTTGAAGATTTAGTCCTAGCACCTCAGCCTCTAGCACGTCCACGTCTACCACGTCCACATCTTCTAGCGTTCATGTTTGCTAGGTCGATTTAATCTTGATTACGAGTTTTATGAATCAGTATACTATTCGATGTTTATTAAATGATGTTTTATGGAGTATGAGTAGAAAAGTTGTTTTCGAGTGTCAAATCCGCATCCTAGAGTCTCAATCTCTATAGTTTCAGCTCCTATAGCTTAAAGTTCTAGAGTATTCTATTTCGTAGAATTTTCGTACCACAGTAATAACACAATAATCATAAAATGAAAACAAATACTTACTTGACTTGGTACCGGATACTCGTGGTGCCATACTTCCTTTAGAACATATATTTATAAATCAAAATTCTAAACAGCTTTGGAAAATGCTTTTGAACCCAAACCACGGCTGAGTTTTGCAACTGGGCTCTGATACCATAAAATGTAACACCCCAAACCCGGCCTAGAAGTTAGACCCGAATCTGGTGTGTCACATGGAAGTAAAAACCATCTTTGCGATTATTAAAAACTTGCTTGAGAAATACAGCCTCTTTGTTAAAACCAAAAACACTTAAGCAATTGTTAACTACTTGAAAACATAATAATCTTTAAAAACCTTTTCGTTTACGGAAGCATATTTAAAATAAATAATTTACGAAAACGTGACGTTTATATATAGAGTTGCAGAAGCATTTTGAAAACGTTGCGGAAACGTAGATAAAATACAAGTATTTTGAGAGGTTGTTTGATAAATCGATAATCGAAACTAATGATCTTATAAAACCGTGACTTTTGAAAACGACGTTGAAAATTCGAAAGAGAATCCAAGTCTTTTGAAAATATTGTTAATAGTTCGAGAGATAATATCCGTGTTAAAAAAATTTGTAAAAGTTTATTTTGAAATCCATTTGTTAATCGATTTTGGAAACCGTTGTTTAAGTTTTTAGAAAATTTCCCCTTTTTAAAAAATTTAAGAAAAATAATAAAAACATCCCAACCAAAAAGCAAAAATAAAAATAGTCCAGAGGCCTTATTACAACATTTAACCTAAAATAGTAAAGTAATAAAATAAACGAGAAAGAAGTCTAAAGTCCAAATAAACCATTTCCAAAGTATGGCCTCCCTCGAGTCATCCATAGCCCAAGTCCATATCATCAAGCATTACCTACAAGGGTTAAGAGAAAGGGGGGTGAGTTACAAGAACTCAGTGTGAAATCCCCTTACCGTTATTCATTGGGCCGGAACCCAATTAGCAATCATCTTGGACCAAAGCCCATAAAAAAATAATAAATAAATGAAATGAATGCAACCCATCCCATCCTACCAGCCGTCTAACTCTCCACCCGTACCAACCAATCTCTTTTGTGGGGATCAAGTCAACCCACCCCGCAAGTCTCTCCAATTTGCAGTCAAGCTGCCATTTATACTATTTGTGGCTGAGCCACCAGAATCATATACGGTAATATAATCGGCACACAACCTCGGTAAAAAATGATCGACACAGAGTCGTTAATTCATATGTTAGACACATAACCCCAGTAAATACATTTAGCACAAACCCATAATCACGATGGCACAAAGCCAAAATCACGTTTATGTCGGCACATAGCCTTAATCACAATGGCACAAAGCCAAATCAAATTTATATTGGCACATAGCCTTAATCACGATGGCACAAAGCCAAATCACGTTTATATTGGCACATAGCCCTTATCGGTATTTGTGGCAATGCCACCGATCTATACTTCTCTTCATTCATATTTTCCCATCCCATGCAAAATTATGTAAATGCAACATTCATAGTAAGGCATCATATTTACAAATATAAACAACAATTATTACTCCAGAGATTTGTTACGATAAATCGGCCCATTAAGGCATTCTATCAAATCAGCCCATAGGGGAATTTTCGGTAAATCGGTCCATAAGGACATTTCGGTAAATCGGTAATTTTACCCACCAAGGGTAATTCAGTAATTCGGCAACCCCGGACTTAACTACTAATTTGAGCATAGAAAATTGAAACTGTCCATCTGCGTCGTATTGACTAAACTGACCATAACTCGGATTAGGAAACTCAAAATTTAGATCTGTAAATTTTCCTTGAAAGTAGACTCATATATCTTTTTATGATAATTTTTTCAGAATTTTTTACTTAACCATTTAGTACAGTTTATTCTCTAAAGTTTCCCTTGTTTCACTGTCCAACGATTCTGCCCTCTCTTACCTTAATTTCAAATATCTCACTATACGGTTTTCATATACTGCTCCCACTTATTTCTAATGAAAATAGGCTCACTAATGAATCCGTACATATGAATTATAACCCTTAATTCACTTTGTACAATTTTATACCATTTTTCCAAGACAGATCAGGGAACCACGAAGTCATTCAAAACAAGTCCCACTAAAATTAAGATATCTCAGAATATAGAATTCGTTTTCCTTCTCCGTTTCTTCCTTATCAAAATAGACACAGTAAGATTTAATCTGATATCTTATTCCCTTTGTAATTCCTTTTCTCCTATTTTTCATGATTTTTCAAATACACGTCATAGTTTCTGACCGAAACTGTTTTATTACGAAATATGATTACCATTACGATCATACGCACGCCCGAGTGATCACGGATGCCAGTTTTCAGTTTTCTTCGGTATATTGACCAAATCACAGAACATATCATACAAACTTTCAGAGAGATGTGAGATTACACACCATATCAAACATGTATTCGGAAGGTACGGGATTACACACCTGATTTTGATTTCCTAAAGAACCACTCGTCGATGACCTAGAACAATACCAACCAAAAGTTAGCCTCGGATTTCCAAAAGATTTCATATCACTTACACTTGAATCACTTACCACTATATCCGAAGGTAGAACATATCGAGTGATTTCGTCCCTAAAACATAATCGATTAGTCGAAACTTCGATCCGATTTGCAACATAGCCAAATAGAGATATAACGAAAAATCCAAAAATGAACCCCCTTACCTTATCGATATTGGATCCAATTTCCACCGTTTGACTTCGACTAGAACAATACACGGTCTCCCACTTAAAGCACTACAAAAAGAGAGTGATTAAGACATGAAGAAGTGGAGGATAACACCCTTTTCTGTTACGATCACAATTTACAACCGAATAGTGATAAATGCTTATTCGGCTAAAGAAAAAAGAATATGATCATAGAAAAGAATTCACTTACCGATTTAATCGAAGAAAGAATGTCACCTCAAACGAGAAAGAAATTATGAAGGAGTGATTGTGGATTGTGAGTTTCGGCTATGAAAGAAAATGAACAAGAATAGTTTCGGTTATGAGGGTATGGATTAGAGGAAAAAGATAGTAGAGTTGGAGAATTTCGTGAAAAGAAAAGAAATGCTTACTAATGGCTTGAAGTTTCGGCAAAGATGAGAAGAAATTTGAGAGAAATGGCATAAAAATGCAAGAAGGAATTTTGACCAACCAAGCACCAAAGTTTCTACCAAAACACTAACAAAAATTTGGCTACCCCTCTTACACCCAAAACCGTCCACATTCATGATCAAAATGGTCAAAATTAGCCAACCATACTTTCCATAACATTTCCCTTGAAAAAGGCCACTTGTTCCCCCTACTTTCCTATTTCTCTTGATTCCTTTCCCCAACTTCAACCTTGCCTTTTTCTTTTAGCCACCTTACCAAAATAATGAAGTCAACCTTGCCATGAATGCCTCTTGGCCGACACTTAAGGAAAGGGTGCAAATATATAAGTCAAAATTTGCACACAAAGTGATTCGAACCTCTTCCCTCAAGGCACTACATGTGGCGCCATAACCCTTTTACCAATTGCTCATTTATGCTAGCAATTTACTCTTTTATTTCCATAAGCCTTGATGCCACTTACCATCTCTCCTTAATAGGCTTAAACACAAAATTTTACTAAGGCCCAACTTGAACCCGAAACTTTATAGAAACCTCGTAACTTTCCAAAAGTACCTTCTCAATAAGTCCAACTTGAAATAATGCCGTTCTCTTGTTCTCAAAATTTTAAAACACTTCTACGCTCAAGGCCCATTGGGCCCAATTCTACTAGGCCCAATTTCGGGATGTTACAGGAATAGCATAATTGCGAGTTGGACTTAGTGGGAAAGTCAATTTGGAAGTTTATGGTGTAACATCCTGAAATTCAGGATTTTATGTTTTGTGTTATATCATGCGATAGGTTAGTTTAAAATGTTAATTGTGTATGATTAGGGGTCCTTAGAAGGCTTGGGGTTAAGTTGGGCCTTAGAAAATTTTTTGTTTTTAAGCCCTTAAGGGGAGAAGGCAAGTGGCATCAATGCTTATGGAAATAAGTGAGTAATTTGCTAGCATAAGTGAGCATATGGCAAGGAGATTGTGGCGTTAAGTGAAGAGCATGGAGGGAAGAGGTTCGAATCCCACCTAGTGCAAATTATTTTGACTAATTTTTGTGCTTCTTCCCAAAGTGTCGGCCATGGTTGTAATTATGGTAAGGGAGACTTTTTAACTATGGAAAGATGGCTAAAGAAATATGGTATGGAGGAAAGCAATGGAAAATGAAGGAAAGAATCAAAAGAAAAAGGCAAGAGAAGGGAACATGTTGGCCTATTGTGTGGGTGATGTTTTGGAAAGATTATTTTGGTAAACATTTATCCTCTTAGCAAAAGTGATACACGGTTTTGTGGGGCAAAGAGGGGGAGCCGAAATTCTTTAGGCATTTGGTAAATTTTTGGTGCATGAGAGGTTGTTTTCTTCTTAGCATTTTAGTGTCTTCTCTTCAAATTTTTCCCTCACTTGTCGAAACCCTAAAGCCAATATTGTGCACCATTTTCCTTTGTTTTGGCCGAAACACTCAAGCAAATTGTGCATTTTCTTCTTTTTGTGTTGTCTTGCCGAATCACTAAATCCATTTGGTTCATTTTCTTTTGGTGATAGCCGAAACACCCTAATACCTCTTTGTCCATCACCTCTTTTCTTTTCTTTCACCTTTTCTTCAATCTTTCTCCTTTTCTCTTATACCGACATTTCTTTGTGGTCAAAACTCTTTGGTCTCTTTCTCTCCATTAACCGAATATTGATCATCTTCTTTTCTTCACCTTGCAAGTTAGACATTTCTTCCTTGATTAAATCGGGTAAATGACTTTATTCTAATCTTTTCATTCTCTTTTCTCTCTAGCCGAATGAGTGTTCCTCATCATTTGGTTGTTTCATATTGTTTCTAAACCGAAATGGTGTATTCCATACTCCCTCATATCTTAATCGTTATCTTTTTGTAGTGTAATAGTGGGAAAGCTGAATCTATTATCTTTGACTCATCCGTAGCCATAAGTACAATCGTTGGAAATCGGTTTTACCATCGTTAAGGGACTATATAGATCGTTCCTATACACTTGTTAATCATACGGAAATAGTGGTAAGCCGAACCTTTTCTTTAGACAATCGTTTTATATCATCGTAATATCGTTTTGATTAAGACTTTTTCCAATGGAGGCAAGTTGAACCGATTTGAAAGGAAAGACGTTAGTAGGAGACAAAAGGAGTGGATTTGCAATTCCTACTCCTAAGTTCAAAAGAAGGGCGGTATCGGTGGTTCAGGATTTTCCATCGGGTTGTGGACCATCATCCGGTGAAAATAGACAAATTGTGGTCGTTCACGATACTAAGGGTAAGCATTTCAATAGATCATTTGATTTATATTTAGATTAATAAAATCTCGTTTGTTAGATTAATCGAGTGTAATGGTGATTTAGGTGCCGACGATCAAGAAGGATTAATCCTTACCGTAATCAGGTGTGTAATCTCACACCGAAATCCAGTAATTCTGTGATTTATCATCATGTTAGAAAAATCGATCGATGATGCTTATGAACTTAATAACAGTATTATGGTATAAATCGAGTGATTTGCTTAAACATCGTTAATACTAAGATTTGACAAAATCAGAGTTAATTTGTAGAATTACGAAAATGCCCTTATGGGCCGAATTACAAAAATACCCTCCATGGGCCGTTTTTATCAAAATACCTTAACGGGTTGAATTTCTTGAATACCTTTAAAGTGTTGATTTACGAAAATGCCCTTATGGGCTGAATTATGAAAATGCCCCTATGGGCCGAATTGCTAGAATACCTTAGTGGGCTGAATAACAAAGTTCTATAATGTGCCGATTCACCGTAATAAATTATTGGATTAATGATTGCTGTACATATATGTGGATATTATGCTTTATTATGTATGTTGCATGTTACATATCGCATTGGTTGGGAAAAATGTATGAAGAGCAGTGTAGCCTGGTGGCATTGCCACAAAATATTCATTATAATGTTTACTTATGATTTCAGTGGTTTGACCACGAAAATACCATATGAAAGTAGCTTGACTGCAGCGATACTCCGGTGGCTCTGCCACAAATATATTATAAATGGCAACTTGCCTACGAATTGGTGTGAGCGGCGGGGTGGGTTGACTTGATCCCCACAGGTGTGATTGGCTGGTCGGGGGTGTGATGGATGGATGGGTTGGGTTGCATTCATATCATTTTGAATTATTACTATGTAAATGGGCTTCGGCCCAAGTTTATGCTATATGGGCTCAGGCCCAAGTTATTGCTAAATGGATTCAGGCCCAGTGGATGACGGTAAGGGGATTATACACTGAGTTCTAGTAACTCACCCCTTTTTCCTTAACCTTGCAAGTAATGCTCAGTAATGTGGACTTGGGCCATGGATGACTCGGTGGAGGCCATACTTCAGAAATGGTGTTTTTGAACTTTAGATTTCTATTTACGTTTACTTTATTATTTTTTCTATTTTGGGTTTTTAAGTTGTAATAAGGCCTCTGGAATATTTTATTTTTGCTTTATGTTTGACGTACGTATTACTTGCTTGATTTGTTTTAATTGGGAATTTTCTAAAAATCATAAATAACGGTTTCCAAAATTAATTAACAAAAGGTTTTTCTTTTATAAATATGTACAAATATTTCAACTCGAATTCTCTTTCAAATTACCAACGACATTTTCAAAAGTCACGGTTTAAACGTTCACTACCTCGATTTCTGATTCATCAATCAACCTCTCATAAATAGTTGCATTTTATCAAGAATTTATATCCAAACTTGTTTTCTTAACCATAAACAAATAACACCTATTTTAGCAGGAATAACAAGGTTTTCATACATTTTCCCTTATGTAACATGTCAGATCTGGTCGTAATGCATGGGCCAGGTTTGGGGTGTTACAGAAATACCCCTGAATTTGTGAAATACCCCTGTAGGGTAGAATTATCGAAATACCCCTATAGGGTAGAATTACCAAAATACCCCTGTAGGGTAGAATTACTGAAATACATCTGTAGGGTAGGATTACCGTAATACCCTTATAGGGTAAAATGACTGTTTTGCCCTTGTGGGTTGTAATATCCTTAAATCGGGGTCTCTGCATTTTTCATGTGGTTTCATGTGATGATATGTCTGCTGTGTTCATTTCGTATGTTTTGGGGTCTAGGCATGACCTCGGGTTAGGCCTGGGTCATGGCCAAAAAATTTGTTTTAGTGCTTAGGAAGAGGGAGCTAGGAGAGTTAGGGGTTAAAAGAATTTATTGAAGGGTTGGGACACAAACAACCTAGGGGCAAAGTGGCAAAAGGGGCGCCACTAAGGTGCCAGGTGGGTGACGCCACATGCAGGGAAGGAGTGCTTGGGTTCGAGTTACAGAAATCCCTTTCTGCTTATTATTTTTCACGCCAGAAGTAGGGAAGAGGAGTGCTCAGGATAGACTCTGAAAGATAAGGATGGAAGGGATCAAACGGATTTGAACTGATGTAGGGGAGGAAATTTAGGAGTTTGAATCTTTTCAAACTCATTTGAAGGAGGTGGCCGAATTATGGACTTTGGGGAAGGAGGTGTAATCGGATTTGGAAGCTAGGGGGTGCCGAATTTCAATGGCCGAGTAAGGGTGCATGTTTGGCTAGCTTTGGGAGTCTTTCTCTTTTTCGTTTAGTGTCAAAACCGAACCTCAAAGTGTTTTTTTCTCTCTCTCTTTTCTCTTTCGGCAGCTTGGGCATTTGGCCGAACCAAGTTTGCAACTCCCTTTGAAGAGCCGAAACTCAATTCTCTCCTTTTCTTCTCTTTACCTTTTGGTTCATTCATTGTTAGCCATTCTCTTCTCCATTTCTTTCTATTTCATCTTTCTCTTCTCTCAAATCCATTGCCGAATCTATCCCTTCTTATTTCACTTCTCTTCTCCATCTTTTCCCGAAATCAATCCTTCACATAAGCCGAATCTTGGTTCATCTTTCTTCTCCATCTTTACCATCTTCAAAAGCTGAAACCTTTCTCCATGGAAGTGCCGAATCTAGCTGTTCCTTTTTGAGTCATAGCCGAATCTCTTGCCAAAACCCTTAACATCAATAGGGTGTGCCGATCTTTGGTGGTTGGTGGCCGAATCAGTCATTAAGGTAAGGGGGCGACAAACTCTTTTGGTTTTAGGATTCATGCTATGGCCGAATGGCTTTTAGATTTCTAATGATGTGTTAAAGCTGATTGTAGGGGGAGTGTAGCCGAATACAGTGGATCTTCGAGATTTGGCTAAGCGATCTAGGTAAGGGTTCTAACGTTTTGGGATCTGTTTCATATTCTTTCAAAGCCGAAGGCTAATCGTGTTTGAATGCTAGGGCTTGGCCGATTGCAAAGGAGGTTCATCACATAGTTTCGGGATTTGGTTGGAAACCAAATCGACATTAAGGTAGGTGTTACCTTCATGCGGCATATCTTTCGAGATTTCTAGTCGAGCCGAATAGGCTTTTGGTTACTAACAAAGTGTTGGTCGATTGTAGGAAATGGGGGAAGGCAAACATTTTGGGATCTCGTTAGTTTCGCGTAGTTTCAAGATTTCGCTTAGATCTACGAATAGTTAGGTGTGTAACGCTTACACACTTTGTTGGTATGATATGTTTATTATGTTACTGTTAATAGCCATTGAAACCGGTAGTTATGCTTTGTGGCATGAGCGTGGACTCCGGGTAAGTCCCCTGATTATGGATCTTGATATATGCTATCATGTCATTATTTAATACTATGCCATGTGTTATTTGCATCATCATACGTTATTATGCCACGATTGATATGGACATGATGGTGGGATTTTTGAGAGGAGAGGGAAGAATTATTTGGACTGTCACCAGTGGTTTTGACCACACGGCGGGTTGGCCCCGCTTTTGATACTAAATTTGTGACTAAGTCCTAGTGGTTTTGACCACCAGTGGTTTTGACCACATATGGATATGGTGACTTGTCCCAGTGGTTTGGTACCACAGTGGGTTAGCCCCACATGTTGATTACGGGATTGTCATCAGTGGTTTTGACCACACGATGGGTTGGCCCCATCACTTGATTTGTGACTACGGTCACCAGTGGTTTTGACCACACGGGGTAGATAAAGGAGATCGGATGGTTAGGTTTTGGGGTTGCATGATTTGCATGTTTTATTGATGATTTGCGTAAGTGCTTGCACTATCGGGTTGGGGATTTATACACTGAGTCTCGGTGACTCACCCCTTCCCTTATATTTTGCAGATGAGGCATAGATCGCGGATATGGAGCCGGGGAGGACTCGAGGTGGCCATGCATCTAAATTTTGGGTTTATTTTTAAATTACTAGTTCGGGTTATATTTCCTTTAAATTTGGTTTTGGTTTTGTAATAAGGCCGCTAAGTATTATTTTGGGTTTTTAATTGCTTGATTTTATTTTAATTAACTTATGCATGTGATTAATAAATTGATTTGCTAAAGTAACTGGGATTAAATCGATGTTTTCAAATCTATACTCTTTAACGAGATTTTCAAACGCAACCATTGGGTAACATCATTCACAAAATGATTACAAAGGTAACTTAGATGATTTTCAAAATTTAATTTTTCAACCAACTTCAAATGCAAATGTTTTAAAACTTGACTATGCTCAACTCACTCGGATTTTAAAAAGTATTTAAAGGTTTTCCAAAACTAGAAACAGCAAACGAATTTTCCAGCTAAAGAGATTCTTCGAGTTTTAAAGCAACACTAAAACAATTTCAACATCACTTTATACGGGGTTTTCTAAACCTTAAAATGATAAAGGAGTTTTACAATAGAAATTAATCGGCAAAATTGTTTTATTCAAAGTGTTTTCACTCTGTAACATGTTAGATTCAGTCGTAGTGTGTTGATCGAGTTTGGGGTGTTACAATTTTGGTATCAGAGCCAAGTTCAAAAGCTCAGCTGTGGGCCCAAGGCCCAAAATGATTTTAGAATGGGTTATGAAAGGTTTTTATTTATTTATTTATGGTTGGGAAAGCATGGCACCGAGTCTTCGGCACCGATCCGCCCAGGTAAGTACCCCTAACTATTGTTTATATGCTTGTAATGATGATGCTATGACTAATAGGGAATCACTTTAGTGACTGAAACCTTAGGGTTGTGTGTGAACCTACGGAAACAATCCCCGTACTAAACTATTCATAAGACTGTGCTTTAATAACAGTGGAATAGGTCTAACGTATAAAACTTTTAAATCAGATCAATTCGTGAATGATAGTCATGAGTACACGAGGACGTGGGCGGAACATACGTGGACGAGGTAAAGGTAGGATGACAGTGTCAGAACCGGTAGGGTCTGGACATGGGTCAGAAAATGAGGTACCACCACCGCCAGCTGTGGGCGCAGAATTTCAAGATCAGACGGGTGGTGATGACGTAGTGTCACAGGCAATGCTGCGGGTTCTGGAGAGAGTCGCGGGTGTAGGCGTTGGAACGGGAGCTAGGAAACCTGTGTCCGAACGACTCCGGGCTAATGGCGCAGAAGTATTCAGAGGTGTATCTGGTGTGGCTCCTAATACGGTGGAGTATTGGCTGGAGGCGACAGAACGTATCATGGACGACACGGACTTTACGATCGAGGAGAAGTCAAGGGTATAGTATCTCTTCTCCGAGATGAGTCATATCAGTGGTGGCTCACAGTTAGGGATGGAGCAATGGCGGACGACATCACTTGGGATTTCTTTAGGGCAGCCTATCAGAGGAAATACGTCGGGGCTAGTTACATCGATGCACAGCGTAAGGCGTTCTTGAATTTGGTTCAGGGAAATAAGTCAGTATTGGAATATGAGGTGGAATTTCTTCGGTTAAGTCAGTATGCACGGGGTATTATGGGCACGGAACATGAGCACTATGTCAAATTTGAGGATGGGTTGAGAGATGAGCTGCTGATATTGATTGCTCCACAGTAGGAGAGAGAATTTACAGTCTTAGTAGAGAAGGCCAAGGTTGCTGAGGAGGTAAAACAGTCAGTGAGACGGAACCAGGATAGGAGTTGGAATAAGAGGAGTTCTGGGTTAGCAGGGTCTATCGGGAATCAGCAGAAAAGGGCTAGGTATGGTGGGCCGAATCAAGCGGCGAGGCCTGCTGCTACTGCTACTCAGTGGCCGCCACGGTGTGCTCGATGTGGGAAGTCTCACACGGGGGAATGTTGGACCCGAAACAGAGGGTGCTTCGAGTGTGGGTCAATGGGGCACCGGGTAAGGGATTGTCCATAGAGGTCAGCTAGATTTTAGTCTGAGGGTCGTGGTCGATACACCATTCGGGAGGGATGGTCAATGACCACGAGAGGGTCGCGGTTCAGCCAGGGGAAGTAATGGTTCTGGACGAGGCCGCGGAGCACCGGACAGAGGTGGTGCTGAGAGCTCAGAGGCGAGACAACCTGGATTGGTCTACGCAGCGAGGCATCGAGAGGAGGGCGACGCACCGGACGTCATAACCGGTACGTTCTTAATTTTTGGACTGCCTTATACTGCTTTGATAGATGTTGGTTCGACTCACTCGTATGTTGCCAGTAGTATAGTGGAAACTATGAACTTAGACTTTGAGATTACTTCTAGGGAGATGATAGTAATAAGCCCTCTAGGTCACTATGTAGAAGTAAATAAACTATATAGGGATGTACCCCTAGAACTTCAAGGGGTCGTGTTTTTGGCTGACTTGATGGAACTACCGTTTGGGGAGTTCGATCTGATTCTCGGGATGGATTGGCTAGTAAAGTATCAGGCCAGTTTGGATTGCACAGCAAAGCGCATGGTGTTGAAGATAGTGGAAGGCGAAGAGGTGGTGATGGTAGGTAATAGGAGAGATTACCTATCCAATGCGGTCTCTGCGCTGAAGGCGGAGAAAATGGTTAGGAAAGGTTGTGAGGCATTTATGGTGCATGTCAGTGCTTTGGAAGCTAAGGATGCAGCTGTGGAAAATGTCTGAACCGTGGGGGAACTTGCTGATGTATTTCCAGAGGAACTTCCGAGTTTGCCTCCTGACCGTGAGGTTGAGTTCGGTATAGACTTGTTACCAGGAACCGTGCCAGTGTCTATTGCCCCGTATAGGATGGCACCGAAAAAGAATTGGTGGAGTTAAAGGCTTAGATTCGGGAGTTGCTTTGGGCGGAGGTTTCATCCGCCGAGTGTATCACCTTGGGAGCACTGTGCTTTTGTTAAGAAGAAAGACGGTACTATGCGGATGTGTATAGACTACCGCCACCGAATAAGTTGATGATCAAAAACAAGTATCCGCTGCCCGTGGATAGACGACTTGTTTGATCACCAAGGGTGCATCGGTATTCTCTAAGATAGATATTAGGTCGGGTATCATCAACTCAAGGTGAAGGAGGCTGATATTCATAAGACGGCGTTTCGTACTCGGTATGGGCATTACGAGTTTCTGGTGATGCCATTCGGGTTGACCAATACGCCGGTAGCATTCATGGACATGATGAATTGGGTGTTTCAGCTGTATTTGGATCAATTCGTCGTGGTGTTTATAGACAATATTTTGGTGTACTCAAAATCTGAAGAGGAGCATGATGCACATCTACGGGTGGTTCTACAGATTCTGAGGGAGAAGCAACTATTCGCTAAGTTTAGTAAGTGCGAATTCTGGCTTAAGGAGGTACATTTCTTGGGTCATGTGGTGTTGACTGAGGGGATTAGGATGGATCCTCAGAAGATCGAAACAGTGTTGGATTGGAAACCACCTAAGTCGGTTGCGGAGATTCGAAGTTTTCTGGGTTTGGCAGGATACTACAGGAGGTTTGTGGAAGGTTTCTCTTTGATTGCAGTGCCGCTAACTAAGTTGTTGAGAAAAGGGGTTCCGTTTGTGTGGTCTGAAAAATAGCAAGAAAGTTTCGACAAGTTAAAGAAGATTCTGACTAAAGCTCCGGTGTTGATTCAGCCTGAGGCAGGAAAGGAATTCACGGTCTACTGTGATGCATCACATACTGGCTTAGGGTGTGTGCTGATGCAAGATGGAAAGGTGGTCTCTTATGCGTCTCGGCAATTAAGGCCTCATGAGGGTAACTACCCGACACATGACTTGGAGTTGGCTGCAGTGGTTTTTACCTTGAAAATTTGGAGGCATTACTTGTATGGGGAAAAGTCGATAGTCTACACGGATCACAAGAGTCTGAAGTACCTCTTGACTCAGAAAGATTTAAATTTGAGGCAAATGAAGGTGGATCGAGTTGTTGAAGGACTACGATCGCTTTCGATTAAGTACCATCCGGAGTAAGGCTAACGTAGTAGCTGATGCGTTAAGCCGTAAGGTGGTAGTAGATCTGAGGTTGATGTTTGCTCACCTTAGTCTATATGACGACGGGAGTCTGTTGGCGGAATTGCAAGTAAAGCCGACTTGGATTGATCTGTAAAGTTAAGGAGAAACAAAATGATAGATGAGGTTTTGAGTGCTCGGAGGTTGCAAGTGCAGAATGGTGAATCGGAGGGTTATAGTTTGGGTAGTGATGGAGTACTGTGTTTTCAAGGGAAAGTATGTATGCCCAAGGACGTTGAGTTGAGACAGCGGATTCTTCAGGAAGCTCATAGCAGCCCATACGCTATGCATCCTGGAGGCAGTAAGATGTATCGGGATTTGAGGGAACAGTTTTGGTGGCCAGGTCTTAAGCGAGAAGTAACGGAGTTTGTGGGCAAGTGTCTGACATGCCAGCAAGTTAAAGCCGAGCATCGATTCATCGTCGGGATCATTTGCAACCGTAAAAGATCCCGCAGATGGAAGTGGGAAAGGATTACGATGGATTTCGTCAGTGGGCTACCCCTTACACCTAGCAAGAAAGACTCAGTTTGGGTAATTGTGGATTGTCTGACTAAATCGGCTCATTTCATACCAGTCCGAGTTGACTTTTCGCTCCAAAAGTTAGCCAAGTTGTATGTGGCAGAGATAGTAAGGTTGCATGGAGTGCCAGTGTCAATTATTTCGGATAGGGATCCCAAGTTCACATCGAGGTTCTGGAAAGCTTTGCATCAGGTGTTGGGTACGAGGTTGGATTTCAGCACGGCTTTTCATCCGCAGTCTGATGGACAGTTTGAGAGGGTAATCCAGATTTTGGAAGATATGTTAAGGGGTTGCGTTCCGGATTTCAAATGGTAGTTGGGAGGAGTATTTGCCGTTATGAGTTCGCTTATAACAACGATTATCAAGCGAGTATTCGAGATGGCACCATATGAGGCACTATATGGACGGAAATGTCGTACTCCGACGTGTTGGACAGAATTGGGTGAATGGTAGATGTTGGGTCCGGAATTGGTGGCAAAAACGGAGGATAAGGTTAAGGTAATTCAGGCTCGTCTAAAGGAAGCATCGGACAGGCAGAAGTCTTACGCTGATCTTAAGCTCAGGGATATAGAGTATGCAGTGGGTGACAAGGTCTTCCTGAAGGTATCGCCGTGGAAGAAAGTGTTGAGATTTAGGCGAAAGGGTAAGCTAAGCCCTAGGTTTATTGGGCCATATACGGTGTTGAAGCGAGTGGGACCAGTAGCTTATCAGCTCGAGTTACCCGCAGAGTTAAGTCAGATTCACGACGTGATCCATGTCTCAATGCTTAGGCGCTATCAATCAGATCCGTCACATGTTGTGCCAGTTGAGGAGATAGAGGTGAGCTCAGACTTGTCTTTCGAAGAGGAATCGGTAGGGATTTTGGATCGGGATGTCAAAGTTCTGCGTAAAAAGTCAGTACCCTTGGTGAAAGTTTTATGGCGGAACCATGGTAAAGAGGAGGCCACGTGGGAACCAAAGGATGTGATGCGGCAGCAATACCCTCAACTCTTCTGACCAGGTAATTTCGAGGCCGAAATTATTTTTAAGGGGGTAGAAACTGTAATATCCTTAAATCGGGTCTCTGCATTTTGCATGTGGTTGCATGTGATGATATGTCTGCTGTGTTCGTTTGGTATGTTTTGGGGTCTAGGCATGACCTCGGGTTAGGCCTGGGTCATGGCCAAAAATTTTGTTTTAGTGCTTAGGAAGAGGGAGCTAGGAGAGTTAGGGGTTAAAAGAATTTATTGAAGGGTTGGGACACAAACAACCTAGGGGCAAAGTGGCAAAGGAGGCGCCACTAAGGTGCCAGGTGGGTGACGCCACATGCAGGGAAGGAGTGCTTGGGTTCGAGCTGCAGAAATCCCTTTCTGCTTATTATTTTTCACGCCAGAAGCAGGGAAGAGGAGTGCTCAGGATGGACTCTGGAAGATAAGGATGGAAGGGGTCAAACGGATTTGAACTGATGTAGGGGAGGAAATTTAGGAGTTTGAATCTTTTCAAACTCATTTGAAGGAGTTAATAATTATGGACTTTGGGGAAGGAGGTGTAATCGGATTTGGAAGCTAGGGGGTGCCGAATTTCAATGGCCAAGTAAGGGTACATGTTCGGCTAGCTTTGGGAGTCTTTCTCTTTTTCGTTTAGTGTCAAAATCGAACCTCAAAGTGTTTTTCTCTCTCTCTTTCTTTTAATGACTTGGGCATTTGGCCGAACCAATTTTGCAACTCCCTTTGAAGAGCCGAAACTCAATTCTCTCCTTTTCTTCTCTTTACCTTTCGGTTCATTCATTGTTAGCCATTCTCTTCTCCATTTCTTTCTATTTCATCTTTCTCTTCTCTCAAATCCATTGCCGAATCTATCCCTTCTTATTTCACTTCTCTTCTCCATCTTTTCCCGAAATCAATCCTTCACATAAGCCGAATCTTGGTTCATCTTTCTTCTCCATCTTTACCATCTTCAAAAGCTAAAACCTTTCTCCATGGAAGTGCCGAATCTAGCTATTCCTTTTTGAGTCATAGCCGAATCTCTTGCCAAAATCCTTAACATCAATAGGGTGTGCTGATCTTTGGTGGTTGGTGGCCGAATCAGTCATTAAGGTAAGGGGGCGACAAACTCTTTTGTTTTCAGGATTCATGCTATGGCCGAATGGCTTTTAGATTTCTAATGATGTGTTAAAGCTGATTGTAGGGGGAGTGTAGCCAAATACAGTGGATCTTCGGGATTTGGCTAAGCGATCTAGGTAAGGGTTCTAACGTTTTGGGATCTGTTTCATATTCTTTCAAAGCCGAAGGCTAATCGTGTTTGAATGCTAGGGCTTGGCCGATTGCAAGGGAGGTTCATCACATAGTTTTGGGATTTGGTTGGAAACCAAATCGACATTAAGGTAGGTGTTACCTTCATGCGACATATCTTTCGGGATTTCTAGTCGAGCCTAATAGGCTTTTGGTTACTAACAAAGTGTTGGCCGATTGTAGGAAAGGGGGGAAGGAAAACATTTCGGGATCTCGTTAGTTTCGCGTAGTTTCGAGATTTCGCTTAGACCTACGAATAGTCAGGTGTGTAACGCTTACACACTTCGTTAGTATGATATGTTTATTATGCTACTGTTAATAGCAATTGAAACTGGTAGTTATGCTTTGTGGCATGAGCGTGGACTCCGGGTAAGTCCCCTGATTATGGATCTCGATATATGATATCATGTCATTGTTTAATGCTATGCCATGTGTTATTTGCATCATCATACGTTATTATGCCAGGATTGATATGGACATGATGGTGGGATTTTTGAGAGGAGAGGGAAGAATTATTTGGACTGTCACCAGTGGTTTTGACCACACGGCGGGTTGTCCCCGCTTTTGATACTATATTTGTGACTAAGTCCCAGTGGTTTTGACCACCAGTGGTTTTGACCACATATGGATATGGTGACTCGTCCTAGTGGTTTGGTACCACAGTGGGTTGGCCCCACATGTTGATTACGGGATTGTCATCAGTGGTTTTGACCACACGATGGGTTGGCCCCATCACTTGATTTGTGACTACGGTCACCAGTGGTTTTGACCACACGGGGTAGATAAAGGAGATCGGATGGTTAGGTTTTGGGGTTGCATGATTTGCATGTTTTATTGATGATTTGCGTAAGTGCTTGCACTATAGGGTTGGGGATTTATACACCGAGTCTCGGTGACTCACCCCTTCCTTATATTTTGCATGATGAGGCATAGATCGCGGATATGGGCCTGGAGGGACTCGAGGTGGCCATGCATCTAAATTTCGAGTTTATTTTTAAATTACTAGTCCGGGTTATATTTCTTTTAAATTTGGTTTTGGTTTTGTAATAAGGCCGCTAAGTATTATTTTGGGTTTTTAATTGCTTGATTTTATTTTAATTAACTTATGCATGTGATTAATAACTTGATTTGCTAAAGTAACTGGGATTAAATTGATGTTTTCAAATCTATACTCTTTAACGAGATTTTCAAATGCTACCATCGGGTAACATCATTCACAAAATGATTACAAAGGTAACTTAGATGATTTTCAAAATTTAATTTTTCAACCAACTTCAAATGCAAATGGTTTAAAACTTGACTATGCTCAACTCACTCGAATTTTAAAAAGTATTTAAAGGTTTTCCAAAACTAGAAACAGCAAACGGATTTTCCAGCTAAAGAGATTCTCCGGGTTTTAAAGCAACACTAAAACAATTTTAACATCACTTTATACGGGGTTTTCTAAACCTTAAAACGATAAAGGAGTTTTACAATAGAAATTAATCGGCAAACTTGTTTTATTCAAAACTTTTCACTCTGTAACATGCCAGATTCGGTCGTGGTGTGTTGACCGGGTTTGGGGTGTTACATGGGTAAATGACTGATTAGGACTATGACTGATTTAACTGTGAATGTATGATTGTGTTTTAACTGACTTGACTGTGGTCGTGTCACTGATATGCTTTTAATATGTGTGTAAATGACTGTTACTGAGCATGGCCATTTTGCATACACGTTTAATGATTGAGCATGACATACATGACATATTGCATAAGGTTGGTACATTATTACGGAGGAAGTTCTGATAGGGTCGCACGGGTCGCATGAGACGACTGTTGATCCAGTATTGATCTATTAAGGTCGTACGGATCGCATGAGACGACTGTGGACTGACGGAACGGCTTAAAGTTGCGTACTCTGATTATGGCTCTGTGCCAACCTAAATATGGCTCTTTGCCATCTAGATTATGGCTCTGTGCCAACCTAAATATGGCTTTGTGCCATCTTGATTATGGCTTTGTGCCAATCGTATTTACCCTTGGCTATGTGCCTAACATATATACCGATGACTTTGTGTCGATCATATTTACCCGTGGCTGTGTGCCGGTTATATTACCGTAGCTGATGGCTATGTACCGATCTTATTACAGTTACTGATGGCTATGTGCCAATTATGAGACCGTTACTGAAGGCTTAAAGCTGCATAAATACTAGCAGCTAGGCTGCATTATTGGAGAGATTGGCTAGGTGGGTCGATGTGGTCCCCACATGGAGAGATGGTTGGTACGGGTGGAGAGTTGGCTGGATAGGGTTGGGGTACATGCATGTTTTGCATTGATATGATTTAGGGCTTAGGCCCAGATTGTTACCGAATAGGGCTTAGGCCCAGATTTTTATCGAATAGGGCTTAGGCCCAGACTGTCTCATAGCTCACCCTGTCTTCTAACTGTGCAGGTAATCCCCAGCCTTAGAGGATTTGGAGCTGCGAGGGACTCGGAGGTGGCCACATGTCAGATATGTTTTAAAGTTAACATTAGAAATTTTTAGTTTAATTTATTGGGTTAAAAATTTTGTAATAAGGCCATTGGGATTTTATTTTAACTTTTATTTGGTATTTCTTTTAATTACAAACTGCTAGTCTATTAAACACGGTTTTTAAAACAATAACTACTGTTTTCAAAATATCACATTTCCGCAACTGTTTATATCAGACCTCCGCAACAAACAAGGGTTTAAAAATAATAATATTTTTGCAATGGAAAGACTTTAAGCAAATCTTTTTTTGTTAATAAGCAACGAAAGTTGGGATTTTTAAAGGGTAGAAGGTTTTGATTTGTAAAAGGGTTTTCAATGAAAACATGGTTTTCAAAAAACACCTCAATGTGACACGCCAGATTCGGGCCTAACTTCTAGGCTGGGTTTGGGGTGTTACATTTGATATTGCATAAATTGTGAAAACGACCTTGCGGACATATTCGAAAATGATTCAGCAAACGAGAAATCCTGATTGAACCATAGGAATAGATTAGGATATGAATGACATGTCATTAGGGTTTACATTGTGATTGGGTCTTTGTCCGCACGCATTACTACGGTGGTGAGTTATCCCGCATGTGTTACTGATTCTCGTCGACAGTGCGAGCAAAGACCATAGAGCTACGTCATGACCGTCGACTTGTGTGAGCAGACACGTTATAGCTCGAGAGTGAGCAACATTGAGATAGCTTCGGCTATGCATTGGCACTTCATGTGCGAGATTCATTGAGATAGCTTCGGCTATGCATTGGAACTTTGTGTGCGAGATTCATTGAGATAGCTTTGGCTATGTATTGGCACTTAGGGTGCGAGTTTCTCGAGTATCCAATTTTATTCCAAATGGTTCAACGGGTATATCGAAGATATGAAATGGTGAGAAATAGATACGTATCAATACAGGTATGTACAGAAATTGTATTTGAATCGAACATATGAAAGAATTGAGTTCATGGTTAAATAGGTGATTGAATATATGTTAACATTGTGGATAAATATTTTGTAGTATGTATATGCATATATTTGAATGGTAATTAAATGGTGAGTTTTGCTTATTATTTTCATACGAGCTTACTAAGCTTTATAGCTTATATCATTTGTTTTTTCGTGTTTTATAGTGAATTCAAAGCTAGCTCGGATTCAGGAATCGTCGAAGACTTCATCACACTATCCTACTATCTCTTGGGTACTTTTCAACTTAAGTGTTTTAAGTATATGGCATGTATAGGATTATGGTCATTTTGGTTATGGATTGATAATGAATTTAGCCATTTGAATTGGCTTGTAAATGTCTAAAGTTTGGTTTTGTATATAGCCATGGATTTGGCTTATTTTGATATAGTTGATCTTATATACACATATGTGCATATGGCTTCTGTGATGTGTTGGATGTGGGTTATATGATGCTTGTTGATACTAGATGATATGGATAGCAAATGGTTGAGTTATAAATATTGATATGCTATTGAATCTAGGTAAATAATGCATATTTGGAATTGGTTATTTTATTATATTGTAAAAGTGAGTTTTGGGTATGAAATTGAATGGCATATTGTGGTATTGTTGTGATATGTATTGGTTGGCTTTGAAATGGTATAATTTATGCTTGATTGAGAGTAGATGAATGCCAATATATGTTATGTTTTGATGCCAAATGGATTGTTTTAGGTATGTGCAAAGTTTGGTGGCAAATTGGCTTGGTAAATAGCCTATTTTTGTCCACACGGGCAGAGACACGGGCGTGTGTCTCAGTAGTGTGTGTGACACACTGATCGAGATGCATGATCGTGTTTCCCACAGTGTTGAAATTTAAATTAAGTCAGTATGCTCCACACGGCCCAGCACACGGGCGTATGTCTTGGCCGTGTGGCATAAGTCAGTATACCCTACAGGTTTGGCACGACCTAGAACATGGCCTGGCACACGGGCGTGTGTGGCCATTTCTAGGGTACACGAGCTAGCCACACAGGTGTGTGTGTTGGTCCTGTAACCCAAGTCAGAAAGTTACACGGGGTTGGACACGGGCTGGGACACGGCCATGTGATCCCATTTCGAATGTCCATACGGCCTGTGACACGGGCGTGTCTTTGGCCGTGTGAGACACATGGCTGGGCCATACGGGCATGTGTCCCTTGGAGTTTGAAAATTTTTCTAAGTGTTTCAAAAACTTCTTGAGTAATCAGTTTAGTCCCGAACCACCCCGAATGCATGATTTGGGCCTCGTAGGCTCGTAATAGGGACAATATGAATGATTTTTAGTGATGATTAATTGAATTTGAGAAATATATATGAAATGTATGATTATTTGTGTACTTGAGAAATACACGATGCTGCTCACACAAGCTGACGAGGATCCGCAACACATGCTGGATAACTCAGCCACCGGTAGAACGTACGGACCAGCACCCAAATCACATATGCCCTAATGACATGTCATTCGTATCCTAATCTATTCCTAAGGTTCAACCGGTATTTCACGTTGTCGAATCTTTGTCGAATATATCAGTAAGGTCGTATTCACAATTAATTCAATAATAAAGCATTTAAAACACAATTATATTAATGCTTATTAACATACAAACTTATCTTGATTCACAAAAACGACGAAATGAACCGACTAGTCCAATCTTTATTTTTCCCCCGATCTAGATCTGAACTTCATTTTTCTTGATCTATATAATATCAAATTTAACTTATTCAATTTAATTCTATTTAATTTAGCCCAAAAATCACATTATGGAAAAATTACACTTTTTCCCCTAATATTTCAACATCTTTACAATTTAGTCCTTAGCTCATAAAAATACAAATTCATGTAATTAGGTCCCTACCCATGCTAGCCGAATTTCCCTTATTAACATAGCAGCCCATATTTTTCATTTATTTCACAAATTAACCATGAAATTTTCACATTTCTCAATTTAATCCTTAATTGACAATTTTATCAAAAATCACTTAACAGATGTTGTTTATCTAACAACAACCATTCATTTTCTATCATCAAACATAAAAATACACACATATTCATCAATGGAAAAACTATAAACCTTTAACAATTTTGCAAATTAGTCCCTGGGCTAGCTAGATTAAGTTACAACGACTCCAAAAATATAGAAATCATTAAAGACGGGACGAAATCACACTTACATGCACAAGGAGACTTGGCCGAACCTTGAAACCCTAACTATGGATTTTCTCCCTTCTAATTTTTGGTTGAAAAATGCCTTAGGAAGATGACAATCTTTGTTTCTTTATTAATTTACTTTGTTTATTAATTAAATTACAAAATTAACCTTATTTAATAACCTTTAAAACACTTAATAATGTGTCCATATAAGTCCACTCATATTATTAATTGTCTAATTACAACATAAGGACTTCTACTTTAAGGTTCTATAGATATTAGAAACCTTTAGCTAATAGGACTCAAGTTTTACACTTTACGCGATTTAGTCCTTTTTATCAAATTAAGCACTCAAATGATAAAATTTCTTAACGAAATTTTTTACACAATCATACTATCATGCTGTAGACATTAAAATAATAATAAAATTAATATTTCAACCTCAGATTTGTGGTTCTAAAACCACTATTCTGATTTAACTAAAAACGGGCTGTTACAATAATCTTACAAGTTATGCAAGGCGATTATATTGTTTAATATATTTGGTAATTTTAATCCTCAATTACCTTAAAAGATTAAACACGCACCAATTAAATATTGTGTCAATTATTTATAATTTCAATTCGATTAATAATTAATTCATTTGTTACCTTACAAATATAATGCAAGTGTAATATGGACTTGATTTTATTTAATTAAACAAATTACCAAGGCCTATAACAACACAAACATGATTTTAATAAATTAAGTGGACAGAATGCAATTAATCTAACACGAACAAGATTTGAGTCATTTTAATTGAATTAAGAACATCAAAACAATAAGTATTCATATTTATGACCAAAAAATAAAATGAAAAGATAAAGAGAATGGAACTAGAAAACAAATCACGGTGATTCTCCGAAGCCAGACTAGTGTGCTCCTCTTCCTCTCTACTCGTTTTGTAAATCAGAGGCCTTCACCAATGCTTGATTGTTGTTTCTCCAAGGGACGTGCAAGGTCTTTCTCAAGAGGAAAAATTGAAAAAGGGAAGGAAGACAAAAAATGGGAAAACAAAGAGAGTGAAAGAGAGAAGTGAAAAAGAGATGAATAAATGATGAAAGGTGTGTTGAATGAGGAAGTGAAGGGGGCTATTTATACTTGAAATTGGCAACTCAAGTTAGCTAAAAATAGCATGAAATCACCCTTCATATTTTCGACCATGCTATGTGGAAGGAGTGGTTGAATGAGTTTGTTATTTTTAGCTTGGGGTTTGAATGAAAAATCTAGAAAAGAGGAGAGGTTGGAACGACAATTGGGAAGAGTTTAGGGTTGTTTTGTTAGTATTGAAATCACCTTAATTTATTTGATTTGGGAAGAATGTAGGGACGGTTTGGGCTGCTCTCTTGGGCTTTTCCATCCTTCCTCTTCATTTTCTCAATTCAGGCCCCATTTCTTCGCTTCAAGCTATCCACTTTTCCTGATAAAAATTAAATTGGACCAACTGATTCAATAAATTCCAAGAGCATAAATGTAAGTCCTCAATGGTTGTTAAGTCATCAAATTTGGCTTCAAAAATGCCTCAACAATTAATTCTTTCAAGGTGACTACCAAGTTGATTTTTCACCCTTTGTGCAAACTGTAAAAAATAACCCAATTTATGCAAAATTATTATAAAAATAACTAAAATTCAAAGTGTTTTATAAATTAAGTTCAAATTAATTATTTTATAGTAAAAGTATAAAATTTGACAGAAATTACTTAGAAAATGCATGAATTAGTGCTTAAAAGGTGCTGAAAAAGTCTATATATTTTAGTGTTTTCACACCCCAAACTTAATTCATTGCTCGTCTCTAGTAAAGCACAAATTGCAAAAGAAGTTTAAGAAAATTACCTTAGAAAATTTTCATCAAAAATCACTTCTTCCCAGAATTATGAGTTTACTCGAATAATGCTCAAGAACAAAAATTTTGAAATTATGCAACTTAAATATACACATTGTTTGAATTATTCTCAATTATTATCATGATAGCACGAATAGACTAAATTCTTTCTCAATAAAGATATGCTAAATGCTTACCAATTAAATTTTATTTTCTCATTTAAGACTAAATTGCAATCCCTAAGTTTAATTATGCCTTCATAAGCTGAGTTTCGCAATTTCTCTCCACTAATGTAGTCAACACAAAAATTTGAATCAATAGGTCTTTTAAATAGGTTGTAACGTGGCTTGGCTAGGGGTTGGTAAAAGATAGATAATTTTAAGCTAAAAACCCTAGACTCAATTTGCATCGAACCTTCGGAATAAATACCTCCAAATTCACCAACTAATTTTGCACTTGAGTACACATGCTCCTTGTACATCTATTTTTAAGTACATATGCTCCTTTTTTTTTTCACACTCGAGCATATTACTACATGTACTACAATTTTTTTGAGCATTTGATACTTTTTCTCAACTCCCCCAAACTTATTTTCAGAGAACATTCTAGATAGACTGAGTCTAGTGTTTGAGACAATTTAAAGATAATTATGAGAGAAGGGATGACTTAATATTGCAAAGTTCGAATAAATCCAGAACATATAGTCTCAAAGTTGAGTTTCAAGGGATAATTATTCATTAAGGTTGGCTTGAAAGGCTCAAACGGTCCAAACAAAGTCTGCCTAAATCATGTTAAAAAATTCCATGCTTCCCAGGATTTTGCCTCAAGAAATTACTATATCAATTCTAGAGACTTAAACTTTCATGCATGCTTAGCTTTTCTAAGGAATTAAAAAAATTGATGGTTAGATTTACATATTTTATTAAGAGTAATATTTATGTCATATTTCAGCTAACATAGCAATTATTGAGATAATAGAACTTTGTTTATACTAAAGTTTAGCATAATTAACAAAAACTCAAAATTTTGAGCAAAATATAACTTAATCATTATTGGATAAGAAAAATGTATTCTAAAAATAATAATTTCAATTTTTGGTCCCCCCTACTTAAGATGAACAATGTCCCCATTGTTAAAAATATATATAGAAGGAATGAAAATATAGAAGTGAATAGATACTGTACACCAAGTAGGATCCTATGAAAATGAGGTGAGTCAAGTTTGATTGCTTAAATACCAAACTTTTCCTAGACAGATTCAATCTTAGACATGTACATATCTATTGCCACACTTCTTATTTTGCAAATTGTTCAATTTCATTAATGATTTCAACCTCTTGTTTTAGTATGCGAGAAATAGAAATATCCTAAAAGAACTTAAAACTAAAAATATCTTAAAAAAGAAAAATAAAGTAAAGACAAGATCCTCCCTTTTTATTTATTTGTAGACCCTCAGAATCCGACCCATCTTTTGCTTCATCGTCATTGTTTTTGCTTGAATCACCTTTTTCTATCCTATACATTGGAGTCCATGGATCGAATATAAAGTCTGGAAATTTAGGTGCAAAAACGAATCGGTTGTGAAATATTTTCTTAAAAGCATCTTTAATTGAGTCATCCTATATTTTTGAGTATCTCCAATAAGCTCCTTGCTGTCATTGCATATGTTGTAGTAAGTCCATTAACTTTCACAACTCATCTCGAAGATTTGGGCTAGGCGAATGAGTTTTAAACGTTGGGGTAGTCATGTCAAGTTCAAGAATTGGTTCGGTCTGTTCTGCCAAGTCAAGAATTTCGATTGGCTACACATGTTCTGGTTTTATAGGAATATCCTCTTCTTTAATGTCATTGTTTGATTCAACTTGCTTTTGTAGAATAGAATTTCCTGCTACTCAGACAAGGTCCATTCGACGATTGTACCTTGGCTATGTCATGTAGTCTTTACGTTTGCACAAATTCTAGCCTTCAAGCATAAAATTATTATCTTAAAAGGGAAATAGGCTGGACCAGAACGTCTTGCGACACAATTTTGAATTTCTTTTAGAATTATTTATCCCACATTAATGGTCTTTGTCATCATAATTGAGTATAGCAAGACCATGCATTCCACTGAAATCGTAGTCCCATGTAAGATAGGAATAAGACTAAAGCAGACAAAATAAAACCATACCTTCACTAATGGGATCAAGTATTCTCTGTGACAAGTATGAGTCTCTTGTTTAGACACAGTCCATTTAGAACCTCAAACTGTGCGTTATCGTAAAATTTCTTGCAATTTCTCCGTTTCAATATTTTCCATTAAGGAAGAATATTCGTCGTCTTTGAAATCAAGGAATTCATAAAATTCATTAATGGAACTTGGGTTTAGAGGTACCTTAACTCCTGGGATGAAAACTTCTGTTAAAGCACTTGAGGTCAAATTCGCATAAAATTCCTAAACTAACTCATCGTCCGAATTCGATCTTTTATCACAAAACACTTCCCACTTTAAAGTTTCAACAACTTTTTAATGCTCACCATGAAATCAGTGTAGTTTCTTTTTCCCAAAGTAAATCCTTTCTCTGGAAGAATTTGTTGTTTCTTAAATATGCTATCATATCTTTCCTTAGCTTCTTCGAAATAGAACTTGTCTTGTGATTCTTCAATTTGGACAAATGCTCGAGTTCTTTTATGAGGTAGGATTCAACCTGAACATCACATAAGAAGGAGACAAGTAATAATTTCCCAAAATTTAATTAGAATAAAATATTAACAATTCATATAAAATTGAAAAGTTGAATAATCAAATTAAATTAAAAAACCACAGGAGTTAGGTGAGATGGCAAGGGTCTCTCATACCTTAACCAGTGGTCGAGGGTTCGATCCTCGCATTGGATATGGAGTAGCTTTAAAATTTATGGCTAGCATCTACCCATTTAATGGGCCTACATAATACAGAGGATTAGTTACTGTGCTCGCTCCGATAGATACCTTGAGAAATAAAAAAATTAAAATTAAAATTTTAGAAAGAAATTTCTTACCACCTTTGTTTAGAATTGATGAAAACACAATGGACGAGTTGATGGTTGTGAGGGGTAGGTTTAAAGGTGGCTAACGGCGGTTTGTGTAGTGGAATTAGGTGGTGTGTCAAAATTTGGTGGCTGCTAGTAGATGGCTGAATGGTGGCTTAAATGGCATGACAAGTGCAACAATTTTGGGGCAGCGGCTTGGTGGAGGGAAACAAGGGCTTGTGGCTACTGTAGAGGATGGCCAAGGCGTGTGGCTACTGTTGCTAGTAGCAAGGGATGTGTGGTGCAAGGTGGGAGAGGATGCAAGGTGTTGCTCGGCAGTGGTGGAGAGAAAAATGGAAAGGGTGAGGCCGGTGATAGTAGGGTTTTTATGGGTAAGAGACCGGCGGTGAAGAGAATGTATGGTAAGGGAATAAAGGTGGTGGTATTTAAAGTGTAAGTAGGAAGGTGTTTAACTCAAACTCTCAAGTAAAATAATAATAAAACATTACTACTCCTAATGCTATACAAAGTTAATAACAATTAATATATATAATATATAGTATATTAATATATTATTTTTATTATCTTATTTATTAAAAATAAAAACTACAAAATTTTATTTTAGCTGTTTGAAATATTTACAGAAAACACATCTAATTTTTGAAAATAATTCAATTAAGTACCTATACTAGAAAATAATTTGGAAATAAAATAGAAAATTAACATTTGGATTAAAATTGAACCTTTTATTTAGCAAATTAAAATTTATTTTGCCACGTAGAAAATAATTTTTTGAAAAATTACGTTAAAATCAATTTCCAGGAAATATTGGAAGGGTCATAGGCGGTCTCGCTTAAATTTCAATCTCCTAGACATAATTTATTTTGACATAATAATCTCGAAAATATAACCTAAGTCATTTATCTAAAAATATAAAAGAAAAATTAAGAATCCGATAAAATGAGCGAGTTTTTATTTCGCTCGACTTTATCACCCTAGTAATGTTTCAAGCATTGAGCATTAACTTTGAAATTACCTTTCTTACCTTGAATCTCAACGACCCTGTATAGGAAGATTTGATGAATAGGGAATGGATCGGACCAATGAGATTTTAACTTATATGGAAATAAATTTAATCAAGAATTGAACAACAAAACTTCCTAACTTGCTTCAAATTCTCAGAATCGAATGTGCTTGTCATGCCATCTTTTCAATCTCTCCTTAAAAAAACTGGCATTTTCATACGAGAACATTCAGAACTCTTCAAACTTATTAAGATGAAGCATTTATTTCTCTTTAGAAAGCTTCAAAGCCTAGTAAGCTCTACGTTCTAACTCCAAGGGCAAGTGACAGCATTTCCTAAAAACCAACCGATAGGGAGACATCCCTAAGGGTGTTTTGTATGTTATCCTATAGGACCATAAAGCATCATCCAGTCTTTTTGACCAGTCTCGTCTGTCACATCGCACTTGTTGATTATTTAAGCAATAGTGAAATAGTCATCTCCTATGTTTTAAATTAAATGTGCAAGATTGGACACAAGGGAATTAATGGTCAAGTGCTTTAGTAACTAATTATCAATCCTTGTGGTCCAAGGTTCAAGCCTCATTGTTCACACTCTTACATTTACTTTTTTGACAATTTCCCCCTTGTTTAATGTGCTTGTCGTTCACTTTGTGCATCATAATGAGGAGGATTTGTTTCCTCCATTTGATGGTCAAACTTAGCATACTTAGGGGGTACATGATCCCCCTTTTTCTCTATGTCCCCACCCTTGCCATAATGTAACATCCTAGATTAGGGGTTATGCGTTTGGAGCATAACTCAAGTATTAGTAGGCTTTAAGTGTGGGGATATATTTTAGGAGTTTTTGAGAACTTTAGGTGAAGGGGAAAAACTTTGGAAATTTTTGAAATTTTAAGTAAAAAGGGGAAACTAGACAGGGAGGCCTTAAAATAATTTTGTGGAGTTTAGGACACAAGAAATTAATTGGCAAAGTGGCTTGGGGCGCTAAGGTGCAAGGGGGCTTCAGGGAGGTGAGGGGTTCAGTGCGGTGATGGCATGGGAGTAGTTTATTTTTCCTTTTGCGTTAGGAAGGGAAGTCGGGCGGGGAGGTCTTAAGAGAAGTTATAGGCGCTTTTGGACATAACACAAGCCTTGGTAAAGTGGCTTCCATGCGCCACTTAAGGGCCTAGAAGTGATGCTTGGAGCAGGTCTCGGGTTCGAGCGACGCGGGCAGCAGTAGGCGTGTTTTTATTTTTTGGCTTTTGGTGTTGGGCAAGGGGAAGCTAACGAAGGAGCTCTTAAAAGAATTTGTGCCGAATTTAAGTCACAAAAAAATGCTTTGGCCGAGTGGTCTGGGGCGTAACCTGAGCGCTTGCTCCATGAAGTCCCATGTTCGAACCATGGGGGCAGCAGTTTGGTATTTTATTCTTGCATGCTGGCGTGAAGGGAGAGAAGGAGCAGTGGACGGCACATGGGTCTTGCAAGGAGGTGATAAGCTTTGTTTTTTTTTATTTATTAAATTCGGCTGGAAGAGAAGAATCATTATTGTTTTATTTTATTTATTTGAATAGGTGATTAAGTGATAAGGTAGAAGATAAATGCTGGATTTTTTTTATTATTTCAAATAGGTGATAAATAGATTAAATAAAAGATTATCATGGGATTGGATTAGAGAAACGGTGGTGGCGGCCAAGGGGTTCTTTAGGAGCAAATAAGTGCCGAATTTTGCTTGAGGAGTGTGTCCATCTTTTGATTTGTTTTTAGTCTCCATTGCCGAATCTCTTTGCATTTTCTCCTTATTCTTTTTCTTTTCTTAAAACTTTATTTTCTACTAATTTTCTTGTATAGCCGAATCCTCTAAGAGCCACCTAGTTTCGGCTTGTTTATCCCTTCTAGTGTTGACCAAAACTTCAAGTGCCTCAAGGCCATTTATATTCTTCCTTCTTCTATTTGATTCTTGGCTGAACCTACATTACCTTTCTAAGCCTTTTCTCTTATTATGTGTTAGCCAGAATACCCCTTGTCATTAAGAGCATTAGCCAAATGGTTCATTCCTATTCTAAGGTCATAGCCGATTTACCTTGGAGCCGATTCTTTCAAAAGCCGAAAGTGGTATGCTAGTTTCTTCTTCTCCTTTTTATGTCTTTTTGAATTACCTTTCCCCGACAACTATTCTTTTCTTGTTATTTTCTTAAGCCGAATAATCCTTCTCCTGTGGCCGAATCTCTCTGGTAGCATAAGGGGGAGGTGTTGTTGATTTCTTTTGGTGCAAGTTATTCAATCGGTTCATTATAAAGGTAAGGTGACATGTAGTTTCGGCTAAGGGCCTTGAATATGGATTTATGTATTAAAGCCAAATCTGACATATGGTGTGTAGGGATCTCAACTACTCAAGGCCCAAGTGATAATTTCGGGATTTCGATAGGCAAGGGTCAAGGGATATAGCACAGTAGATCAGATCTTCGGGATCTAGGACTCGTGTTTGTAACAGGTGTGTACTTACACACTTCATAGCTAATAAATTGATAATAAATTGTATGTGTTAAACCGGAATTGTAGATCTGGATTTGATACCGTAAGGGTGTGAACAAGAATTCGGGTAAGTCTTTTTAAATATGAGCTATGCTATATGATTCATGTTGATGCATGACATATTTGGTATATGTAATACATGTGAAAGTATGACCTATGATAAATTCAGTATATATTAATATTTAAGCATGATTGGCATGATTTTTATAAGCATATTGTTGAGGGTGATATGAGCGGAGGGGGAAGTGATATCCGTGTCTTTGGGACACCAGAGGTTTGGCACCTCCAGTGGTTTGGTACCACATATTTCGTGACTTTGGGTCACCAGAGGTTTGGCACCTCATAGTGTCTCGTCCCAGTGGTTTGGTACCATAGTGGGTTGGCCCCACAGATAATATAACGGGATTGACGCCAGTGATTTGGTATCACACGATGGGTTGGCCCCATCACTACTATTCGTGACTTTGGGTCACCAGTGGTTTGGCACCACAACATTGATGGATATCGTGACTTTGGGTCACCAGTGGTTTGGCACCACCAGTGGTTTGGTACCACACGGGGTAGAAAAAGGAGTTATGGATGGCTAGGTTGGGTGCATGCTATACTTAGCTATGAATTGTGTAAGCTGTTGCATTAATCGGGGGAGGGGTTATACACTGAGTCTTGGTGACTCACCTTCTCCTTTAACTTTTTAGGTGACTCGTAGATCGCGGATGAGGAGCCGGATGGACTCGAGGTGGCCATGCAGTGGGAATGTGATTTAAACGAACTTTGAATTATTTTTATTTTATTTTGGATTTATTTGTTCAAGTTGTAATAAGGCCTCCTAAGATTTTATTTTGGTTATTTTACATGTTTTGGATAATTTATTTAAACCATTTGATACTTTAAAATGGGTACACATGTTTTCTCAAATGCAAACGTAAATGTTTTACTGTGCCATCGGGTACATTTGATATCTGTAACAACCTGACTTAATAAAATTTTTTTAAAACAAAACTAAGTGTGGTTTTCTTCACACACCTCGTTGGTTTTTAACAAGACAATTGAAAATGAAACGTTTTCGACAAAACTTAAATCGACTAAAAAGGGATTTTACAAAATGTTTTCCTCTGTAACATACCAAATTCGGTCGTAATGTTTGGGTCGGGTTTGGGGTGTTACAAAATTAGTATCAGAGCCAGGTTCAAAACTCGGCTGTGGGGCCCAAGGCCCAAAATGTTTTTGGTAGGCCTTATTGAAATAATTATGGTTTTGAACAGCATGGCACCGAGTCTCCGGCACCAATCCGCCCAGGTAAGTACTTCTGATTTCTTTGTGAATTATTATCTGTAGAAGGGTAGGTATGGAACGTAGATAGTATGATAAGTGCTTTAAACTTTAGGACTAATTTACCCCAACAAAAGACATAAGACTTTAAATGCTTAATTAAACAAACCTACGACCAAGTCGCCGAGTAGGGTGTGGTAACCCTGTGCGCATGTCTAGGATTGGATCCGGAAGAGCTTGGTATTTAAGCAGTCCTCGTGACTCACCCCCTCTTCGCAGGAATCCTACCTGGTGCGTAGCTTCGGTTCACCCTAACCAAGAGGAATCGGTCATAGGCCAAACACAATGAATAAAACCCGAAAGGGATCAGCCATGTTTTTATGAAAACTCTAGTGTTAAAATTGTTTAAGTACCCCTTTAAATAGTAGCAAAAAAAAAATTTCTGGAAAATTTTCAAAATATTCTTGGCCTATCAAAATTACCAAAATACCCCTGGTTTCCAAAATTCGGCCGTACCTTTAATTTGACAAATTTTCAGAAATACCCTCTAGTTTTGGAAATTGCAAAGTGTCCTGATTCATTAAAGTCTTAAAATTTCTCTGGTTTATTACGAAAATACCCCTATAGGAAAATGACGAAAATACCCCTAGGATAGAAACAGACAGAAATGCCCGAAGAGTGAATAGGTATGAAAGGTATTAGGGAATGGATGTGCTCTTCTGTGTAAACTAGGATAGAGGACTTAAACCTTTGAATGATCGAAAGAATCCCTATTAAGCTCTCTTCATAAAATTCTCGCGGATAACCAAGTGAAACAAGTACTAATCCATAAAATTTCTTAACCAGATTAAAACGCAATCGTTAGAAATGAGTTCTAGAGGACGTGGCCATTGTGGACGCGGTAGAGGAAGAATGACTGTGTCAGAACCCGTTAGGTCGGGTCAAGGGTCTGATAATGAGATACCACCGCCACCACCACCCCCAACTTTTGGTGTTGAGCGGCGAGGATCGGAGACGGGGTGAGGCGATGATCGCAGTCGTGGCCTTTGCGAGTCCTTGAGATGGTGGCTGGAACAGGTAGAGGTATGGGACCTCGGAAATCTATACCCGAACGACTCCGAGCCAATGGAGCTGAGGTGTTCCGGTGTATCGTGTGTGTGGCCGATGCGGCGGAGTATTGGTTGGAATCAACTGAGAGGATCATGGATGATCTAGATCTGACGGCTGAGGAGAAGCTGAAAGGAGTGGTGTCGCTCCTCAGGGATGAGTCATACCAGTGGTGGCTCACGGTTCGGGATGGTGTTTGCGGCGAATGACCTTACTTGGGAGTATTTCAAAGCAAAGTATACCGAGAAGAAGTATGTGGGGACCAGCTACATTGATGCGCAGAGGAAAGCATTTCTGAGGTTGGTTCAAGGGAATAAGTCTGTGTCTGAGTATGAAGCAGAATTTTTAAGGCTGAGCCGCTATGCTCGGGGAATTGTGTCAACGGAGCACAAACGCTGTGTCCGCTTTGAGGATGGACTTAGGGAAGATCTAAGGTTGCTGATTGCTCCACAACAGGAGCGTGAGTTTTCAGTCCTAGTGGAAAAGGCTAAGGTAGCCGAAGGGATCAAGGAGTCTGTAAGACGGAACCACGAAAGGAACAAACAGAAGAGAGGCTTTGGATCGTCTGGATCGGGCAGTGATGTGCAGAAGAGGGCTAGATTTGGGGAATCAGAAAGAGCCGTAAAGCCTGCTCCGTGGCCACCTCAGTGTGCTAGATGCGGGAAATCCCACTCGGGAGAATGTTTGGCTAGAAGTAGAGGGTGCTTTGAGTGTGGATCAATGGAGCACCGAGTAAGGGATTGTCCGCGGAAGTTGGCTAGGACCCAAGCGGAGGATCAAGGACGTGGTCAATTCAGGAGGGATGGCCAGCAACCACAGAGGGGTCGAGGTGCAGCTAGGGGTAATGGAAATGGTAACAGGCGTGGCCGAGGTGCTGAAGGTGCAGAGGCGAGGCAACCAAGGTTGGTTTATGCAGTTGGCCGTCGCGAGGAGGAAGATGTGCCAGATGTGACAACGGGTACGTTCCTTATTTCTGGAATACCCTTAATTGCTTTGATTATTGTAGAGTTTTCTTGTATTACTAGTGAAGTGCCTGAGACCTTGGATGTGAACTTAGAAATTGTGCCTAGGAAGTATGATGGTTTTATTAAGATCAGAGTGCGCAGCATAAGCATAGTGCGGTGAGTTAAGATGTACGATTATTCGTTAGTAAGTAATTTCGAGGAAGAAATTATTTTTAAGGAGGGTAGAACTGTAACATCCTAGATTAGGGGTTATGCGTTTGGAGCATAACTCAAGTATTAGTAGGCTTTAAGTGTGGGGATATAGTTTAGGAGTTTTTGAGAACTTTAGGTGAAGGGGAAAAACTTTGGAAATTTTTGAAATTTTAAGTAAAAAGGGGAAACTAGACAGGGAGGCCTTAAAATAATTTTGTGGAGTTTAGGACACAAGAAATTAATTGGCAAAGTGACTTGGGGAGCTAAGGTGCAAGGGGGCTTCAAGAGGTGAGGGGTTCAAGTCTGGGTGATGGCATGGGAGTATTTTATTTTTCCTTTTTGTGTTAGGAAGGGAAGCTGGGCCAGGGAGGTCTTAAGAGAAGTTATAGGCACTTTTGGACATAACACAAGCCTTGGTAAAGTGGCTTCCATGCGCCACTTAAGGGCCTAGAAGTGACGCCTGGAGCAGGTCTTGGGTTCGAGCGACGCGGGCAGCAGTAGGCGTGTTTTTAGTTTTTGGCTTTTGGCGTTGGGCAAGGGGAAGCTAACGAAGGAGCTCTTAAAAGAATTTGTGCCGAATTTAAGTCACAAAAAAACGCTTTGGCCGAGTGGTGCAGGCGTAACTCGCGCTTGCTCCATCAAGTCCCATGTTCGAACCATGGGGCAGCGAGCTTGGTATTTTATTTTTGCATGTTTGGCGTGAAGGGAGAGAAGGAGCAGTGGACGGCACATGGGTCTTGCAAGGAGGTGATAAGCTTTTTTTTTTTATTTATTAAATTCGGCTGGAAGAGAAGAATCATTATTGTTTTATTTTATTTATTTGAATAGGTGATTAAGTGATAAGGTAGAAGATAAATGCTGGATTTTTTTTATCATTTCAAATAGGTGATAAATAGATTAAATAAAAGATTATCATGGGATTGGATTAGAGAAACGGTGGTGGCCGGCCAAGGGGTTCTTTAGGGAGCAAATAAGTGCCGAATTTTGCTTGAAGAGTGTGGCCATCTTTTTGATTTGTTTTTAGTCTCCATTGCCGAATCTCTTTGCATTTTCTCCTTATTCTTTTTCTTTTCTTAAAACTTTATTTTCTACTAATTTTCTTGTATAGCCGAATCCTCTAAGAGCCACCTAGTTTCAGCTTGTTTATCCCTTCTAGTGTTGACCGAAACTTCAAGTGCCTCAAGGCCATTTATATTCTTCCTTCTTCTATTTGATTCTTGGCCGAACCTACATTACCTTTCTAAGCCTTTTCTCTTATTATGTGTTAGCCGAATACCCCTTGTCATTAAGAGCATTAGCCGAATGGCTCATTCCCTATTCTAAGGTCATAGCCGATTTACCTTGGAGCCGATTCTTTCAAAAGCCGAAAGTGGTATGCTAGTTTCTTCTTCTCCTTTTATGTCTTTTTGAATTACCTTTCCCGACAACTATTCTTTTCTTGTTATTTTCTTAAGCCGAATAATCCTTCTCCTGTGGCCGAATCTCTCTGGTAGCATAGGGGGGAGGTGTCGTTGATTTCTATTGGTGCAAGTTATTCAATCGGTTCATTATAAAGGTAAGGTGACATGTTGTTTCGGCTAAGGGCCTTGAATATGGATTTATGTAGTAAAGCCAAATCTGACATATAGTGTGTAGGGATTTCGACTACTCAAGGCCCAAGTGACAATTTCGGGATTTCGATAGGCAAGGGTCAAGGGATATAGCACAGTAGATCGGATCTTCGGGATCTAGGACTCGTGTTAGTAACAGGTGTGTATTTACACACTTCATAGCTAATAAATTGATAATAAATTGTATGTGTTAAACCAGAATTGTAGATCTGGATTTGATACCGTAAGGGTGTGAACAAGAATTCGGGTAAGTCTGTTTAAATATGAGCTATGCTATATGATGCATGTTGATGCATGACATATTTGGTATATGTAATACATGTGAAAGTATGACCTATGATAAATTCAGTATATATTAATATTTAAGCATGATTGGCATGATTTTTATAAGCATATTGTTGAGGGTGATATGAGCGGAGGGGGAAGTGATATCCGTGTCTTTGGGACACCAGAGGTTTGGCACCTCCAGTGGTTTGGTACCACATATTTCGTGACTTTGGGTCACCAGAGGTTTGGCACCTCATAGCGTCTAGTCCCAGTGGTTTGGTACCATAGTGGGTTGGCCCCAAACGGGATTGACGCCAGTGATTTGGTATCACACGATGGGTTGGCCCCATCACTACTATTCGTGACTTTGGGTCACCAAAGTGGTTTGGCACCACAACATTGATGGATATCGTGACATTGGGTCACCAGTGGTTTTGGCACCACCAAAGGGTTTGGTACCACACGGGTAGAAAAAGGAGTTATGGATGGCTAGGTTGGGTGCATGCTATACTTAGCTATGAATTGTGTAAGTCAATGCGATGTCGGGGAGGGGTTATACACGAGTCTTGGTGACTCACCTTCTCCTTTAACTTTTTTAGGTGACTCGTAGATCGCGGATGAGGAGCCGGATGGACTCGAGGTGGCCATGCAGTGGGAATGTGATTTAAACGAACTTTGAATTATTTTTATTTTATTTTGGATTTATTTGTTCAAGTTGTAATAAGGCCTCCTAAGATTTTATTTTAGTTATTTTACATGTTTTGGATAATTTATTTAAACCATTTGATGACTTTAAAATGGGTACACATGTTTTCTCAAATGCAAACGTAAATGTTTTACTGTGCCATCGGGTACATTTGTTATCTGTAACAACCTGACTTAATAAATTTTTTTTTAAAACAAAACTAAGTGTGGTTTTCTTCACACACCTCGTTGGTTTTTAACAGGACAATTGAAAATGAAACGTTTTCGACAAAACTTAAATCGGCTAAAAAGGGATTTTACAAAATGTTTTCCTCTGTAACATACCAAATTCGGTCGTAATGTTTGGGCCGGGTTTGGGGTGTTACACATAACCTCACCTCTTACCATGTAGCTTGATACATTAAACCTAACCATAGTTGGCCAAGCTTCTCCCTTGCTTTTCTCGTCCATACCCCCTCTCACTTTCTTCCATTTTTCATTTCTTTCTTACTATTTTTCTCTCCATTTTTGCAAACAACCACCACCTTTCCTCCAAAACACTTTTCTTCCTCCACCATGAATCAAACAACCTTACACCGATCACCACCTCTCGTGGCCGCCACTCCTTCTCTTTTCTCATCTCCCTCCTCCTATCGCCTTCGTGAGCACCACCGTGCGCCACCGTAAGTCCACTTTCTCCTCCACTTTTTCTTCTATTTTCTTCTCCTCTCCTTAGTCGAACCTCCAAACTCCACCACTGTTGGACCACCGTCGAACATAGCATCACCATCGTCAGGCTGCCACCACTGCCACCGCCGTCGCCAGTGATCAAAATCTTTCTTTTCTTTTTCTTTTCCTCTTCTTGTGTTGATTCTCATTTTGAATTAATCAAAATTATTCTTTTATCTTAATGATACTTTCTGGATTACTCTATTCTCCAAAATTGCCCCATATCAATTCATCGTTCGATTTGCATTGATTAATTGTAAGTATGGATCATTTTTAAGTCATAAGAATCCTTCTCCTAGTATTTTCTTGACATGGCCGAATGGTATAGTGCCATGAGTCATAGTGGTATTTTGTTAATATTAATTATTTTTCTACTATAGGACTAATGCTACATCATATCATTTTGAAGAACCAAACAATATTGTAGGGGAGACCCTTAACTTCGCAACAAAAATTCTCCTTTCAAAATTTTTAGATCGTAAACGTAAGTAATGAGACTATTAGAGATAGACCTCTAAAGTGATGAAATGTTTCCAAAGATCCATATTAATATGTGTTAATTATGTGATAGATCGTCTTGTGAGGTATGTAACACCCCTAACCCGTATCTGTCGCCAGATTAGGGTTACGGAGCCTTACTGTACAAACAAAATATTTAAACATACATTTTAAACATTATCATAAAGACATTATAAACCAATCATTCACATACATATTGTCCCTAAATCGTGCCCTTGAGGCCCTAGAAACATCTTAGAAACAATTCGGGACTAAATTGGAAACATTTGGAAAGTCTAAGAAAAAGTTAGAAAATTTTGAATAAAGGGGTCACATGGCCGTGTGGTCAAGCCATGTGCATCACACGACTGTGTAACCTTGGAAATAGGGACACACGACCGTGTCCTCACCCGTGTAACTCTTTGAGTAGGGTCACACGCCCGTGTGTGATGTGTCTCTAACTAACTATGATCACAATAAAGGCAAGCACACCTATCATTTAATAGTATAGTTGGTAAGACCGGAAATATCGTATCCACAAGGACCAAGAGTACTAGTAATTACTATCTTCCTATTATCTAGCCTAAGAATTGAAGTGATTTCTTTTAAACTAAAATTAATTAAAAGCACGACAGAGAATGAATTGGGAAAATACTTTTAGACAACTTTATAAAAGAGGCAATACCTAAGGAAGAATCCACCTAGACTTCACTTATTACTTCTGATTCATATGATTTATTCACTTGACTTAATCCGTAGAAATCCCTAAATTATGTTAATATCTCTTTCAAGACTAAAAACAACTGACTCTAGGTTGATTAATTGAAACCTCTTTCTAATTAAAACCCATATCGTCCCATTAACTCGATCTATGGATTCCCTTATTAGATTTGACTCTAATCTGACAGATTTATGTCGCCCTATTTCTAGGGTTGCAATCAACTCCGCTTAATTGTGTTGATCTATTCTTAAACAGGGACTTTTGCTCATCTGAATAAGCACATCCGACTTGAATCAATAACCTGAATTATCAAAACAAGAATAAGAACTCACAATTAAGAATAAGAACAAGTATTTATCTTATAAATCAAATAGTAATTAGATCCGTCTTAGGTTTCATCCCCTTAGGTATTTAAGGGATTTAGTTCATACTGATAGAGGGAGACATCATAAAATAGGAAAAACAATAAAACATAAGAAAACCCAAAAACCTCAAGAGAAATTGATAGGAGATCTTCAGTTTTGATGGAGATCCTTCTTCCGAGCTGCTCCCGATGACTGTCTTCGAGTATTTTCTGCCTTCTACTCTGCGTGTCTTTTTAGGTCCTCCCCTAGGGTGTTTATATAGGCTTTGGAGCACCTTTCTTGGCCTATAAGTAACCTTTTCCAATGAAATTAGACTTAGGTTTGGCAGGGACACGCCCGTGTGACATGCCCGTGTTCGATAGCTTAGGCCGTGCTTGATTCTGCTCGCCACACACGGCCGTGTGGTTTACAACTTAGGCAGTGCTCGATTCTGCTCATCACACACGGCCGTGTGATCTTCCCGTGTGCTATAGTCCAGGCCGTGTAACACCTCAAACCCGGTCAACACACCACAACCGAATCTGGTATGTTACGGAGTGAAATCATTTTAAAATCATAAGTTTGTCGGAAAAATCTTTAAAGAAGACTCTGGTTTTGTTTTAGGGTTTAGAAAACTCAATAATAATTGATGTTGAAGTTGTTCTAGTAGTTGTCGCAATACTTGAAAAAACTCGTGATTAAATCCCATTTGTGATTGCTGATTTTAGAAAACATTGGATACTTATTAGAACTGAACGCGATATGTGAAATCAAGTTCCGAACCATTTTCCTTTAAAGTGATTTGAAAATTTGAGTTATAAAAATATCCAAGTTACCTTATTATTTTGTACCCGATGGTAACGTTTGAAAACCCGAAGAGATATAGTTTAGAAAACATTGCTTTTTACCGGTTAATTTTATCCAGTCCATAAATCCAACATATGTAAAATATAGGCAGAATAAAAGCAAGTAATAACAAAAACCCAAAATAAACTTAGCTGCCTTATAACAAAACCAAAATCAAATTTAAGGAAAATTGCTAAAATTGAAATAGCAGTTTAAAATCAAAACCAACTAAGATGCATGGCCACCTCGAGTCCTCCCCGACTCCATATCTGTGATCTATGCCTCATCTGCAAAATATAAGGGAAGGGGTGAGTCACCAAGACTCAGTGTATAAATCCCCAACCCGATAATTCAAGCACTTACACAGATCATCAGTAAAACATGCAGATTATGCAACCCATAACCTAGCCATCCAATCTCCTTTAACTACCCCGTGTGGTCAAAACCACTGGTGACCGAAGTCACAAATATATATGTTGTGGTCAAAACCACTGGTGAACGTAGTCACAAATGAAATGATGGGACCAACCCATCGTGTGGTCAAAACCACTGATGACAATCCCATAATATATCATGTGGGGCCAACCCACTGTGGTATGAAACCACTGGGACGAGTCACAATAATCCATGTGTGGTCAAAACCACTGGTGACCGTAGTCACAAATATCAATAGTGTGGTCAAAACCACTGGGACTTAGTCACAAATAATAATAGTAGTGTGGTCAAAACCACTGGTGACCGTAGTCACAAATCAAATGATGGGGCCAACCCATCTTGTGGTCAAAACCACTGGTGACAGTCCATATAAATCATCCCCCTCCTCTCATCAATCCCATCATCATCATGCTCATATCATATGTGTCATAATATCATGTATCATGCATTTAAGGCATAGCATAGCATTTAACAAAACATGACGATGTATATCATAAATCACATAATAGGGGACTTACCCGAAATCCAAGCTCGTGCCCACAAGGCAAGTCACTAATACCAACGGTTATACAGTAACATAGTAAGCATCATTATACTAATAAAGTGTGTAAGAGTTTACACACCTGACTAATTACAGATCTGAGTAAGAATCCCGAACGTTGCTCCCTCCTACATCCGGCCAACATTAGTTAGTAATCCAAAAGCCCATTCGGCTCTATTAGAAACCCAAGGGATATGTCGCCCAATATTGTAATCACCTTAAAGCCGATTTGGTTTCCAACCAAATCCCGAAGCTACGTGCTGATCTCCTTCACAATCGGCCAACCACTAACACATAGAAACAATTAGCCTTCGGCTTTTGATCAATCAAGAAATAGATCTTGAGATGTTAAAACCCTTACCTAGATCGACCACCAATCCTGGAGATTCACTGCGTTTGGCTTTACTCCTCCCTACAATCGGTTTTACACAACGCTTAGAATCCATAGGCCATTCAGCCATGATTAACAAATCCCGAAACCACATGAGTTGATGCCCCTTACCTTAATGACAAGGTCGGCTACCAAGCACCAACATTCAGCACCCCTAAGTGATGTTAGGGGTTTCGGCTACTCCACAAAACAAAGAGATCTCAATCTACAACGAATGGAAAATAAAAGAATCATGATAAAAGAGATTTCGGCTTAACCCAAAGCAATTGAGAAAGAGAAAATAAAGAATCTATACTCACCAGGAGGATTCGGCTATGAGTCCAAAAGAGAAGAAAAGAAAAATGAAACGTAAAAGAAGAAGAGTGATGATGCCGAATGGTAGAAGAGAAGAAGGTTGAGCATTTCGGCACAAGGGGACTAAAAGAAGAAGTCGAATGGAGTAGAGGGTATTGGCTTCGGGTTTTCAAAACAAGGAAAAAATTGAAGAAGATGGAATGGGATCGATTTCGGCAAGGAAGAGTGGGTAAAGTTTCAGCTATGATCAAAAATAGGAGGAAGAGAAGATGAGCAATGGTGGTTTCGGTTTTGAACACAATAGGAAGAAGAAGGAGAAAGGTGAATTCGGCAATATGGCTAACAATGAATGACCAAAATGGTAAAGAAAGGAAGTGTGAGCATTGAGTTTCGGCACTTTGGCAAAACTTGCAAAAGGGGTAATTCGGCCAACAGTTAGAGTTGCCGAAAAAGAAGAAAAGAAAAAGAACTTTGGTGTGCTAGCCGAAACACTCCCTAAAACCCCTATTGACATTCGGCCACACCAAAAGCTCCCCAAAACGATAGCCTCCTTGCCCACAAACCCACCATTCGGCCAACTCTTTCCCAAGTGAGTTTGAAATAATTCAAACTCCTAAATTTCCTCCTCCACCAATTCAAATTTGTTTGACCCTTCCATCCTCATCTTCAAGAGTCCCTCCTGAACACTCCACTTCCTGCTTGTGGCGTCAAAAATAAAGACACAAAGGGGGATTTCTGCAGCTCGAACCAAGGCCCCCTTGCTCCCTGTGGCGTCACCTCCTCCAAGCTTTAAGTGGCGCCTGCTTGCCACTTTACCAAAACTCCTCTTGTGTCTAAAACCTCCAATAAATTCTTTTAACCCCTATTTCCCTTAGCTCCATTTCCTTAAGTGCTAAAACAAAATTCTTAGCCCTAACTCAGGCCTAACCTAGGGTTATAACTAGACCCCAAAACATGTTAAATCAACATTATAAACAATTCATCACATGCAACACAAGCAAAATGCAGAGACCCCGATTTAAGGATGTTACAGCTCTACCCGCCTTAAAAATAATTTCGGCCTCGAAATTACCTGGTCAGAAGAGTTGAGGGTATTGTTGCCGCATCACATCCTCTGGTTCCCACGTGGCCTCCTCCGTACCATGGTTTCGCCATAATACTTTCACCAAGGGAACTGACTTCCGTCGCAGAACCTTGACATCCCGATCAAAAATCTGTACTGGTTCCTCCTCGAAAGACAAATCAGGGCTCACCTCTATCTCCTCAACTGGTACCACATGTGACGGATCTGACCGATAGTGCCTAATCATTGAAACGTGAAAGACGTCATGCATCTGACTCAATTCTGCTGGCAACTCAAGCTGATAAGCTATCGGTCCCACACGCTTCAACACTGTATATGGCCCGATGAACCTAGGGCTTAGCTTGCCCTTCTGACCAAATCTCAATACTTTCTTCCAAGGCGATACCTTCAGAAAGACCTTATCACCCACTGCATACTCAATATCTCTGCGCTTAAGATCGGCGTAAGACTTCGCCTCTGTCGACGCTTCCTTAAGACGAGCCCAATTGCCTTAACCTTATCCTCTGCTTTCTGTCACCAACTCCGGACCCAACATCTGCCGCTCACCCAATTCTGTCCAACACGTTGGAGTACAACATTTCCGTCCATATAGTGCCTCATACGGTGCCATCTGAATACTCGCTTGATAACTATTGTTATAAGCGAACTCTGCCAATGGTAGATATTCCTCCCAACTATCGCTGAAATCCAGAACACAGCCCCTTAACATATCTTCCAAAATCTGAATTACCCTTTCAAACTGTCCATCAGACTGCGGATGAAAAGCCGTGCTGAAATCCAATCTGGTACCCAAAGCCTGATGCAAAGCTTTCCAAAACCTCGACGTGAACTTGGGATCCCTGTCCGAGATTATGGACACTGGCACCCCATGCAACCGTACTATCTCTGCCACATACAACTTGGCTAATTTCTGAAGCGAATAATCAACCCTCACTGGTATGAAATGAGCTGACTTAGTCAAACGATCCACTATAACCCAGACTGAGTCCTTCTTGCTAGGTGTAAAGGGGAAGCCCACTGACAAAATCCATCATAATCCTTTCCCACTTCCACTGTGGAATCTTTACCTACCGCAATGTACGATGGCAAGTGATGCTCAGCCTTAACCTGCTGGCATGTCAAACACTTACTTATAAACTCGCCATTTCCCGCTAAGACCTCGCCACCGTAATTGTTCCCTCAAATCACGATACATCTTATCGCCTCCGGGATGCATAGCGTATGGGCCGCTATGAGCTTGTTTGAAGAATCCGTTGTCTCAATTAAATATCCTTAGGCATACATACCTTCCCCAAAATTGCGAAGACTCCATCACTATCCAAGCTGCACTTCGATTCACAATCCTGCACTTGTAACCTCCGAGCACTCAAAACCTCATCTGTCAGCTATTTCTCCTTAACCTGATTAATCCAAGACGGCTTTACTTGCAATTCTACCAAAAGACTTCCATCATCATAAAGACTGAGGTGTGCAAACATCGCTCACAAGTCAGCTATCACCTTACGGCTCAACGCATCCGCTACTACGTTAGCCTTACCTGGATGGTACTCAATCGAGCAATCGTAGTCCTTCAACAACTCTATCCACCTTCACTGCCTCAAGTTTAAATCCTTCTGAGTCAAGAGGTACTTCAGACTCTTATGATCCGTATACACTATCGACTTCTCTATATACAAGTAATGCCTCCAAATCTTCAAGGTGAAAACCACTGTAGCTAATTCTAAGTCATGCGTCGGATAGTTACCTTCATGAGGCCTCAACTGCCTAGATGCATACGCTACCACTTTTCAATCTTGCATCAGCACACACCCTAAACAAGTATGTGATGCATCACAATAAACCGTAAATTCCTTTCCTGCCTCAGGCTGAATCAAGACTGGAGCTTCAGTTAGAATCTTCTTCAACTTGTCAAAACTCTCTTGTCGCTTCTCACCCACACAAACGGAATCCCTTTTCTCAACAGCTTAGTCAACGGTGCTGCAATCAAGGAAAACCCTTCTACAAACCTTCTGTAGTATCCTGCCAAACCCAGAAAACTTCAAATCTCTGCAACCGACTTAGGTGGGTTCCAATCCAATACTGCCTCGATCTTACGAGGATCCACCCTAATTCCCTCAGCTGATACCACATGACCCAAGAAAGTTACCTCCATAAGCCAAAACTCGCACTTACTAAACTTGGCGTACAACTGCTTCTCCCTTAGAACCTGCAGAACCACTCGAAGATGCACGTCATGCTCCTCCTCAGATTTCGAGTACACCAAAATGTCGTCTATAAGTACTACGACAAATCGGTCCAGATACGGCTGAAACACCCAATTCATCATGTCCATGAATGCTGCCGGAGTGTTGGTCAAACCAAAAGGCATTACTAGAAACTCGTAGTGCCCATACCGAGTACGGAATGCCGTCTTATGAATATCAGCCTCCTTCACTTTGAGCTGATGATACCCCGACCTAAGGTCGATCTTAGAGAAAACTGATGCATCCCTGAGTTGATCAAACAAGTCGTCAATCCTAGGCAACGGATACTTGTTCTTGATTGTCAACTTGTTTAGCTGGCGGTAGTCTATACACATCCGCATCGTACCATCCTTCTTCTTAACAAAAAGCACTGGAGCTCCCCAAGGTGATACACTCGGTCGGATGAAACCTCTATCCAATAGTTCCTGAATATGGGCCTTCAACTCCACCAATTCCTTTGGCGCCATCCTATATGGAGCAATAGATACTGGCGCTGTTCTGGGTAACAAGTCTATACCGAACTCAACCTCACGGTCAGGGGGTATACCCGGGAGTTCCTCTGGAAAAACATCAGCAAATTCCCCCACAGTTCGAACATTCTTCACAGCTGCATCTTTAACTTCCAAAGCACAAACATGCACCAAAAATGATTCACAACCCTTTCTAACCATTTTCTCACCTTCATCTGTAGATAACATTAGATAAGTAATCTCTCCTATTACCTATCATCACCACCTCAACACCTTCCATGGTCTTCAACACCATGCGCTTAGCCGCAATCCAAACTAGCTTGATACTTAACTAGCCAATCCATCCCGAGAATCGATCGAACTCCCAAACGGCAATTCCATCAAGTCACCGGAAGCTACGACCCCTTGAAGTTTTAGGGGTACATCCTATATAGTTTACTTACTTCTACTGAGTGACCTGCAGGGCTTATCACGATCATCTTCCTAGAAGTAATCTCGAGTCTAAGTTCATAGTTTCCACTATGCTACTAGCAACATACGAGTCGTCGAACCAACATCAATTAAAGCATTATAAGGTACTCCAAAAATTAAGAACGTCTCGGTTATGACGTCTGTGCGTTGCCCTCCTCTCGACGCCTCGCGTAGACCAACCCAGCCGCTCTCGCCTCACCACCTGCACCTCCGCCCGATGCTCCACGACCCTACTAGAGCCATTACCTCCCCGATCGAACCACGGCCTTTCTGTGGGTCGCTGATTATCCCTCCTAAATCGTGCATGGTTCTCGATCCTCGATCGCAACCTAGCTGATCTCTCGTGGACAATCCCTAACTCGATGCCCCATCGATCCATACTCAAAGCATCCCCGTTACGGTCCAACATTCTCCGTGTGAGACTTCCGCATCGAGCACACCGCGACGCCATCGAGTGTTGGCGCAGATAGAGCCTAGCGACCTGATTTGGCCCACTATATCTAACCCTTTTCTCACGGGTTCCCGGAAAACCCGGATGATCCGAAACTCCTCTTATTCCAACCCCTATCCCGATTCCGCCTTACAGCATCGTTTTTACCCTTCAAGAACCTTAGCTTTCTCCACTAGAACGGCAAATTCTCGCGTTCTCATTGTGTGGGCAATTATCATTCGCACTCGTCTCTCACCCATCCTCAAATCTAACACAGCGCTCATGCTCGGTACCCATAATACCCCGAGCATACCGACTCAACCAAGAAGAATTCCGCCTCATATTCTCAAGGTCTTATTACCCTCTGGACCAAGTTCAAGAAAGCTCACACAAGCGCATCAACATAACTAGCCCCTATGTACTTCCTCCGATAGGTCGCCTAAAGAACTCCCAAGTGAGGTCATCGCTATCGCTCCATCCCTAATCGTGAGCCACCACCGATACGACTTATCTCGCAGCAGAGATACTATGCCCTTCACCTTTTCTCACCGAAAAATCCGGATCATCCATGATGCGTTCCGTCGCCTCCAACCAATATTCCACTGTACTAGGTGCCACACCGTATACACCTCTAAATACTTCGCACCATTAGCCTTGAGTCGCTTCGGTCACAGATTTACGAGCTCCAGCCTTCCTACTCCTGCACTGCGCAAATCTTCTCCAAAGACTTTCGCGGCAGACTGCGACATCTGCAAGGCCATTACCACCCGTCGATCTCGATATTCTGCGCCCTGGCCGGTAGTGGTGGTACCTCATTTTCTCGACCCATGTCCGGACCCTACCAGGGCCGAGACCTGTCATCCTACCCTACCTCGCCCACGAGTGTTACGCCCACGCCCACGCATGCGCCATATCTACCGATATTTCAAGCTATTTAAAAGTTTTGTGCGTCGACTTTTGTTCCACTCGTTTTTAGAGCACGCTTTTTGAGAAGTTTTAATAAGGGGTTGTTTCGGGAATACACATCATCCTATAGTTTATGTCTCTAAGTAGTTCCTATTACTATTCCATCATGCCATCATCATAATCATATACTCAGCAATCAATAGTTCGGGGTACTTACCTGGGCGGATGGGTGCCGGAGACTTGGTGCCATGCTTTCCATCACTACACTTTTCCCATAAAAGCCTTTCACAATCCTTTTTAAAACATTTTCGGGCCTTGGGCCCATAGCCGAGCAGTTGAACCTGGCTCTGATACCAAAATTGTAACACCCCAAACCTGGTCAACACACCACGACCAAATCTGGTATGTTACGGAGTGAAATCATTTTAAAATCATAAGTTTGTTGGAAAAATCTTTAAAGAAGACTCTAATTTTGTTTTAGGGTTTAGAAAACTCAATAATAATTGATGTTAAAGTTGTTCTAGTAGTTGTCGCAATACTTGAAAAAACTCGTGATTAAATCCCATTTGTGATTGCCGATTTTAGAAAACATTGGATACTTATTAGAACTGAACGCGATAAGTGAAATCAAGTTCCGAACCATTTGCCTTTAAAGTGATTTCAAAATTTGGGTTATAAAAATATCCAAGTTAACTTATTATTTTGTACCCGATGGTAACGCTTGAAAACCGAAGAGATATAGTTTAGAAAACATTGCTTTTTACCTGCTAATTTTATCCAGTCCATAAATCCAACATATATAAAATATAGGCAGAATAAAAGCAAGTAATAACAAAAACCTAAAATAAACTTAGCGGCCTTATTACAAAACCAAAACCAAATTTAAGGAAAATTACTAAAATTGAAATAGCAAAGATAAAATCAAAACCAACTAAGATGCATGGCCACCTCGAGTCCTCCCCTGCTCCATATCCGCGATCTATGCCTCATCTCGCAAAATATAAGGGAAGGGGTGAGTCACCAAGACTCGGTATATAAATCCCCAACCCGATAATTCAAGCACTTACACGCATCATCAAGAAAATATGCAGATTATGCAACCCATAACCTAGCCATCCAATCTCCTTTAACTACCCCCGTGTGGTCAAAACCACCGGTGGTCAAAACCACCGGTGACCAAGTCACAAATATATATCGTTGTGGTCAAAACCACTGGTGATCGTAGTCACAAATGAAATGATGGGACCAACCCATCGTGTGGTCAAAACCACTGATGACAATCCCATAATATATCATGTGGGGCCAACCCACTGTGGTACCAAACCACTGGGACGAGTCACAATAATCCATGTGTGGTCAAAACCACTGGTGACCGTAGTCACAAATATCAACAGTGTGGTCAAAACCACTGGTGGTCAAAACCACTGGGACTTAGTCACAAATAATAATAGTAGTGTGGTCAAAACCATTGGTCACCGTAGTCACAAATCAAATGATGGGGCCAACCCATCTTGTGGTCAAAACCACTGGTGACAGTCCATATAAATTATCCCCCTCCTCTCATCAATCCCATCATCATCATGCTCATATCATACGTGTCATAATATCATGTATCATGCATTTAAGGCATAGCATAGCATTTAACAAAACATGACGATGTATATCATAAATCACATAACAGGGACTTACCCTAATCCAAGCTCGTGCCCACAAGGCAAGTCACTAATACCAACGGTTATACAAGAACATAGTAAGCATCATTATACTAATAAAGTGTGTAAGAGTTTACACACCGACTAATCGCAGATCTAAGTAAGAATCCCGAACGTTGCTCCCTCCTACATCCGGCCAACATTAGTTAGTAATCCAAAAGCCCATTCGGCTCTATTAGAAACCCAAGGGATATGTCGCCCAATATTGTACTCGCCTTAAAGCTGATTTGGTTTCCAACCAAATCTCGAAGCTACGTGCTGATCTCCTTCACAATCGGCCAACCACTAACACATAGAAACAATTAGCCTTTCGCTTTTGATCAATCAAGAAATAGATCTTGAGATGTTAAAACCCTTACCTAGATCGACCACCAATCCCGGAGATTCACTGCGTTTGGCTTTACTCCTCCCTACAATCAGTTTTACACAACGCTTAGAATCCATAGGCCATTTGGCCATGATTAACAAATCCCGAAACCACATGAGTTGATGCCCCTTACCTTAATGACAAGTTCGGCTACCAAGCACCAATATTCGGCACCCCTAAGTGATGTTAGGGGTTTCGGCTACTCCATAAAACAAAGAGATCTCAATCTACAACAAATGGAAAATAAAAGAATCATGATAAAAGAGATTTTGGCTTAACCAAAGCAACTGAAAAAGAGAAAATAAAGAATCTATACTCACCAGGAGGATTCGGCTATGAGTCCAAAAGAGAAGAAAAGAAAAATGAAACGTAAAAGAAGAAGAGTGATGATGCCGAATGGTAGAAGAGAAGAGGGTTGAGTATTTCAGCACAAGGGGACTAAAAGTAGAAGTCGAATGGAGTAGAGGGTATTGGCTTTGGGTTTTCAAAACAAGGAAAAGATGGAAGAAGATGGAATGGGATCGATTTCGGCAAGGAAGAGTGGGTAAAGTTTCGGCTATGATCAAAAATAGGAGGAAGAGAAGATGAGCAATGGTGGTTTCGGTTTTGAACACAATAGGAAGAAGAAGGAGAAAGGTGAATTCAGTAATATGGCTAACAATGAATGACCAAAAAGGTAAAGAAAAGAAGTGTGAGCATTGAGTTTCGGCACTTTGGCAAAACTTGCAAAAGGGGTAATTCGGCCAGCAGTTAGAGTTTCCGAAAAAGAAGAAAAGAAAAAGAACTTTGGTGTGCTAGCCGAAACACTCCCTAAAACCCCTATTGACATTCGGCCACACCAAAAGCTCCCCAAAATCGATAGCCTCCTTGCCCACAGTCCACCATTCGGCCAACTCTTCCCAAGTGAGTTTGAAATAATTCAAACTCCTAAATTTCCTCCCCCTCCACCAATTCAAATTTGTTTGACCCCTTCCATCCTCATCTTCAAGAGTCCCTCCCGAACACTCCACTTCCCCTTTGTGGCGTCAAAAATAAAGACACAAAGGGGGATTTCGCCGCTCGAACCAAGGCCCCTTGCTCCCGCGTGGCGTCACCTCCTCCAAGCTTTAAGTGGCGCCGCTGCCACTTTACCAAAACTCCTCTTGTGTCTAAAACCTCCAATAAATTCTTTTAACCCCTATTTCCCTTAGCTCCATTTCCTTAAGTGCTAAAACAAAATTCTTAGCCCTAACTCAGGCCTAACCTAGGGTTATAACTAGACCCCAAAACATGTTAAATCAACATTATAAACAATTCATCACATGCAACACAAGTAAAATGCAGAGACCCCGATTTAAGGATGTTACAGGCCGTGTTGATTTCTGAGGTAGGCCCATTTTGTCCATTTTGGCTTGTTTATCGTTCTTTTCGACTCCCTAAGCTCTCCTGAGTATAAAGCATGAAATTCAAGGATTAGGAGCATCAAATTCATCAAATATAATGAAAATTCATCCAAAAATAAGCCAAGCATTGGGTCAAAATATGTATAAATTATGGTTTATCAGTGTGTCAGGCCGTGTAACTCTCGAAATAGCCCCACACTCCCGTGTGATAGGCCGTGTGTTAGGCTATGTAACTAAGTGACTTGCATGCAATAGAACCTATAGGGGACTCACAACCGTGTCGCCAAGCCAGGCCGTGTGTCACACACGAATGAGTCACACGCCCGAGTCTTAGGCCATATAGACATAAAATTGTCCAAATTCAAGCCATTTCCAACACCAAAACATGCATGAATGTATAGGTCTTTTATGCACATAATCAAGACCTCAAAACTTTATCAAAACATGCATATAATGTAACACCCTAAATTTGGGCCTAGTAGAATTGGGCCTATTGGGCCTTGGGCATGGGAGCGTTTAAAATTTTTGAGAACAAGAGAACGGCACTAATGCAAGTTGGACCTATTAGGTGAGTGATTTTGGAAGGTTAGGGGGCTTCCATGAAGTCTTGGGTTCAAACCTGAGCTTTAGGAAAAATTTTGGATTAGGTGAATAAAACCCTGGATGTAATTGAGTAAGCTTTAAGAATATTGTTGAGGAAATCATGACGCAAGGAAGCATGTGGCCTAGTGGTTGTGGCGTCATTAAGGTTGTAAGGGAGCCTGGGTTCAAGTCTTGGCCCTTGCAGAATTTTTAAATTTTGCTCATAAAAGAATCTGGACACTGGCACATAGGCTTTATAAATATTTGCGCATGTTTTAAGTCACAGAAGAGCTGTGGACTAGTGGCAAGATGGCATGTGGAGTAATCTTGAGGTCTGAGGTTTGAGTGTTAGCACAGCATAATGGGGTATTTATTTTGCTGTCAGGACGGCTAGAGTTTGTGTTGCAGTGAAAGTTTGATGAATGAGAGGTTTGAAATGGTCATGGAGAGAGGGTAGGAGCAAATCTTTGAGAAGACTGGGGAGAGATTGGTGTAGTGAATCAAGGAGTTAGGGAAATGGAGAGTTGTACCGTTTAGGGAGAATCTATTTGGTCAATTCAGCTGAGGGGGGAAAAGTTAGTCATTTCGGCATTGGACTAGGGGTTGCCGAATTCTCCTTGCTCTCCTCCCATATTTCAGCTTTTGAGTCTTTTTTCTTCCTAGAATTATTTCGGTTGCACTCTTCTTTTCCTCTGCTGCCGACTCCTCCCTCTTCACAACCTGATTGGGCTATTTTCTTCCACATCTTTTCTTTCGTCCTACTATACAATTGATCCATCGGCAAATCACTTGTTGCTTTCACCCTCTTCTGTGATCGATTATAGCCTCATCTCTCCCTTGCTGGTTGAATTCTCTTGATTTCTCTTTCTAGCCGAATACCCCATCATCTTGTGGCTCCATTCTTTTTCTGTTCTCTTCTGATAGATTCTTATTGGTTAGGCCGAATACTCCTCACCTCATGGGCTAGCCATTTTCGATTATTTTGCTGTTAGGGGATTGGTCGAGTACTCTTCGGTTCTACCATTGCTTGGTAAGTCAATCTTCATAAGATCTCCTGACAAACGGTAAGGGTAAGTTATGGTACCCTTCGTTCTTCTAATCCGAATGTTGCCTTTTTATTGATGGGATAGTAGTTGATTCTATCTAACAACGTTTGGTTATAATCCAGATTCTAGGCAAGGCGTGGGATCGTTTCTGAGCCACGAACGTTGAGAGATTAAGTCTGTAGTCAGGCAAGGTAAGGAAAATATTTCGGATTATGTGCTATCAAAAGGGCGTTACCCAAGCGATTAAAGACTAACATCAGATTTTGATGGTCCTAGGTTGGGTGCTCGTGGATCTGGGAGCGACTCCGGAATAAATGTGTGTAATCACACCCCACTTTATCGTGAATCGACGAAAAGCCAAAAAGCTGAAACTTCGGCATTCGAGCCTCATGAGCGTGCGAGCGCTCGTGTGGTAAACCGAGCCCATGTGCATGGGCGCTAGACTGTAGAAGCCACCACGAGCATTCTCGTGGGCTTAGGTCGTAATGGGCCTTGTTGGGCCGAGATGGGCCATGTGGGCCCAACGGGCTCCTGGGTTCTACATGGGTAAAATTCACGATAGAGACAACTAATGGATTGGGCTGTGAAAGTCGCATAGCTGTGACTGAATTTGGGCTAAATGGGCCACACGAGCGTGTGGGCCCACTTAGGCCGGATATTGGGCTTAAGCCCATTTACACTGTTTTAACCTTATATGTTATCTGTGTCGCTCGAGGCGACTGTAGACCTTTGGGAAGGTCGTAAATTGAATGGAATACCCACAGAGGGAAAATTACTGAAATACCATCAGTTTGCAAAATTACTAAAATACCCTCGGTTTACAAAATTACTAAAATACCCTCGGTTTGCAACATTACTAAAATACCCTCAGTTTGCAAAATTACTGAAATACCCTCGGTTTACAAAATTACTAAAATACCCTCAGTTTGCAAAATTACTAAAATACCCTCGGTTTGCAAAATTACTGAAATACCCTCGATTTGCAAAATTACTAAAATACCTTCAGTTTGCTAAATTATCGAAATACCATTGATTTACAAAATTACTGAAATACCCTCGGTTTGCAAAATTACTAAAATACTCTCGACTTGCAAAATTACTAAAATACCCTTGTAGGGTAGAATTACTGAATTACCCATGTAGGGTAGAATTATCGAAATACCCCTGAAGGCTAGGATTACCGAAATACCCTTATAGGGTAAAATGACTATTTTGCCCTTGCAGGTAAATGACTTATTTGACTGGGATTGTATGACTTTGTTTTAACTGACTTGACGGTGGTTGTATGACTGATATGCTTTTAATATGTGTTTAAATGACTATTACTGAGCGTGGCCATTTTGCATACACGTGTAATGATTGAGCATGACATACACGACATATTGCATAGGGTTGGGACATTGATACGGAGGAAGTTCTGATAGGGTCGCACGGGTCGCATGACGACTGTGGATCTAGTATTGATCTGTTAAGGTCACGCAGGTTGCCCGAGACGACTATGGACCGACGGACGGCTTAAAGCTGCGTAATTTGATTATGGCTCTGTGCCAACCTAAATATGGCTTTGTGCCATCTTGATTATGACTTTGTGCCAATCGTATTTACCCGTGGCTATGTGCCTAACATATATATCGATGACTCTGTGTCGAGCATATTTACCCAAGGCTTTGTGCCGATTATATTACCGTTGCTGATGGCTATGTGCCAAACATAATACAGTTACTGATGGCTTTGTGCCAATTATAATAATGCTACTGAAGGCTTAGAGCCGTATATATATATATACTAGCAGCTTTGCTGCGATTTCGGTTAGGGCCGCAATCGGTTGTAACATTGGTGTGCTGGCTGGGTGGGTCAATTTTATCCCCACGTAAGTGTAGGGTTGGTACGGGTGGTGTGTTGGCTGGATCGGGGTGGGATGCATCCTCATATTGTTGCATACTTGTTTATGAGATCTGTCATGTACTGGGCTTAGGGCCTACTTGTTCTGTTATTGGTTTGGGCTAGGCCCAATTGATTCTATATGGGCTGTGACCCAAATGACATGGTAGTGGGCTATAGCCCACGTATGCTCTGAATCGACTGCATCTTTATTCAAGTAAAGGGTTTGGCCTGCATCGCTTTGTTCTGCTTTCAGATAATCGATCAAGTTACTTTAGTAAAGGGATTACACACTGAGTTTTCGTAAACTCACCCCATTTTTAACTGTGCAAGTAATCCCCAGCCTTAGACAGATCGGTGCTGTGAGGGACTCGGAGAAGGCCACACACTGCTTATGATTTTCGTTTTGATTATTTACATTCAAGTATTTTGATTCGGGTTGTAATAAGGCCTCGTTAAGTTTCTAGATTTTAACACCGGGTCTTTCTTTACTTTGGTTTATATCGGTTAGAAGTAAGTCACAGTTTTCCAAAATGGTAACTGTTTTTTAAGAACACTACGCTTTCACAACATTTTTGAAATGGTTTTGCGACTTAAACTTTTTCGTAAATCGATTACTCTCAAAATTAGATTCCGTAACTAAAAAGATATTTTGGGAATAAAATTAATAATCTTTCAATGTACAAGGGTTTTTCAACAAAAACATGGTTTTCGAAAAACACTTCAATATGACACGCCAGATTCGGGCCTAACTTCTAGGCCGGGTTTGGGGTGTTACAAACAATGACCAATTCAATAGACCTAAACCAATCAACCAATATGCCATTCAAGGTGCCTCAAATGTAAGCATTAAAACTTACCTAAACATGCATGCTTTACTACTTCTCATTCATCAATTGTTAACTTCAAAAACTTACCAAACATGACATTATTTGATCATATTCAAACTAGTTCAGAACATACCAAATAAGCCATTCCAAGCATGCATCATAAGATAGCTATAAGAATATAATTTGGCAAGCATCGAAAGGTATCAACCAAAAAAACATTTACATACCAAAATCATCAACTAAATACCATTACACGTCCACCTATACATGCCATTATAACCTCGGCCAAAACATCAAAAAATACCCATATTTATGCTAGATAGTGTGATAGGTTTCCGACAAACTTCTCACCCAATTGAGCTTCCAATAATCTATAAAACATAGGAAAGAAAACTACACACATAATGCTTAGTAAGTTCCCATAAAGGCAACTTAACTACTGAACATATAAGAATAAACAACTAAACATAATTTTCATTATATCTTAAGTTAACTATCGTTTTCTATTTGTTACACCTTTCATGGTTAATTGGTGTAGCCTTCCATATACATATATATTTTTCCATATAACTATTTCCTTTAAACATTTCTTGTAACATCCCAAAAGTCTTGATTCATTAATTTTGTTTATAAGTAAGTATGTGCTGCAGTGGTTAAGTGATTTACGATGTGAGTGTAAGGTCATGAGTTCGAGTCTCGGTATGAGTAGCTTGGATTATTTTATTTTGTTAATAGTCTTGTTGGACTGTGCTGTAGAGGAAGTTGGGTTTGTTTAAAACTATAGGAAGTGATGGGATAAAGATGAGAGTTAGTGGGTAGTGGTTGGTTAGGATTTCTTTTTATTATTTGATTTTATTTTTATTTTTTTGTTATTCTATTATTTCTTTTGTTTCAAAAAACAAAGGAAATATACCAAAATCCCTCCCCTTTTACACGTTTACTTTTGTTTTTTTCCCCACATTATATTTTATTTTTCCCACAATATTGTTTCTTTTTTTTTTCACGTGAGTTGCGTAGCAAAAATTGTTCTTTTGGATTTTTGATCTTTAGTGCCTTACTTTCGTTGTTCTTTCTATTCAAGCGCGATATTGGTGTTCGATTATGTAAGTTTCATCACCTTATCTTGTGGTGGAATTTTTCTTCTTGGTTTTCGATTGTTTTGAGGTGAGGTGGGTTTTGTATCGATGATAATCGATTGATTGGTTTTAGGTCAAGTTCGCGAAGCAAACAATTCATCAGTGAATTAAGATTCGTGTGGGTGATGCCTGCGCGGAAGGGTAAGTATTTGAAACGGTTATGAGAGTAATCTTTTGGGTGAATTTGCATATGGTTGCATTATAGTCGAGTGGTTACTTGATAAAAATTGAGGAATTAAGATTGATCCTGGATGTTTTATTGTCAATTTTTAGGTTCTGCATATCTCTTGGGAGCGTTTGCATCAAAATCGGGCCAGTTGTGTAAGAAAAATGTAAGAAATTGGCGATTGTCGAAAGCTAAAAATTGGGCCTGTCGACGGCACACGGCCGTGTGCGACACACGACGGTGTGAGAGGCCGTGTGTGGCACAAGGCCTAGGCCATTTTGGGCCGTGTGCTAGGCTGTGTGGGCCACACAAGCAAGGCCATTTTGGGAGTGTGGGCCCACACGGGCATGTGGGTTCAGATTTTTGAATTTTTTCCTAGGGTCGTACACGTCGTTTTGGTCGATTGTGGGCCTTCTGTAGGGTCAGTATGTGTTATTATAAGCCCTAAAGCATGGAAAATACTAATTTGTGAATATGAAGTAGATGTAAACAATACATAAACACATGTAATGAAATGTGATATGTTTGAACTGTTATGTGTAAGCATGTTTAGTATCTGTTATACGAGTATGCAAGAGACTTACGTACATGTATCTGTTATTCTGGTTTATCAGATATTCTGTTTGTATCTGGTTATGCATCGGGGTTTGTATTATAAGGAGGAAGTGTTCTGTGTAAGTCGATATCTCACCATTATACTGGCAGCACTACTGCGAATATTCTGAAAAGTGTTGTATAGATACTATGCTGTGTGTAGGGCTGGGTGGGTGTTTATACCCCACGTGGTCTGTTGGGATGGTTGGGGGTTGTGTGTAGAGGATGGGGCAGGATTATGCATATTTGTATTTGTATGATTCTGTATAAATCTGATTCTGCAAAAGATTTTACATTTGTATCTGTTCTGCCATGAGATTGAATCTAACTTCTGTTTTTATATATGCGTTACACACTGAGTTATCAAAGCTCACTCTCTGTTTGTCTCTTCTATTTAGGTAACCCTTAGACTTAGGCGGGTCGGTGCGACGGAAGCTCAGATGTGACCACATTTTCGTAAAACTTCATTTTCATAAAAATCTGCTTAATTTTTTGTTTTTTTTTTTTGAGAGTTTGTAATTTTGGCACTCTCTGGACTTTTTGGGACTATTTTCAGTTTCGGATTTTGGTTTTGGCTTTCTAACATAGCGACTGATAAAACGGTATTTCTAAAAACTACAACTTTGCTGAAATAACGGTTTTCATTGTAACATTTTGAATTACCAAAAATATAATATTTTATGAAACTCCGCTGCAAAATACTTGTTTGAATTGGTAGGCGTAAACGAAAAACGATTTTAAATTAAATAAGTATATCAACACATTTTCCAAACAAATCGAGCTTCCTAAGTAACAATGATTTACGGTGATTTGCAAATAACAAGGAAGTTGTTTTATAAATTTTCTTCGTAACGCTACTAGATTCGGCCATAACATCTAGGCCAGGTTTAGGGTGTTACATTTAGTGGTTTCAAAGCCAGGTTGCAAAACTTGCGCTGTGAAATTTTAGGTTCAAAATTTTGCTGTAAAAACGGTTTTTGAGTAAAGTTTTTATTTTTTATAAGTAATTATGTGGTACACTAAGTCTCCGGTGCCAATCCTGTAAGTACTTCTAACTTATATATACTTTAGTTAGAAAACTCTGAAATGACTTAAACTGCATTGAGTTAGTTAAAGATTGAAATTTTTGAACTTTATGAAACTACTTTCGACACTTATTTGAAGCATAAGATACTGCTAATAAATACTAAAATTGATTCATAAAACTTCGTAATGTAGATAAAACTTTGAATACGATGAGTGCTTGTGGAACGTGTGGTCATGGTACTTGTGGGAGCGGCGGGCACTGTAGAGGGACTCGAACTGAGTCATCCTTGATGCATAGTATGCCTAAGTTGGATACGAGCGAGACACTGACTACACCTATAGTTGAGACTAGGTCTTAAAGCTGCTTGTCTTGGGACGACGCATTGTCCCAAGCCATGCTTAGAGTATTGGAGAGGGTCGCTGGGCCCCATTCTGGTTCTGGGAGTCATGGGTCGGTAACTGAATGACTCTGGTCTAATGGTGCTGAGCTGTTTAGGGGCGTCATTGGAGTCACCCCAATTGTGGCCGAATACTGGTTGGAGGCCACAGAGAGGATAATGAATGACATTGACTGCACCCCTAAGTAGAAATTGAAGGGTGCAGTATCTCTACTTCACGATGAGGCATACCATTGGTGGTTATCAGTTGAGGAGGGTACTCAGGCGGATCGTATTAATTGGGAGTATTTTAAGACTGCCTTTCAGAGGAAATATGTGGAAGCGAGTTATGTGGATGCTCGCAGGTGCGAGTTCATGAACCTCGTTCAGGGGGATAGGACTATGGTTGAGTAAGAGGCTGAATTTATGAGATTGATTTGTTACGCTCGTGGGATGGTAGCAACTGAGTATGAGAAATGTGTCAATTTTGAGGATGATTTAAGGGATAATTTGAGGGTTCTAATAGCTCCGCAGAGGGAGCGAGAGTTCGCTGTCTTGGTGGACAAGGCGAAGATTGCTGAAGAGGTTAAGCGCGTTGAACGCTAGAATAGAGACCATGAGAGAGGTGAGAATAAGAGGGATTTAGAGCCCTCTAGTTTCGTTCAGAGGCCTAAGAAACAGGTCAAACATGATGAGCCTTTTAGAGTTGGAGTTCCAGTTACTCTTACTGTGGCTCAGTCGTGCTATGATTGTGGTAGACACCACTCAGGTGAGTATTGGAGGAGGTTAGGAGTGTGTTTACGATGGGGGTCGATGTAGCATCGTATTAGAGATTTCCCATAATGTTTTGATCAGATGCAAGCTCCAGCTTTGGGTTTTGTTCAGCCTCAAAGGGCAATTCAGCAATCGCTTAGGGGTTGTGGTCCAGCCAGGGGTGGTAATGATAGGGGTATAGGAAAAAAAGCACCAGGAAGAGGTGCTAATCAGACTGAGGAGAGGTAGCCTGCGCTGGTGTATGCTGCTAGACGTCATGAGGACAGGGACGTCGCTGATGTGATTACGGGTACATTCCTTATTTATGATGTTCCTTATTTTGCACTGATAGACATAGGGTCAACGCATTCATATGTAGCTAACTCTATATTTGTAAACTTGGGGATTCCTGTTGAGAGTACTTCTTGTGAGATTTTTGTACTGAGTCCATTGGGTCAATATGTTCAGGTGAATAGATTGTATAGGAATTTACCGTTGGAAGAATAAGGGGTCATGTTTTCGGCTAATCAGATAGAGCTACCGTTCGGAGAATTTGATTTGATTTTTGGTATGGACTAGCTTGTGAAGCATTGAGTTAGTTTGGATTGTGCTACTAAGAGAGTAGTTCTGAGATCTGGAAATGATGTGGAGGTGATTGTGATCTCCGCCCATGTGGTCAAAAAACTAGTTCGAAAAGGGTGTGAAGCGTATCTAGCCTATGTAAGTGATTCAACTTCTATGGACTCCTATTTTGGGAGCATCCAAACAGTTAAGGAATTTTCGGATGTTTTCCCCGAGGAATTACCAATTTTACCTTCGAATCGGGAAGTTGAGTTCAATATTGAGCTTCTATCGGGTACAGCTCCGGTGTCCATCGCTCCATATCGAATGGCACCGTAGGAGCTGATGGAGCTAAAGGCTCAGCTTTAGGAGCTCCTGGATCATGGATTAATCCGTTCGAGTGTGTCTTCGTGGGGAGCACCGGTTTTGTTTGTAAAGAAAAAGGATGGTACCATGAGAATATGCATCGACTACCGACAGTTGAATAAGCTAACTTTAAAGAATAAGTATCCACTTTCGAGGATCGATGACCTGTTTGATAAGTTTTGTTAGGCTTCGGTATTTTCCAAGATAGATCTCTGTTCTGGGTATCATTAGCTTAAGGTTAAGGAAGTTGATGTTCACAAGACTTCTTTTAGGACTCGTTATGGCCATTACGAGTTCTTAGTCATGCCCTTTGGGTTGACGAATTCTCCGACTGCATTCATGGATCTAATGAACCGGGTTTTCCAACCGTGTTTGGATCAGTTCATCCTTGTCTACTCTAAGACTGAAGATGATCATGATGAGCATCTTAGAGTAGTTCTTCAGATTCTGCCAGAGAAACAGCTCTACACTAGGTTGAGCAAGTGTGAGTTCTGGTTAAGGGAGGTGTTGTTTCTTGGGCATGTGGTTTCTACAGAGGGGGTCCGAGTTGATCCTAGAAAGATTGAGGCTGTACATGAATGGAAATAGCCTAAAAATGTTTCTGAGATCCGCAGTTTTCTGGGTCTTGTGGGCTATTATCGAAGATTTGTTGAAGGGTTCTCGTTGATTGTAGCTCCTCTGACTAAGCTGTTGTGAAAGAACGCTTCTTTTGTCTGGACTAATGAGCAGTAATTGACCTTTGAGAAGCTTAAATCTGTTTTGACTCAGGCTCCTGTTCTAATACAGCTTGAATCTGGTAAAGAGTTCGTGGTATATAGTGATGTGTTGCATGTCAGTTTGGGTTGTGTTCTGATGCAAGATGGTAAGGTTATGGCTTATGCGACCCGACAACTGAAGTCACATGAGGGGAATTATCTGACGCATGATCTCAAGTTAGGTGCCGTGGTTTTTACTTAAATATTTGGAGGCACTATCTGTATGGTGAAAGGTGTATCATTTACACCGATCACAAGAGCCATAAGTATCTCCTTACCTAAAAGGAGTTGAACCTTAGGTAGCATAGATGGATTGAACTGCTCAAGGATTATGACCACACTATAGAATATCATCCTGGTAAGGCCAATGTGGTGGTCAACGCTTTTAGTCGTAGAGCAATGTTTGATTTGAGGGCGATGTTTGCTTGCCTAAGTCTGTTTGATGATGCAGGTCTACTGGCCGAGTTGCAAGTTAAGCCGACTTGGATTGATTAGATTCGGGATAAACAGCTGGGGGATGATTCTCTGGTTCTGCGTTTTCGTCAAGTAGAGGGTGGTAGTACGTCTGATTTAGGGATAAATAGTGGTGGGGCTCTGTGTTTCTGAGGTCGGGTTTATAAATCGAATGATTTTGATTTGAGACAGTCTATTCTGAGGGAAGCACATAATAGCCCTTATGCTATGCATCCTAGTGGAAATAATATGTATCAGGATCTTCATGAACTGTATTGGTGGCCGGGGTTGAAATGAGAGGTAACAAATTTTGTTTCTCGTTGTCTGACATGCCAGCCAGTTAAGGCTGAGCATTAGTTGCCTTCGAGTTTGCTTCAACCTGTTAAGATTCCCATGTGGAAATGGGAACGTGTGACTATGGGTTTCGTTAGTGGGTTGCCCTTAACACCTATAAGAAGGATTTTGTATGGGTCATCGTGGATCGGTTATATGTTTTTGAGATCGTGAGACTTCACCGGTACCAATCTCAATTATATCTGATAGAGATCATTATTTTACTTCCCGTTTTTAGAGAAAGCTACACGAGGCTCTGGCTTTGAGATTGGATTTCAGTACTGCGTTCCATCTTCTGACAGATGGTCAATTTGAGTGGGTGATTCAGATACTAGAGGACATGCTTCGGAGTTGTTTGATCGATTTTCTAGGTAGTTGGGAGGATTTTCTACCATTAGCCGAGTTCACCTACAATAACAGTTTCCAGTCTAGTATTCAGATGGCACCTCACGAAGCTCTGTACGGTCGTAAGTGTCGTACTCCGTTGTGTTGGACTGAGCTGGGTGAGCGATAGGTTTTGAGTCCTGAGTTGGTTTCTGAGACTGAGTACAAAGTTAAGCTGATTCGGGATTGTCTTAAGGCAGTTTCTGACAGGCAGAAGTCCTATGCAGATTTGAAAAGGCGGGACATCGAGTATTTTGTGGGGGATTGTGTGTTCCTTAAGGTATAGCCTTGGAAGAAGGTTCTGCATTTTGGTCATAAGGGCAAGTTGAGCCCTATGTTCATTGGGCCGTATCAGATTCTAAAGCGTGTTGTACCGGTTGCTTATTAGTTAGAGCTACCTCTAGAGTTAGACCGTGTTCATGATGTGTTTCACGTCTCTATCTTGAGGAAGTATCGGTTAGACCCATCTCATATTGTTCCTGTTAAGGAGATAGAGGTTAGACCAGATTTGACTTTTGAGGAGGAGCCGGTTTAGATTCTGGATCGAGATGTGAAAGTTTTAAGAAGGAAGTCTATTCTATTAGTTAAGGTTCAGTGGTGGAATCATGGCACTGAGGAAGCCACGTGGGAGCCTGAGGACTTGGTTCGTCAGCAATATCCGCATCTATTTTAATCAAGAAATTTTGAGGCCGAAATTTCTTTTAGGGGGAGAGTTGTAACATCCTAAAAGTCTTGATTCGTTAATTTTGTTCATAAGTAAGTATGTGCTGCAGTGGTTAAGTGATATGCGGTGTGTGTGTGAGGTCGTGAGTTCGAGTCTCGGTATGAGTAGCTTGGATTATTTTATTTTGTTAATAGTATTGTTGGACTATGCTGTAGAGGAAATTGGGTTTGTTTAAAACTATAGGAAGTGATGGGATAAAGATGGGAGTTAGTGAGTAGTGGTTGGTTAGGATTTGTTTTGTAACACCCCTTACCTGTATCTGACGCTGGGACAGGGTACGAGGCATTACCTATCTTAAACACATGCAAACGTGCATTTCCGAGTCATAAAATTTCGTTCAATTTTAAAACTTTTCAAACTTTGCCTTAAAGTCCCTAATATGGACCTACGAGGCCCAAAACACACTTTGAAAATGGTTCGAGACTAAACCGACTACTTTAGAAAAAAAACTTTAGAAAATATCATTGAAATCAGGGGCACACGTCTGTGTAGAAAAGTGACACGTCCGTGTGACATCTTAACATTGCCATGCTGAAGGCCCGTGTAGCTCACACGGCCTGAGCATGTTGGGACACGCCCGTGTTCCTAGCCCGTGTGGATTTATTTCTCTTTTTGAACCTACAGGGATTTTCACACGGCCTGGCACACGCCCGTGTCCATGGCCTGTGTCCCTCACACGGCCGTGACAAACCTGTGTTTCAGCCCGTGTGTAAAAACCTTAACATTCTGTTTCTGACGTCATCAACCCTTTAAGGTCACACGGCTAAGGCACACACCCGTGTGCTATGCAGTGTGGTGAATTTTATTTCACAATTAAGGTGCAGGAGACACACGACCAGACTACATGCCCATGGGACAAACCGTGTATCACATACGGCCCAAACACACGCCCGTGTGTCTACCCGTGTGAACAGAAACAAGGCTATTTACCAAGCTTTTTGCCACCCTTACTTGCACCAACATACACAACATCAAGTAACACCCATCCCCACATAAATAAATGACCAATTCACCACAACTAAGACATTTACACAACATGGCCACTTCACTTCATTCACATGCAACACTTATCACATTCTTTATCAATTCAATCATACAACTTGCTCAATCATGCGAATTTTCACATTCATGAAAAATATCATCACATACATATAACAATAACAAATATTAGCCATCATCCATGACCTTATACAAAATGATCTATCAATTAACATAGGCCCACATTTAGAAAATTCAGCTATGACACTTAACAACATAATTAAATCTCCTATACATGCCACAACTCAACTACTTGAACTCAACAATACCCGAAGTGATAGCTTGATAGTGTGATGGTATCTCCGACGTTCTCCAACCCGAGCTAGCCTAAGGACATTATAAACATGGAAATTAAATAGAGTAAGCTATATAGCTTAGTAAGTTGGTATGTAAATAAGAAGCAATTCATTAACATACTTTTAACAATCTTCATAATAAGTTCTCAAGTTAACACAATCATAATTGCACAAAGTTCCACTATTCACTTTTGAGCATATCAAGCTGTCTACGCGAGTCATAGTCACTAAATTATTTATTTCTTGAGCTGCAGAACTCAAAATATAGTTCTGCTAATTTCCCCTAAAACTATACTCACATATCTCCTTACCATAAAGTTTCCAGAATTTTTTGTTTAGCCAATAAGTACAGTTTATTATTTAAAGTCATCCCTGTTCTTCTGTCTAATAGTTTCGACCCTTCTTCACTAAGAATTAATTATCTCCTCGTACGAGACTCGGATGATGTTCCCATTTGATTCACTTGAAAATAGATTCATTAAGAATTTCAAATATATAAATTATAACTCCTTATTTTTATACTGTTTTTAATGATTTTCCAAAGTCAAAATAGGGGATTCCAAAATCATCCTAACCCTGTCCCACAAAAATTCAAACATATCATAATATGAAATTCTTTTGCTTACATTGTTTCTTCTATGTGAAACTAACTCAATAATATTTAGATTCATATCTTATTCAACCTCTAATTCGATTTCCACAATTTTTTTGGTGATTTTTCAAAGTTATACAACTGCTGCTGTCTAAAACTGTTTTATTGCTAATTTTACTCTTTCGTCATTGCTTTGTATTAACATCCATTTAATCATACATAACACCAAAGCATACTCTTAACTAGCCATTCCAATAGCTAGTCATTATCGAATATTTACATGCCATTCATTTTCCCCTTTAAACTATACATCAACAACAAAACTTAAACTTATCATGTCTCAATTTAATTTGGCCTAAAAGCCTCAGACATGATCATCAATCAAATTTACCACCTATTTATACATCATAAGTATAGACCTATTGTCACAAGGTCATCACAAAATAATTTTCATAAGTATGACTTACTCATTTACATTCTTACCAAATGTCCCATATACATCGAAATTTAGTACTCATGAATTTTGCGTACATACCTGTACCCTTTCAACATGATCATACCTTGTCATTTCTTTGACATCATCTTTGGATTTACCCGTTGAACCTCTTGGGATACTAAGGATACTCGGGAAAACTCATACATGATGTATTGTATCAATGCCATGTCCCAGACATGGTCTTACGCTGGCTCTCATATCGTGGCCGATGCCATGTCCCAGACATGGTCTTACCCTGGCACACATATCAATGTCGATGCAATGTCCCAGACATGGTCTTACACTGGCTCTCTTATCGTGGCCGATGCCATGTCCCAGACATAGTCTTACACTGGCACACATATCAATGTCGATGCCATGTCCCGAACATGGTCTTACACTGGCTCTCATATCGTGGCCGATGCCATGTCCTAGACATGGTCTTACATTAGCACAAATATCAATGTCGATGCCATGTCCTAGACATGGTCTTACACTGGCTCCCATATCGTGGCCGATGCCATGTCCCAGACATGGTTTTACACTAGCACACATATCAATGCCGATGCCATGTCCCAGACATGGTCTTACACTGGCACACATATTGCCATGGTCCAACCATGGTCTTTACCTTCAATTCATCACATGTCGAAATTCGATCATACTCCGCCCTGCATTTCTCTTAATTTGATCTTTAAATACAATCTCGTAATTTTTATATTATTCATGATCCAATAATAACATACAAAATAACACATGATATCGGTTAAGCATTTAAACATATCAAATTTAATGCTTATTTATATACGAACTTACCTCGATATGAAACGACGAAATAAGTTAATTACTCGATTATCTTGCATTTCCCCCGATCTAATTCTGAATCTCATCTTCCTTGATCTATAACAACACATTTAATATATTTATTCATCATGCTACTCAAATTAGCCCAATTTCACATTTTTGGTAAAATTACATTTTTACTCGTAAACTTTGTCATATTTACACGTTTGCCCCTAGGCTCGTTAAATGAAATATGTTCAATTTCTTTACTACCCATGCATAGCCGAACCTTTTTCATGCTTATAGCAGCCCACATTTTCCATTATTTCACACCTTTACCACATATTTTACAACTTTTACAAAATGGTCCATTTTAGGTGTTTTCATGAAAATCACTTAACAAAAGTTGTTTATTTAATAACCAAGATTCATTTTCTTCCATAAAAATGCAGCAAAAACATGAATATTCTCATGGAAAAACCCTAGACTTTCAATCATTTTGCAAAATAGGCCCCTCATTAGCTAGATTAAGCTACAAGGGTTCCAAAAATACAAAAAATCATAAAAAATGACCATCAAAATCACTTACTTTTGAGGGTTAGAAGTTGCTGAAATTTTCAAGCTTCCATCGCCATTTCCTTGGGTAAGAATCGGTGGAGAAGAAAGAGAAATAAAAAGATGGTAGCTTTTTGTTATTTGTCTTATTATACCTATTAACTTATTTACCAATTTAACCTTTTAATAACTTCACCAAATCCACCTACTACATGTCCATCTATGTCTCGTCACTTTTCTATTGGTATAATTACCATGCAAGTGCTCATACTTTTCAATTCTATAGCTATTTAGTGCGTTTATCAATTAGACCTCAAGTTTTGCACCTTACGCGATTTAGTCCTTTTTTATCAAATTGAGCACTCAAACGAGAAAATTTCTTTATGAAAATTTCACACAACTTTATTATCATACTGTAGACATCAAAATAATAATAAATAAATTTTTCGATGTCGGATTTGTGGTCCCGTAACCACTGTTCCAACTAGGCCAAAAATTAGGATGTTACATGTTTTTTTTTTTATTTTTTTGTTATTCTGTTATTTCTTTTGTTTGAAAAAAAGAGAGAGAGGAAATATACCAAAATCCCTCCCCTTTTCCACATTTAATTTTGTTTTTTTCCCCACATTATTTTTTATTTTTCCCATAACATTGTATCTTCTTTTTTTCACGTGAGTTGGGTAGTAAAAATTGTTCTTTTGCATTTTTGATCTTTAGTGCCTTACTTTCGTTGTTCTTTCTATTCAAGCGCGATAGCGGTGTTCAGTTGTGTAAGTTTTATCTCCTTATCTTGTGTTAGAATTCTGCTTTTTGGTTTTCGATTGTGTTGAGGTGTGGTGGGTTTTGTATCAATGATAACCAATTGCTTGGTTTTAGGTGAAGTTTGTGAAGCAAATAATTCATCGGTGAATTAAGATTTGTGTGGTGCTGCCTGTGCTCAAGGGTAAGTATTTGAAACTGTTATGAGTGCAATCTTTTGGGTGAGTTTGCTTATGGTTTCATTATAGTCGAGTGGTTACTCGATAAAAAATGAGGAATTAAGATTGATTCTGGATGTTTTATTGTCGATTTTAGGTTCTGGATATCTCGTGGGAGCGTTTGCATCAAAATCGGGACAGGTGTGTAACGAAAATGCAAGAAAACGATGATCGACGAAAGTTGAAAATTGGACCTGTCGACGCCACATGGCTGTGTGCCTGGCTGGGTGGTAGGCCGTGTGTGAGGTCGTGTGTAACACACGGTCTAGGCTATTTTGGGTCGTGTGGGAGGTCGTGTGGGCCACACGTGGAGGGCCATTTTGGGCGTGTGGGCTCAAATTTTTGAATTTTTCCTAGGGTTGTACACGTCGTTTCAGTCGACTGTGGGCCTTCCATAGGGTCGGTATGTGTTATTATAAGCCCTAAAGCATGGAAAATGCTAATCTGTGGAATAAGACGTAAACAATACATAAACACATGTAATGAAATGCGATATGTTTGAACTGTTATGTATAAGCATGTTTAGTATTTATTATACGAATATGTATGTGACTTACGTGCGGGTATCTATTATTCTGATTTATTTGATATTCTGTCTGTATCTAGTTATGGGGCAGGGTTTGTAATATGAGGAGGAAGTGTTCTGTGTGAGGTAATATCTCACCATTATACTGGCAGCACTGCTGTGAATTTTCTAAATAAGTGTCGTATAGACACTATGCTTTGTGTAGGGTTTGGTAGGTGTTTTATACCCCACGTAGTGTGTTGGGATGGTAGGAGTTGGTGTGTAGAGAGTGAGGGTAGGATTATGCATATCTGTATTTGTATGATTATGTATAAATATGATTTTTCAAAAGATTTTACATATGTATCTATTTTGCCATGAGATTGAATCTGACTTCTATTTTTATATATGCGTTACACACGGAGTTATCAAAACTCATTCTCTGTTTGTCTGTTCTATTCAGGTAACCCTCAGACTTAGGCAGGTCAGTGCGACGGAAGCTCAGATGTGACCACTTTTCTGTAAAACTTCATTTTCATATTTTTTTTATTTTTTTGTTTTTTTTTTGTGTTTGTAATTTTGGGACTCTTCGAACTTTTGGGACTATTTTCGATTTTGAATTTTGGTTTTGGCTTTAGCGTAGCGACTGATAAAATAGTATTTCCAAAAACTACAACTTTTCTGAAATAATGGTTTTCAAAGTAACAATTTGAATTACCAAAAATATAACGTTTTATGAAACTACGCTGCAAAATACTCATTTGAATTGGTAGTAATAAACAAACAACGATTTTAAATTCAATAAGTATATCAACACATTTTCCAAACAAATTAGGCTTACTAAGTAACAACGATTTACGATGATTTGCAAATAACATGGAAGCCGCTTTATAAATTTTCTTCGTAATGCTACCAAATTCGGCCATAACGTCTAGGCTGGGTTTGGGGTGTTACATTTATTCTTACCATAACACGTACACACTTAACATGTAATTATTCTGTAATTAATCTTTCGTTTCAAACTTTCATATAAACATATCATCCCGGAATCACTTATTTTCACTAAACCATGTGAAAAACTACGTAAATAGATTAATCATACCTGTTAATCATTTACGAAGCACTTATAAGATTTGTACTGAAAATGGTTCATCGTTCTGTAACATCCCAAAATTGGGCCTAGTAGAATTGGACCTATTGGGCCCATTGGACCTTGAGCGTAGAAGCGTTTTAAAATTTATGGGAATTTGAGAACGACATTATTTCAAGTTGGGCTTATTAGGAGGGTGATTTTGGAAAGTTACGAGGCTTCTAGGAAGTTCCGGGTTCAAGTTAGGCTATAGGTAAATTTTATGTTTTAGCACTTTAAGGAGATATAGTAAGTGACCTCAATGTTTATGGAATTAAATGAGTAATGTGCTAGCATAATTGAGCATATGGCAAAGAGGTTATGGCATTAAGTGAAGAGTATGGAGGGAAGAGGTTCAAATCCCATAATGTGCAAATTTTGACTATTATTTTTGTATTCTTTCCTAAGTGTCGCCAAGCTAGTAGTAAATAAGGCAAGTTGGACTTTTTAATTTTGGCAAGGTGGCTAAGGATATTAGGAAAGGATGAAGGTAGGGAAAGAAATCAAAAGAAAAGGCAAGTATAGGGAACATGTTGGCCCAAAGAGAGGAAAATGTTTTGGAATGTTTTTTATGGCCAAAATGTTTGACCTTTTTGGTTTGGTGTACACGGTTTTGAGGGGGGTAAAGGGGAGTGCCGAAAATCCTTTAGGCATTTGGTAAGTTTTAGTGCTTGAAAGGTTACTTTTCTTCTTAGCCTTTTGGTGATTTTTTTATTTTTTCCAATTCCTTTTCTCTTGGCCGAAACCTCCTAGCACATTTGTGCAATTTTCTTTCTCTTTTGTTGGTCGAAACATTCATCTCTTGCATCACCTTCCCTTGATAGCCGAATTTTCTTGTCCATTTTTCCTCTATAGCCGAACCCTCCATTTCTTGTTTAACATTCCTTCTCATTCGTGTTGACACTCATTCCTTTGATCAATCGAGTAATTGTGGAAGGCTGAAACTTTGACTCATCCGTAGCCATTGTACAATCGTTGAGAATTGGTTTTATAATCACTAAGGTAAGGGATTTATCATGGTTCTTTTTAGATCTTTTTCGTTGATCGGTTAGTTTGCTAAACGGTATAGAGGTGATGACTAATCGTTTATTTTTAGGGACCAAATCGTTCGATCACCTATCCCTCGTAAAAAGAGACTCGGATTGTTGGTAAGTGATATAGATTGTTAATCAATCGCAATACTTGGTTGAAGTTTTATTTTGGGCTTTGGACTAATTGTTGACCGATTGTACCTTTAGGTGCCGCGGAGAGTATCGTGTTACGAATTCCGAATAAGGTGTGTAATCCCGTACCCTACCGAATACATGTTTGAAATGGTGGTAATCTCATATCTCTCTGAAAGTTTGCATGAAATGTTCTGTGATTTGGTTGAAATACCGAAGGAAATCAGAAACCGGCATCCGTGACCACTCGGGCGCACGTATTTTAGTAGTGGTAACCATATTTTGCAATGAAACAGTTTGGTCAGCAGCAGTGACGTGATTTTGAAAAATCACGAAAAATAGGATAAAGGGAATTAGAAAGTGAAAAAGATATCAGATTAAAGATTACTGTGTCTATTTTTATATGAAAGAAACATAGGTGGAAGAGGAATTTTATATTCTGTGATATTTTAAATTTAGTGGGACTGGCTCTGATTGACTTCGTGGTTCTCTGATCTGTCTTAGAAAAATCATTTGAAATTGTACAAAGTGAATTATGAGTTATAATTTATATGTATAGATTCCTTAGTGAGCCTATTTTCAATAGAAATAAGTGGGAGAAACATATGAAAACTGTACAGTTAAATATTTGAATTTCGGGTAAGAGAGGTCAGAACCGTTGGTTAGTGAAACAAGGGAAATTTTAAGGAATAAACTGTACTAAATGGTTAAGCCAATAATTCTGGAAAAATTTTAGTAAGAAGATATAGGAGTCTAGTTTCAAGAAAAATTTATGGATTTAAATTTCGAGTTTCCTAACTCGAGTTATAGTCAATTTATTCAGTATGACACAGATGGACAATTTCAATTTTTTTAAGCCTCACATTAGTAGTTAAGTCTAGGTTGCCGAATTACCAAAATACCCTTGGAGGGTAAATTACCGAAATACCCCTGGGTTGCGAGATTACCGAATTACCCTTAGTGGGTAAAATTACCGATTTATCGAAATGTCCTTATGGACAGATCTACCGAAATGCCCCTATGGGCCGAATTGATAGAATGCCTTAGTGGGCTGAATTACAAAGCTCAATAATGGGCCGATTCATCGTATAAATTACTAGACTAATAGTTGTTATACATGTGGGTATTTTATGTTATTATGTGTATTGCATCATCACATATTGCATGGGATGGGAAACTTGAATGAAGAGAAGTATAGACTGGTGGCATTGCCACAAATTTTGATATGGGCTATGTGCCAATTTAAATATGGCTTTGTGCCATCGTGATTAAGGCTGTGTGCCGGTTATGTTACCGTACCAAATTGAAACACCCCACACCCGGCCCACGAGCCTGAACCGGATCTGGTATGTTCCTTAAGTAAACCGGTTTCAAAATTCTTTGTTTCTTAGAGAAAATTTGTGTATTTTCGAGAAAATTTCGTTTTAGGTTGGGCTTAGATTAAAAACCCATTTATTTAATTTTATAAATCCAATTTAATTAAGGTGACAAAAGAATTTTTAAGTTCATTTTTAAGAAAAATAATTTTGTACTTACTTACATCCAAATTAGTTCGTGACATAATATCTAATAGTAAAGCAAAAAATAAATAAAGAAATTCACTTGGGCCTTATGGCCTTATTACATCAATCAAAACCCAAAAATAATAAAATTTAAGTACTTAATATAAATAATAGTCCCCAAATAATAAAAGTCTTTCCTTGCTATGCATGGCCACCTTTAGCTCCTCACGACCCGGTCCATTACCGATCATCTCCTCAAAAATATTCCCCAACGGGTGAGTCAACAGACTCAATGTGTACACAAACTAACATTCAACAATTCAGCATACATGTTCATATCAAAGACATATTCATAAAAAAATGATGCAACCCAAACCCAAGCCTATTTGTCCATCCGCTACACACCACCCGTGCACTCGCCAATCACACCGTGGGGACTACTAAGTCAACCCTCCATCCGCTACACACCATCGAAGGCATCGCACGCTGCAATGACGTGCTCATCGACCATATAATTTGTGTCATTAGACACCATATTCAAATAATGTAACCGGTTACCAAATTCGGATATTGTAACCGGTTACCATATTCAAATTTTGTGACCGTAGTCACCATATTCCGTTGGTGAGACCGAAGTCAACACCTTCTTCCCCTTTCACATATAACCCGAAATGCCCTACATATTTTATCATGCACAACATACTTATTTTCTCATTCATTTTACTATTCACATGTTCAAAATATATCACATTCGTAATCCTATCAAAAATAGGAAACGTGCACAGGTATTCTTTACCACATTTGTGGTACTTAGCCACATTCTCATTCTTATGCATATTCATATATTAAAATAATTATTGCCATAATATATTGAAAATTAGTGTGAGTACACACCTGATTAAACAATAGATTCCTTGAAATCCCAAGAACGATCTACCGATCTAGATCTTTAACTCCTATATACTGCCAATTATTAAAACATATTAACAAACCTATTTGGCTTAAAAACCAAATCCTAGTAGGATTTGTATTACTTACATTGTTGTCGAATTGATTAAATCCCAAATTGTGGTATTCCTCCCTTAAATTCGGCTAGCCACCAAAAACATGTATTTTCATCGGGCTCGACTTTTGGAAAGAAAAGGAAATACTTTCAGATACCAAAGTAACCCTTGGCCGATTAGATCTATACACTTACCTGGCAATTTCCAATTCCTGAAAACAATCCTTGCCTTGTATGTCTGTCGAAATCCCTATAATTATATGTTAATTTTAATCTCACATATAATCCATAACTTTTGACCAAATATGCGTATATCTTACCTTAGATCCTTGAATCCCGGAAGATTCCTCCTTGTATTAGAAGTTGTAGAAACTTGATAAACCGCTTGTAGATTCGGCCATAAAATAGGAATAGGGATTAGACCCTTCTCTTTCGGCAAATAGAAAAGAAAAAGAACTTGAATGATGCTTAACCTTACCTTTAATGCTTTGATCGATTGCTTCCTTGCCTAGAGCCACAGAGATTCGGCTATGAGGTTTTAGTCAGGGATCAAAAGAAAAGGGCTTTGGCTTGACAGATGAAGAAAAGAGAGGAGTAAAAGATGAATAGAAAATTCGGAAGAGGGGGTTTTGCTATGGAATTTTTGGCAAAGCTTAGAAAAGATGAGAGAATCTTCTTTAGCCGAAATTATCAATAGGAGAGTCCCTTGCTTGGCCACAACTCCTCTTATGATAATATTATCTCCTTTATTTAAAAATAAAAGTGTTAAATCCATTATTATCTCTTCTAAATAATCTAAATTAAAAAGCTTTTATTTATCACCTTATTAAGCAATATTAATGGAAATAAAACACCTCCCTTTTCTAGAAACAATTGCCGTCCACCCCTTAGCACAGGGAAGCAAAAATAAAACTTCATTTATTTGCTTCCCTTGTGACTCGAACCAGTGCTCATGCCTCTTGCACATGGCGCCATTTCCATAAGCCATAAGTGCCATCTTCAAACCACTTTTCCTAGCCCGCTTGTGTGTCAAACTTTACCAACTTTTTCTTTTAAGGCCCCTTGCCTTAATTTCCTATTTTAAACTTTAAAACTTGGCATTTCTCTATTATTTCTAAGTTTCCTAAAATTTTCGATCGGCTCTGTAACTTGCCATTTTTCTTACATTTCCAGGTTTCCCGAAATGTTCACTTTCCATTTTTGAAACATTTCCAAAAATATTCAGGTTTCCAAAAATGTTCAAGTTTCCAAAAATGTTCATTTCCATTTCTATGCATTTCTAGAATTCCAAAAATACCAAAAAATTATTCATAGTGCTTAAGACTTGTCATTTCGTACAATTAAACTGAAAATGCATAGGCCCTTTCGAGGACGTTACAATGATACTCTGGTGGCTAAGCCACAAAATTATTATAAATGGCAGCTTGTCTACAAATTGGAGAGACTGGCGAGGTGGGTTGACTTGATCCCCACATGAGAGATTGGTTGGTACGGGGGAGAGACTGGTTGGATAGGTTGGGTTGCATACATTTGCTTCATATATATATATATATGTTCTGTTATGAAAGTGGGCTCCGGCCCAAGATGTTGCTATATGGGTTCAGGCCCAGTGGATGACGGTAAGGGATTTCACACTGAGTTCTAGTAACTCACCCCTCCTTTTTAATCTCTGTAGGTAATGCTCCGTAATGAGGACTTGGGCCCATGGATGACTCGGTGGAGCCCATAATTCAAAAAAATGGTGTTATTGAATTTTAAATTTCTATTTCTGTTTATTTTATTATTTTTTTATTTTGGTTTAAGTTGTAATAAGGCCTCTGGGATATGCTTTAAATTGCTTTATGTTTAGTCGTACTCATTATATTGCTTGAATTGTTTTAACGGGATTTTCTAAAATCATAAATATGGTTTTAATAAAATTGATCAACAAATGGATTTTTAAACAAACTTGTACAAATTATTTAACTTGAATTTTTCCTACAAATTATCAACGATATTTTCAAAAGTCACGGTTTCAAAGTTCACTACCTTGATTGTTGACTCATCAATCAATCTCTCAAAAATACTTGTATTTTATCTACGTTTCCGCAACGATTTCAAAATGCTTCTGCAACTCTATTTCTAAACATCACATTTTTGTAAAATGTTTATTTCAAATATGCTTTCGCCACCAAAAAGGTTTTTTAAAGATAATTATGTTTTCAAGTAGTCAACAATTGCTTAAGTGTTTTGGGTTTTAACAAAGAGGCTGTAATTGTAACACCCCAAACCCAAACCAAACACCCCGACCGAATCTGACATGTCACTAAGAAGATCTTAGAAAAACTTGTCCCATCTATTATTATTATTTTTTAAAAGCATAGTCTAAACGTTTATCGGGAAAACTTAATAATTTGAAAATTAAGTAAAAGAAATAAATTTTAATTAATGCCTTAATGAATAAAACCGAAATTTTGCCTCTAAGTTATAGTATTTAAACACATGCCTTAATTTCAATTAATCATAAAATCTAAATGTATGTGTAACATCCCAAATATGGGGTTATTTGGAATTTGACTATTTTTCTTGTTATGAACTGCTGCGATGTTATTAATGGAATAATAGAGCTTAATTTAAGGCTTTGAGTGTGCTGGTTTGTTTGGGAAATTTCGTTTTTTTAATTTTAAAAGAAGGGAGCCTTGGTAAGTGGTGTTATAAGAATAAATGTGGGTAATTTAACACTAAAAAGCCCTTGGTAAAGTGGCAAAAAGAAGCCCACTTAAGAGCTACATGTGACGCCACCAAGGAGCAAGGGAGAGCCTTGGTTCGAGTCACAAAATCCTCTTGTTTTTGTTTTTATTTGGACGGCACAAGGGGGGAGAGTTTTTCTCCCTTCAAACTCTTTTATTAGGTGTAATTATTTAGGGATAATAGAAGAGTTTTATTTGTTTAATTATAGTAATAATGAGAAGATATTCAAGGATATTGGTTGGATTATTATTTGATAAAGGTGAATTAATTCAAATTAGTTTGAATTAATTTAAATGAGTGGCCAAGAGGAAAATTAGGAGTTGGCTAGAGTTGAACTCCTTGTTGCCTAGGTTGGACTGCAAGCTTGAAGAGGGGGGGCCAATGCTTATAAAAACCCCACCCTAGCTCATTGTTTTGGTTTTTTCCATTCTTGCTAAGTTGCCGAAAAACCCTAACCCCTCCCTTGTGTTCTTTTATTTTCTTTGTTCTCTCAAACCCTTGGCCGAAATACTCTCTACTTCTCTTTGCCGAATTCCCATCATCAATCCCTCCTCTCTTTTATTTTCTTTGCTTGTCGAACATCCACTCCTTTAGCCAACACTCTTATCACCCTCTCTTGCCATTAATTTCCTTCATAAAACCGATACACCCATATTGAAGTGCCGGAATTCTCTTTTCTTTTGGTAGCACCTTGGCCGAATAGTAGAAGCAGTATAGATCTCTTTGGATTTTCGTGGTCAATCGCTTTGGTGAAGGTAAGTTGTGCCGAAACTTCATGGGTTCCTTCACTATTCTTTGTCGACTCTTATTTAGGGGTAAGTGCCGATTTCGGCAAAGGGCTAGCAAGACTTCTAAATGTTTTAGTAATCGATCTCTTCTAGGTACCCCAAGATCGTGAAGCAAGCGACCCAAGCCCTAATCTCTAACGTTCGGTTTTGGTAAGTTTGGGTAAGGTCTATGTTGGTTTTCAAAAGCCGAAAAGCTTTGGTTATGAGTAATGTTCATTAATCGATTATTTGGTAAAGCGATTTGTGAATCAAGTGCGGTGGATAGTAGCAAAGAGTTAAAGGTAAGGTTTTGGGATCAAAAGACAAACCCCTAGGATTGTTTGGGTTGGCTTAATAGGCCATGGTACTAACCCATGTGTTTGGCCGAATATAGGGACCAGAGATCTAGGGGCCGACATCTCTTTTCGGGATTTAGACGATTCAAGGTGGTGACAGTGTGTACATACACACTTATAATAGTTAATAAAGTGTATTAAGTGTATGTTATATGTAAATCGCTTCTGTAGATATGGCAATAGTACCTTAATGGTACAAGCAAGGATCCGGTAAGTCTCTATTTGTATGAGATTGATAATAATGCTTTTGGGAAGCATGGATTATTTGATACATGTGATATATGTATGTACCGTTGTTAATCGCTTGACATGGGTTGATGAGAGGAGGGGGCAAAGATATCGTGGCCGACGAGCACCGGTGCTTTGGTAGCACATCGTGACTATATGTCACCGTGAGGTTTGGTACCTCCAGAGGTTTGGTACCTCATAGCGACTTGTCCTCGTGGTTAACACCACCGTGGGGTTGGCCCCACTTGAGATATGGGATCGTCGCCACGGTGATTTGGTATCACACGATGGGTTGGCCCCATCACCCGATTTGTGTCTCACGGACACCGTGCTTTGCAGCACATTGTGACTATATGTCACCAAAGTGGTTTGGCACCACCAGTGTTTTGGTAACACATCGTGACTACGGTCACCAAAGGGTTTGGTACCACATGGGGTAGACAAAGGTGTTTGGTTGGCTAGGTTGGGTACACGATACTCTGCATAATTAATCATTATATGTTGTGTATGAAATGTTGTATTAACCGGGGAAGGGTTACATATCGAGTCTTGGTGACTCACCTTCTCCTTTAACATTTTTCGTGACTCGTAGATGGCGGTTGAGGAGCCGGTTGGACTCGAGGTGGCCATGCAAAGGATTTAAATTTATAGAACTTTAAATTTGATAACTTTTATTTTGGGTTGTAATAAGGCCTCCATAAACTATAGTTGTGTTTTTTTTTTTATGTTGGATATTTACTTAAAACTATATCATTAAATTGAATTCAATCACTTGTTTTCTTAAGTTAACACGAAAAAGTTTATTCGTGCCATCAATTACACTTGAAATCGTATAACAATTGGACTTAATTAAAATTCCAAATTAAATCTAAGGATAGCTTTGGCAAGATAACCAAAACGTGAAGCTCTCAATGGAAATTAAATAGGTATCGAAATGGTGTTCATAAGGTTTTTCTTCGTAACAAATCAAATTCGGTCGTAGTGTTTGGGCCGGGTTTGGGTTGTTACAGAATTGGTATCAGAGCCCAGTTCAAAGCTCGGCTGTGGGGGCCCAAGGCCCAAAAATGTTTTTGGTAGGCCTTATGGTATGATTTCTGGGTTTTAAGCGGCATGGCCCGAGTCTCCGCAGACCGATCCGCCTGTAAGTACATCTAAACCTTTACGTGAATTATATTCGTAGAAGGGTAGGAAGCATGGAACGTAGAATAGTCTTATAGGACTTGGACCCTAAGGTTAGATTACTCAAACACACAAACAGAGCATAAGACTTAAAGAACTAAACCAACCTATGACTTAGTCAATGAGCTAGGTGTGGTAACCCCACACGCATGTCTAGGATTGGATCCTAAAGAGCACAGTATTTAAGCGGCCCTCGTGACTCACCTCCTCTTCGCAGTATCCTACCGTGTGCGTAGCTTCGGTTCACCCTAACTCGTAAGGCTCGGTGGTGTGGTAACCTCTCGTGCGCATGTCTAGAAAAGGTTCAAAGAGAGCTTGGTATTTAAGCGGTCCGCGTGACCCACCTCCTCTTCACTCGACTCGCCTCGGTGCGTAGCTTTGGTTCACCCTGACCAGGAAGGCTCGGTCATAGGCTAAAAACAATGATTAAAACCCGAGAAGGGAATTAGCCTTGTTTTTTTTTCAAATGGAATGAATAACAAGCCCTAATGTTTTCAAAACTTATCCAATAACCCTCTTAAACCCTAGAACACTACGTATACAATGTTTTTCTCGGAAAACTTGACTTGTGAAAAATTACAGAAATACCCTTAGGAGTAAAATTACCAAAATGCCCCTGACCCATAAAAAAAAAAAAAATTTTATTAACTCAATGGTTTTGCCCCAAAATTCCAATGATTTTATAAAACATTCAATAACTTAGCTTTGGAAATCATCAGCAAAATATCTTGGTGCTTGAAAAATTACGAAAATACCACTTTGTAGGGAAAAGACGCGAAATACCCTCGGGTTAGAAATGGGCGAAATGTCCGATGAGTGAATAGGTATGGAAAGTATTAAGGAATGGATGCATGAACTTCTTTGTGTGAACTAGGATAGGAAATCAAACATTGTTTGCTCGAAAGAATCTCTCGATTAAACCTCATCCATAAAACTTCTTCATGAGTAATAAAGTGAAACAAATGCTAACGCATAAAATTTTTCGTAATCAGATTAAAGCGCGGTAGATAGAATGAGTTCTAGAGGGCGTGGACGCCGTGGACGTGGTAGGGTAGGATGATGGTGTCCGAACCCGTCAGTCGGGACAAGGTTCGGAAAATGAGGTACCATCGCCACCACCACCTCCTACTTTTAGAGTGAGGAGCCGAGCGCGGACCGCATGGCGAGTCGGTATCGCAAGCCGTGTTCGCGAGTCTTGGAGATGGTGGTTGGGGCTGGTGGAAATGTGGGAGCTCGGAAATCTGTCCCGGCGACTCCGATCTAACGGAGCGGAGGTATTCCGAGGTGTGTCGAGTGGCACCCAGTGCTTGTGGAATATTGGTGAGTCAACTGAAAGAATCATGGATGACCTTGACCTGACTGAGGAAGAGAAGCTGAAAGGGGCAGTGTCGCTTCTAAAGGATGAAGCGTATCAGTGGTGGCTTACGGTTCGAGATGGGGCTACAGCAGATGATTTGACTTGGGAGTATTTCAGAACCGCCTATCGAGAAAAGTATGTGGGCATTAGCTACACTGACGCGCAGAGAAAGGCTTTTCTGGGATTAGTGCAAGGAACTAAGTCCGTGTCGGAATATGAGGCGGAATTTCTAAGGCTGAGTAGATATGCGAGAGGCATCGTGGCTACTGAACATGAGCGCTGTGTCCGCTTTGAGGACGGACTCCGAGATGATTTAAGGTTACTGATTGCCCCACAGCAGGTTCGTGAGTTCTCATCTCTAGTGGAGAAGGCTAAGGTAGCCGAAGGAATCAAGGAGGCTGTGAGGCAGAACTATAGTAAGAACAATCAGAAGAGAAGTTTTGGGTCAGCTGGGTCAAGCGGAAGTGCTCAGAAAAAGGCTAGGCCAAGTGGGCCCAATCAGGCAGCAAGGCCCACGACTGCTAATCAAAGGCCGACTCAGTGCAATCGCTGTGGAAAGACCCATTGGGGAGGTTGTTGGACCGGTGATAAAGGATGTTTTGAGTGTGGGTCTTTGGAGCATCGCGTCAGAGATTGTCCCCAGAAACTAGCTAAGAAGCAGCCAGAGGGCCAGAACCGTGCTCAGGATAGAAATGTAGGACCACAGAGGGGTCGTGGTAATGGTAGAGGAAACAACGGTCCTAACCGAGGTCGTGGAACTCAAGGCAGAGGTTCAGGCAACACAGAGGCTAGGCAGCCTGGCTTAGTTTACGCAAATGAGGTGTCGCGAAGAAGGTGACGCACCGGATGTCATAACCGATGCGTTTCTAATTTTCGGTTTTCCTTATGTTGCATTGATTGATGTGGGCTCGACGCACTCGTACATTGCTTGTAGTGTGGTAGGAACTATGGACCTAAACTCAAAACCGCTTCTAGGAGATGACCGTAGTTAGCCCCTTAGGTCACTCCGTAGTCGTAGACAAACTCTATAGAGGCGTACCCCTAGAACTTCAAGGGGTAGTATTTGTAGCTGATCTAATGGAACTACCGTTTGGGGAGTTCGATTTGATCCTTGGTATGGATTGGTTGGTTAAGTACCAAGCGAGTTTGGATTGCTTGCGACTAAGCGCATGGTCCTTAAAACGGCCGAAGGTGATGAAGTGGTTATGATAGGAGATAGAAGGAATTATCTATCCAACGTAGTGACTGCCTTGAAGGTTGAAAAGATGGTCAAGAAGGGTTGTGAGGCGTATTTGGTTCAAATCTGTGCTTTGGAAGCTAAGGGGTTAGTAATTGAAAAGGTCCGAACGGTTGGGGAATTTGTTTGATGTATTCCCGGAAGAACTTCCGGTTTGCCTCGGATCGAGAAGTCGAATTCGGTATAGACTTGCTACACCGAACGGCACCGTGTCCATAGCACCATACCGAATGGCACCAAAGGAATTGGTGGAGCTAAAGGCTCAAATTCGTGGAGCTCTTGGATAGAGGGTTTATACGACCAAGTATATCTCCGTGGGGAGCACTTTGTGTTGTTTGTCAAGAAGAAGGACGGTTCTATGCGGATGTGCATCGACTACCGCCGCTTAAATAAGTTAACGATCAAGAACAAGTATCCGCTGCCTCGGATTGACGACTTGTTTGATCAACCGAAGGTGCCTCGGTGTTTTGAAGATAGACCTAAGGTCGATATCATCAACTTAAGGTAAAGGAGGTCGACGTTCACAAAACGGCATTCCGAACTCGGTATGGGCATTTCGAGTTCTTGGTGATGCCATTCGGTTGACCAATGCACCGCGGCATTTATGGACTTGATGAACAGAGTATTCCAAGCAAAGATTTGGACCATTCGTCGTGGTGTTCATAGACGACATATTGGTTTACTCAAAGACGTAAGAGGAGCATGACAAGCATTTACTGGATAGTTACGCAAGTATTGAGGGGGGAAGTATTATATGCCAAATTCAGTAAGTGTGAATTTTGGCTTAGGGAGGTGGCTTTCTTAGGTCATGTAGTGTCAGCTGAAGGAATTAGGGTAGACCCTCGCAAGATTGAAGCAGTATTGGAGTGGAAACCACCTAGGACGGTGGCTGAAATACGGAGTTTTTTTGGTTTAGCAGGATACTATCGGAGATTCGTGGAAGGATTCTCTCTAATAGCAGCGCCGTTGACTAAGTTGCTAAGGAAAGGTGTCCCGCTTTGTATGGACGGAAAAGCAAAGAAGAAAGCTTTGATAAGTTAAGGAAGATTTTGACTGGAAGCTCGGTTTTGGTACACTGAAGCGGAAAGTTATTCACGCTTTATTGTGATGCATCTCACACCGGTTTGGGATGTGTGTTGATGCGAGGATGGGAAGGTAGTAGCCTATGCATCCCGTCGCTTAAGATCGCATGAGGTTAACTACCCAACTCACGACTTGGAGTTAGCGGCGTCGTCTTCGCTCTCAAGATATGGAGACATTACCGTATGGAGAGAAGTCGATGGTCTACACGGATCACAAAAGCTTGAGGTATCTTCTCGACTCGTAAGGATTTGAATCGAGACAGCGTCGATGGATTGAACTACTAAAGGACTATGATTGTTCAATCGAGTACCATCCGGAAAGGCTAATGTGGTAGCCGACGCATTGAGCCGGGAAGGTTGTGACGGACTTAAGAGCGATGTTCGCTCGGTTAAGTCTATATGACGATGGGAGTCTTTTGGCGTAACTTCAAGTTAAGCCGACATGGATTGAGGAGATTAAGGAAAAGCAGTTAGTGGATGAAGGCTTGAGTTCGAAGAGGGTACAAGTTCAAGACGGTGGTTTGGAAGGGTACAGTCTGACTAGTGAAGGAGCGCTTTGTTTTCAAGGACGAGTATGTATACCAAAGGATCCGAGAATTAAGCGAGAAAATTCTCCAAGATGCACATAGCAGCCCATACGCTATGCATCCCGGGGAAGCAAGATGTATGGAGATTTGCGAAACAGATTACGTGGCACAGGTTGAAGCGTGAGATAACGGAGTTCGTAGGGAAGTGTCTGACGTGTCAGCAGGTTAAGGCTGAACATCAGTCACCATCGGGACTACTTCAACCGATAAAGATCCCTCAATGGAAATGGGAGAGAATCACCATGGATTTTGTTAGTGGGCTACCCCTTACGCCCACCAAGAAGGATGCAGTTTGGGTAATTGTGGATCGCCTAACTAAATCAGCTCACTTCATGCCGGTGAGAATGGATTACTCACTCCGTGTTAAGCGAAGCTGTATGTGGGTGAAATAGTGAGGTTGCATGGCGTGCCAGTGTCGATTATCTCGGATAGGGACCCCAGATTTACGTCAAGGTTTTGGAAAGCGTTGCATCAAGCTTTAGGTACACGGTTAGATTTCAGTACGGCTTTCCATCCACAGTCTGACGGACAGTCGGAAAGGGTGATACAGATTTTAGAAGACATGTTAAGAGGCTGTGTCTTGGATTTTAGTGGTAGTTGGGAGGAGTACCTACCATTAGCGGAATTCGCTTATAACAATAGTTATCAAGCGAGTATTCAAATGGCTCCATACGAGGCCCTATATGGACGAAAGTGTCGTACTCCTACATGTTGGACGGAGTTGGGAGAAAGACAAGTTCTGGGTCCAGAATTGGTAACCGAGACGGAAGACAAAGTCAAGGTGATTCGGTCTCGTCTCAAGTAAGCATCGGATAGGCGTAAGTCTTATGCCGATCTCAAACGCAAGGAAGTGGAGTATCTTTGTGGGAGACAAAGTCTTTCCAAAAGTGTCGCCTTGGAAAAAGGTGTTGAGATTTGGACGGAAGGGAAGTTAAGCCCAAGGTTCATCGGGCCATATCTTCGTTGTGAAGCGAGTAGGACCAGTGGCTTATCGGCTAGAGTCGCCGTGAATCGAGTCGATTCATGACGTATTTCATGTATCAATGCTGAGACGGTATCGGTCAGATCCTTCGCACGTTGTGCCAGTAGCAGAGATTGAGGTGAACACGGATTTATCTTTTGAGGAAGAACCGGTTCAGATTGTAGACCGAGATGTGAAAGTCCTACGTAGGAAGGCAGTGCCTTTAGTAAAAGTGTTATGGCGGAACCACGGAGTGGAAGAAGCTACGTGGGAGCCCGAGGAGGTGATGCGGCAAAGAATACCCCCATCTCTTCTGATCAAGGAATTTCGAGGACGAAATTTATTTTAAGGGGGGTAGAACTGTAACATCCCAAATATGGGGTTATTTGGAATTTGACTATTTTTCTTGTTATGAACTGCTGCGATGTTATTAATGGAATAATAGAGCTTAATTTAAGGCTTTGAGTGTGCTTTGGTTTGTTTGGGAAATTTCGTTTTTAATTTTAAAAGAAGGGAGCCTTGGTAAGTGGTGTTATAAGAATAAATGTGGGTAATTTAACACTAAAAAGCCCTTGGTAAAGTGGCAAAAAGAAGCCCACTTAAGAGCTACATGTGACGCCACCAAGGAGCAAGGGAGAGCCTTGGTTCGAGTCACAAAATCCTCTTGTTTTTGTTTTTATTTGGACGGCACAAGGGGAGAGTTTTTCCTTCAAACTCTTTTATTAGGTGTAATTATTTAGGGATAATAGAAGAGTTTTATTTGTTTAATTATAGTAATAATGAGAAGATATTCAAGGATATTGGTTGGATTATTATTTGATAAAAGGTGAATTAATTCAAATTAGTTTGAATTAATTTAAATGAGTGGCCAAGAGGAAAATTAGGAGTTGGCTAGGAGTTGAACTCCTTGTTGCCTAGGTTGGACGGCAAGCTTGAAGAGGGGGGGGGCGAATGCTTATAAAAACCCCACCCTAGCTCATTGTTTTGGTTTTTTCCATTCTTGCTAAGTTGCCGAAAAACCCTAACCCCTCTCCCTTGTGTTCTTTTATTTTCTTTGTTCTCTCAAACCCTTGGCCGAAATACTCTCTACTTCTCTTTGCCGAATTCCCATCATCAATCCCTCCTCTCTTTTATTTTCTTTGCTGGCCGAACATCCACTCCTTTAGCCAACACTCTTATCACCCTCTCTTGCCATTAATTTCCTTCATAAAACCGATACACCCATATTGAAGTGCCGGAATTCTCTTTTTCTTTTTGGTAGCACCTTGGCTGAATAGTAGAAGCAGTATAGATCTCTTTGGATTTTCGTGGTCAATCGCTTTGGTGAAGGTAAGTTGTGCCGAAACTTCATGGGTTCCTTCACTATTCTTTGTCGACTCTTATTTAGGGGTAAGTGCCGATTTCGAAGTGGCTAGCAAGACTTCTAAATGTTTTAGTAATCGATCTCTTCTAGGTACCCCAAGATCGTGAAGCAAGCGACCCAAGCCCTAATCTCTAACGTTCGGTTTTGGTAAGTTTGGGTAAGGTCTATGTTGGTTTTCAAAAGCCGAAAAGCTTTGGTTATGAATAATGTTCATTAATCGATTATTTGGTAAAGCAGATTTGTGAATCAAGTGCGGTGGATAGTAGCAAAGAGTTAAAGGTAAGGTTTTGGGATCAAAAGACAAACCCTAGGATTGTTTGGGTTGGCCGAATAGGCCATGGTACTAACCCATGTGTTTGGCCAATATAGGGACCAGAGATCTAGGGGCCGACATCTCTTTTCGGATTTAGACGATTCGGTGGTGACAGTGTGTACATACACACTTATAATAGTTAATAAAGTGTATTAAGTGTATGTTATATGTAAATCGCTCTATGTAGATATGGCAATAGTACCTTAATGGTACAAGCAAGGATCCGGTAAGTCTCTATTTGTATGAGATTGATAATAATGCTTTTGGGAAGCATGGATTATTTGATACATGTGATATATGTATGTCTTTGTTGTTAATCGCTTGACATGGGTTGATGAGAGAGAGGGCGGTGATATCGTCTTGTGAGCACCAGTGCTTTGGTAGCACACTGTGACTATATGTCACCGTGAGGTTTGGTACCTCCGGAGGTTTGGTACCTCATAGCGACTTGTCCCCGTGTGGTTAACACCACCGTGGGTTGGCCCCACTTGAGATATGGGATCGTCGCGGTGATTTGGTATCACACGATGGGTTGGCCCCATCACCCGATTTGTGTCTACGGACACCGCTGTGCTTTGGTAGCACATTGTGACTATATGTCACCGGTGGTTTGGCACCACCAGTTTTGGTAACACATCGTGACTACGGTCACCAGTGGTTTGGTACCACATGGGGTAGACAAAGGTGTTTGGTTGGCTAGGTTGGGTACACGATACTCTGCATAATTAATCATTTATATGTTGTGTATGAAATGTTGTATTAACCGGGAAGGGTTACATATCGAGTCTTGGTGACTCACCTTCTCCTTTAACATTTTTCAGGTGACTCGTAGATGGCGGTTGAGGAGCCGTTGGACTCGAGGTGGCCATGCAAAGGATTTAAATTTATAGAACTTTAAATTTGATAACTTTTATTTTGGGTTGTAATAAGGCCTCCATAAACTATAGTTGTGTTTTTTTATGTTGGATATTTACTTAAAACTATATCATTAAATTGAATTCAATCACTTGTTTTCTTAAGTTAACACGAAAAAGTTTATTCGTGCCATCGGTACACTTGAAACTGGTATAACAATTGGACTTAATTAAAATTCCAAATTAAATCTAAGGATAGCTTTGGCAAGATAACCAAAACGTGAAGCTCTCAATGGAAATTAAATAGGTATCGAAATGGTGTTCATAAGGTTTTTCTTCAGTAACAAATCAAATTCGGTCGTAGTGTTTGGGCTGGTTTGGGTTGTTACTGATGGAAACCCAAAACCAAAAACATAAAACCAATAAATGATGCTTGAGTGGCCTTATTACAATAAAATATAAAACCAGACAAATTGAAAATACTAAGGGAAAATAATTAAAACAACGTCCTTTATTGAACCAAAATAAATCCATGCATGGCCACCTTGCGCTCCTCTCCAGCCCGGTCCGGTGCACTAAGTGTTACCTAAAAAATGTTAAACAACGGGGTGAGTCACAAGACTCAGTGTGCAATCCCTCGTGCACCATCAGACTGGGCCTTAGCCCCACAGAATCAGAATAACAGAATATCGCATATCAGAATAAACAAAGCCCATCCCAAATCCTAGATCCATCCGCTACACACCACCTTTACCTGCCAATCACACCAAATGGGGATTTCTACAATCACCCTCACCGCTACACACCACCGATGGCAGTCATGCTACAGTTAGCTGCTCATCGTCAGATTTGTGACATAGTCACCAGAATAGATCGTGGCAGAGCCACTACAATAGATCGTGGCAGAGCCACCAGAACAGAACATTTCCCCTTTCATCAATCACCCAACCCCGTGCGTACATAGAAATCGGCATACATATAAAACATATCATCTCAATAGAAACATTCACTTATGAATGACAGAAATAACTAACCTGGTGGTTCGCCTTTACCCTCCACAGGTTTTCAACAACCATGCCGAGATTTCGGCATTTAACAGAATATAGACAGATTCATGCATATATATATCAGACAACAAAGATGGTGTGAGAAATTACACACCTGATAACACGTAGTACTACTCTCTATGTCGATACCCTCGCTAACCGAATCTACTGCTCCTTGTCTACAACTTGCTCAAAAGCCGGAAGAATGCGAAGATAAAGTTTCCCCTACATTCGGCCAAGGATTATTATTTGCCTGAATTTATATGTTTAAATAAACGAATCTCCTTACCTAAATCGATTAGATCCCGGAAGTAGGGTGATTCAAGTGCTACTGATTTAGGAACCTAAGCGATTAGCTCTCCTTTCATTTTCTTCAAGATTTGGCATAAGCAGACACCACAGAAGGAATTCGGCAATCACAGAAGATGGGATCCAGGGATTTCGGCTTTTAAAAAAATCTCGGAAAAGATGAACGAGAAGAATACTGATGCGTTTTCGGCTTTTGGAAGAATTGAGTGAGGAGTTTCAGTTTCTGGCAGAAAAAGAGAAGAAGAAAAGAAAACAAGAAAGAGGCTTGGAGATTTCGGCTAGGAAGAAAAAGAATGGAAACAGATTTCGGCAGCAGAGAAAACTGAGAGAAAGCTTTCAGAAAAACTCTCAAAATTTTGGCATTTACTCCCCCTAACTAGCCGTCCCCCCTTTACACACAGTCCAAATTTCGGCCACCTCTAGCCTCCTGGATAGCCTCTCATCTTTTCCCTTATCCTTATCAGAACTCACATCCAAAACAGTCCCACATCACACCACTCCTTCCCCTTTTTTTCCTACTCATTATCCACTTAAATAAAACATTAAAAATCCCTAAATTTTAGCCTTGTTGCCGTCCCCTCCCTTGCTCTCCTTGGGCTGCCGAAATTAGCCCAATTTCTTGGGCTCCAAGCGGCCACACTGAGGCCCCCTTCTTTTGCCTATTGGCATCACTTATAGCTCCCTCCTACCGCGCCTCTTGTTCCTAGGCCACAAGCCCATTATGCCTATTTCACTCTCAATACTTTATTTAAACCCCATAGTCCCTAAACAAAATATTTAGCCAAGACCTTGGCCAATTCCCGAGCCCAATTTGCACCTCTAATACTTAAATTAACACATTAAACGTATCCACCCATTAAACGTATAGGCCCAAAAATTCATGATGTTACAGTAATTCTCAAACAAGTTTTTCCATGTGACACGCCAGATTCGAGCCTAACTTCTAGGCCGGGTTTGGGGTGTTACACGTTCACTTCCTGTACTATAATAATAATTCAATCCAAACCCATTCATCTATGTATATAAACATCACACATGATCAAGTAGTTCATTGAACATTCAACATTTACTAATATCTTGACTATACATTAGCCTTTAAGAACATAAATAATTTTGTAATTTCATTAGCATTTAGCCTGATGAACTAGTAACTTGACTCGGATACTCGGGTAACTACACCACACCAGAGGCATCATAGATGTATAATAAGAGCACCGTAGTGTAGAAAGGGGAACCAATGTGCAAACAGGGGTACCATAGTGCGAACAGGGACACCGAAGTGTATACAGAGGCATCGAAGTGCAAATTCCGTACAAGCATGCATACTAACTCGATTGGCATGCCAATCGTATCCTAATAATTTGCTATGTCCAAACGGGCATTTTAACAAAATTATAACTTTCATGAATCAGAGGCACTTCCATATTTCTCAATACACATGCTGTAACAATTCATAATCATTCCAAAATCACCTATATCATATTTCATAAATATTCAATAGTTTTCCAAAAAATCCTTTCTCACCTTATGTTCAGTTATAAAACTTCGATTTTAAAAATCTTTTCTCACCTTATGTTCAGTTATAAAACTTCGATTTTAAACTTACATTTTAAACATCATATATATATACATTCTTAAGTTAGCAGTAACATTATATATATATAGATATGTACAATTCTATACCTACAAACTTACCTCGACAATTACAGTTCTAAAACGAGGTCGACGACTAATCCGACACATTAGCTTTTCCTCTGTTTTGATTCATTTCTGGATCTAAATAAATAAATTTTCATTCAATTAATATAATTATAGTACTTAAATAATATGTTCAATACAATTAAGTCTTTCCATAATCATTTTACAAATTTATCCCAATATTTTACCTTTTATGCAATTTAGTCCCTAAGCCCCAATCTTGCAATTTAACCAAATTTAACTAAAATCAAACTCAACCGAATAGTATAAAACTTCACTACAACCCATATTTGCTGTTATTTTACATCAAATCATTGTACTTTTACTAATTTTACATTTTAGTCCTTAAACACTAAAATTATCAAAAATTACTTAATAAAATAGGTCTATTTAACAACAAAGCTTAACAATATATCATAAACATAAAAAAATATTACAAATTCATCAATGGCAAGTTTTACAATCTTTGAAAATTTTGAAAACGGAGATACGAGTTAGCTGAACCTAGTTGCAACGATCTCAAAAACATAAAAATTACTAAAAACGGGCTTCAATTTCATACCATGCAAAGGAGAATGGCTTGACCCAAAGCTTGGTGTTCTTCAACTATTGAGTTTCGATTCCAAAACAATGAAAATGAAGATATGATGATTATAACTTTTGTTTTATTCCTTTATTATTATTTTAACATATAAAATCTTTTAATTAAAATATTTTAAATACGTAATATTTCTTATTTTTCCACCCACTAACCGTACATCACAATAATTAAGGTGTATTTACAATTTAAAACCTTCACTTCATACTTTTATAACTATTTAATACAAATAAACTTATAGTGATTAACTTTTGCATACTTTACAATTTAGTCTTTTTTAATTAATTAACTTAAAATTTCTTAATCAAATTTTAATACAACCTTAATAACACTCCAATAATATTTTTTAAAATATTTACGGCTCGATTTATAGAAATGAGGTCCCGATATTTCATTTTCTAAAACCACTTGACTTTAGGGACATATCACTTGAACCTAATTATTCTTTCATTTAACATAATTCATTAAATAAAAATTTATCGTTAAAATATATTAAACTCGAAAATATTAAGTGATAATATTTACGACTTACTCAACGAATTTGTGGCCTCGAAACCACTATTTCCGACACTAGTGAAAAACGGGTTGTTACAACTCTCCCTTCTTACGAAAATTTCATCCTCAAAATTTCTCACTTGATAACAGCTATTCAGATCAATTTTTTCTTTCTCATTTTCAAGGGTAGTCCAAAAAACTAAATCTATCATAACCCATTCCCCACCAGAATTCATACTAGAACGTAATATTACAAACAATACTTGATACTATCCCTTGACTTATAGACATAACAGATATCTCAGAATAAACTCTAAAATTTCACTTTTTATCCCCGAGCACCAGTACCTTAGTCTCCAGGCATTATTCACTTTATTGCTGACTAATTTAGATCAAATAGACAATGCCCTGATCCTCGTATAAGATGTGCTATAAAATCCCAGAATTAGTTAGTGTACAAATTTAAATGTTTTTCTCTGTATCTCAAAGAACTAACGATTCGACCCTCAACCTCATGATACTCAAACCATCTTAATTTAAGATCATCTGAATGAAACGTTACTGTAAACAATAAATTCTTCTCTGGTTGAGGCTAAAGTAGATATCTGACTTAACTGAATAACTCTGATACTTTCCTGTCATAGCTTCACCATTAGTAGTACAACTACAGAGAAATTCCTAGTAAATTTTCTGTCGAAACGTAACCGAAAAACCCAAATCATTAGGTTCTAGATATATTAGTTAATTCATAGAGTTTAGCTAAAATTCATAATTTTCATCGCAGATTCTAAATGATGTTTTCGATACATCTACATCTGTAGCTTTCAACTGATAAAAATTTTGGTTACTTTGACAAATCTAACTTTTTGTCGCTCCATTAGGCTAATGGAAACACGAAAATATACACACTTTTTCATGCCCTTTTTAACCCAAATTCATGCAAGTTCGGTAAAATTCTTGTCGAAAAATATATAATTATTATAAAATAATTATTTGGTACTAAAATTATTAACATAATGAATTTTAATTAATTTTATAATTAATTTTGATTAATTTTGATTATTTTCGACAGATTTGCATAAAGGGCGAAAAACGCCTTGGCAGACACTACTAGAAGCGCAAAACCGAGAAGCAATTTTGAAGCATTAAGGCGAATTAATTATTCAGCTTAAGATGGTCCAAATTATGTGTATTAATTCATAATACAATTAATTTTAATATATATCCAATTTAATTTGGGTTAAATAAATTATTATTAATTAATTATGAAAAGTGGCCCAATTGAGCTGAACCGAGAAAAAACCGAACCGACCGATTAATGGGCAGCCCAAAACCATCCCACATGCTGACCCAATCAGCTTGTTTGGCTGATTAATTATCTTGAAAAATGGCCCTTGAAGACTTGTTCAAATTGCAAACAAACCCCTCCAGTATTTGTGCCTTTCTAGATTTGCCACTACCTTAATATAGCAAGTTTTAAAACTTCAAACTTGCCACATGTGTGGCCGGCCATGGGAGGGCTCTTTGGCTGCTGATTTTGGCTATTTTTAGAAGCCCTCTCAACCTATAAAAAACACCCCTTGGCTGCTCATTTGAGACACACCTCAACTTTCTTATCTCTTCTCTTCTCTCTCAATTTTCTCTCTTCATTTCCCATCCATTTTTCTTTATTCTCTTGCCAATTTCTCCTCTTGAAAAAGAGTCATTCATCCACCATTTGGAGCAGCATTAAAGTGTTTGTAGCAGCCTCGGTTCGAAAAGAACAAGCGGAGAAGGAAGAGCGGAGCAAACAAGTCAAGCCACAGAGAAACACCGGATTTGATTCTTGTTCCCTATCATTTTAATTTTTGTTGTTGTTATGATGAACATGTATATGAATATTTGTAATGTTGAAATGTTTAATTTAATTGATATGGCTTAAATTTAATTCATGTTAGGTTGATTGCATTTCGTCTACTTAATTTATTAAAATTGTGTTTGTGTTGTTATAGGCATCGGTAAGATGTTTGATTAAGTAAAACCATGACTAGGTTATTCTTGCATTACAATTGTAAGGTAACTTATGAATTAATTATTTAAACGGATTGAAATTGTAATTAATTGACACAATACTTAATCAGTACATGTTTAATCATCTAAGGTAGCTGAGTGTTAAATTAGCAATGGTATCTAACGATACATTTGCCTTGCATAACTTGCAAGATTATTGTGATTAAACTGTTTCAAGGTAGGAATACATTGTTACCTCACATAATCTTTTATGTGCTTATGAGATTGAATTAATTGTTTGAATTGGCATAGAGATATGTACAAGAGATTATTTTAATTTCATAAGTACGTATGTGCATTAACACATTTGTTTATTAAAATCTGTTTAATCAGTTGAATTGACATAGAGATATAGTCAAGAGATAAATTGATTTTGGTATGTAAGTATGTTCATAAGTTAGCAAATTACCGAGTTGCCGTGAATTTATTCGTAGCAACATAAACATGAGTTTTATAATCCTAAGTTAAGAAATGTAATTAATCTAACACAATTATGTCATCTTGATTAAATCATCTTTTGAAATCGTGCATTAGGACTTTATTTTATTTTATTTATTTTAATCTATTTTCTAGTTTTTAATCACTTCTTCAAAACAAAATATTTTTTTTCACCAAAGTGTTTTAAATTACTTTCATAAATAATTCTTTTCACAATCCTTGTGGGTACGATAACTCGACATTTACTTGTCACTTTATTACTTGTTGCGATTGTGTACACTTGTACATTTTTGTCTGTAACACCCTAAACCCGACCTAGACGTTACGGTCGATTCTGGCGTGTCACATCGAAGTGTTTTTTGAAATCAAAGTCTGATGGGAGAAATTGTTTGAGTAAAAATCCATTTAGTTCTTATTTCTTAGAAAACAATTGGTAAGTTATAAAAACCACCACTTAGTAAAACGGTTACCATGTTTGTTACTGTGGGTTTAAATTCATGGAAGCTACTCTATTTTCAGTTATCATGAAGTTGAAAATATGTGTTTGCCTTGTAAAATAGTTATTAATTGTGAAAACTAGTTTGTATCCGTTTGGCAGTTCAAAATAAGAAATTAAAAACCCCAATTAAAAGAAATTAAAAATCACCAGAGGCCTTATTACAAAAATATCAACCCAAAATAAAATATTTAAATGATTATGTTTAAACAAACATCCTCGATCGTGTGGCCCCCTCCGAGTCCTCGCGGCTCCAAATCGCCTAAGACCGGGATTACATGCATTAAAAGAAAAGGGTGAGTTATGAGAACTCGGTGTGGAATCCCTATCACTCAATCGATGTACATGCGATAATATCTCTAGGCTTGAGCCTGTTCGATGCTGATGCAGTGTGGGCCTTAGCCCAATACAATAATAGTGTGGGCCTAAGCTCGATCTGATGTCGATATGGTGCAAGTATGCAAACCCACCCCAATCCAAACAAAGACACCACCCGTACCAACCCAACACACCATGTGGGGACAAAGTCGACCCATCCACCCTCACACCAATATTGCGGCGCAGATACGCGATAAGACTCTAATAACGCAGCTGCCCGATCAAGATATATGTGGCAAAGCCACGATGAATGATAATTTTGGCGAGCCACTAGTATCAATATGTGTGGCGAGCCACCAAGATGTGATACTTCCTCCATAATGAGAATCCCAACCCCAAGCGGTATGCCATGTCATCAATATTTCGTGTATGCAACATGACCTACTCGATGCAGTCATAGAGTACATATTTTCGTCTGTCAATCTATCTCTAGGGGTAAAATAGTCATTTTCATGTATTAGGGGTAAAACGGCAATTTTTCCCTTTAGGGGTATTTTGGTCATTTTACTCATTAGAGGTATTTCAGTAATTTTACTCATTAGGGGTATTTCAATCATTTTACTCCCTAGGGGTATTTCAGTAATTTTACTCATTAGGGGTATTTCATTCATTTTACTCCCTAGGGGTATCGGTACAGTTAACGACCTTTCCGAATGCCTACAGTCGCCTCGAGCGACACAGATAATCCATTTGGTCGAGACAGTGTGAATGGGCTCAAAGCCCAATATTCGGCCCAAGTGGGCCCACACGCTCGTGTAGCCCGTTTGGACCAAATCCGATCACGGCTATGTGATCTACATAGCCCAATCTAGTTTCTGCCACTATTCGTAAATTTTATCCGTGTGGGGCCCACGAGCCCATTGGGCCCACACGGCCCATTTTGGCGTAACGAGGCCCAAGTGCACGAGAACACTCGTAGTGGCCTCTTCAGTCTACCGCCCTCGGTTGTGGCTTGGTTTCTCCAGACGAGCAATCGCACGCTCGTGAGGCCTCAAATGCCGAAGTTTTGGCTTTTCGGCTTTTTTCGATTCATAGCGGGGATAGTGTGATTACACACTTTACCGACTTTTATGCCTATTACCGTTTGTAGGGTACGGTTACACACCTGTTTGTGGAATCACGCGAGAAATCTCCAAGTACCAATCTTACTTAATGACTGACTTTAATCTCTAAAGACCACCGTTCAGGATTGATCACACGCCTATGCTGAATATCTGTATCAAAACAAATCTTATTAACCAAAACAGTGATCAATTATGTGGCCTTAATCCACAAATGATAACTTACCAACCACAGGAATATTCGGCCTAATCTAAGAGTATGGTAGTGATCTTACCCTTAACGAGAGACAGAGTTTGATGACTTGAATAATCTTTTCCCTACTTCACTCCTCAGGATCTCTTAACCCAATGCGCCCCACCGATTTATTAAAACTCCAGCAAGATTGAACCACCACCCCCAGCGCACCGAAACAATCCACCAAACACCGAGCAGCAGATAAGAACCCGAAAGGGAAGAAGAAGGGATGGTCGGCTCAGAGAAGACCGAAGGAAGAATAGAATATTAGGGAATAAGGAGACTATATTTGGCTAAAAGGGAAAAATGAAGGAGAACTAAGAGGAGAAGAATAGTTTCGGTAAAGGGAAAATATGGGAATGAGAAGAGAAAAGAAGAGGTTTCGGTAATTGAAACTTTCTGCAAAATGAGAATAGCAGAGGAAAGAAACCCACTTACCAGGAATTAACCAAAATGATTTTACGTTACCAAGAAACAACAGCCATTCGGCCAGAAGGAAACACAAAAGAAATAAAATACCCAAAAGAAAGAAAATCGAAACCAGAACTATTCTCAAAAGCTACCTTTGCCGAAATTCTGAGTACTAGCACTCCCAATTCGGTACTACACATCCCACACACTTAAAATTCCTCCCTTTTCTCAACAAACCTCTCCCTATATCACTCCTCATATAGCTCTTTGAATCCCTCCTCATATCTCTCCACAACTCCTCCATCAGAATTTTATTGTAACATAACCACTGGCTGATCCATGCTGCAAAATAAAATACACCATTGCTCATCCCAAGACTTGAACCTCAGACCCATTGCCACACTTGTAACGCCACAACCACTGTACCAACAGGCTCTTTGTGTGTCATATTTTGAACACAAATATTCTTAAACCCTACATGCTAAAGCCAAGGTTAATTTAAGAGAAAAACAAAAATTTTTGCAAGAGTCAAGACTCGAACCCAGGCTTCTCACACACTCCCATACACACCCAAATCACTTAGCCATTAAAGCAAACAAGCCATTTGTGTCAGGACATGCAAAATTAAAGACCCTATATTTTTGGGGCGTTACACCGTCGTTCCAAGTTTTTGGCACCGTTGCCGGGGACTGTTTTAAAAGACAATATTTTTGAAATTGTTAATTTTGCATTTTGGTCTTTTTTTTGTTTAATTTTAATTCCAATTTTTTTGTGTGTGTTTGTTTCAGGTGTTTATGAGTATTGATCAAATTATTGACTTACTCTCTGTAGACCCTAAAATGGAAAGGACTTTCTGACAATAGAGAAACAAGCAAACCAAAGAAGGAAAAAAAGAGATAAATTTCGAAAATCTAAACCAAAATCCAGGAGGAACATTCGCTTATAATACTCACAATTCGATCATTGATGCCAATGAAAGAAACTGTGCCATTCAAAAATATGCCATTCCTCTATTCAACGAGCACAATCTGAGTATTAGGAGACCTGAAGTCGAGGCACAACATGAACCACCCCACACCCGGCCCACGAGCCTTGACCGGATCTGTTATGCTCCTCGACGTAAACCGGTTCAAAATTCATGTGTTACTCTGATAAATAGTATGTTTTGAAAGAAATATTGTTCTGGGTTGGGCTCGAGTAGAAAACAAATTCGTTTTAATAATGGAAACCCTTTTAAATTTTTTTGGTGATAAAACATTTAGAGTACATTTAAAATAAATTGCTTAACCTTTGACTTAATAAAAATTTGTAAACATAAAAATAAATGTACAATAGTTCAACTGTGGCCTTATTACATCAAAACAAACCCAAATAATTTAAGGTACTTAAATGAAATAAAATGTCCAAATAAAACTTCAAGCTGAGCATGGCCACCACAAGTTACGTCGTCCCCGGTCCATCACTTTGTCTATCACAGAACATGTTCCCACAACAGGGTGAGTCAACAGACTCAATGTGTAACCAACACTAAAATTTAATAGTCGGGCATACATTATCATATTACATTCACATTCACATAACAGATAGAAAAGTGATGCAACCCAAACCCAAACCTATATGCCATCCGCTACACATCACCCGTACCATCACGCACACCGTGGGGACTACTAAGTCAACCCTCCATCCGCTACACACACCATCGAAGCGATCATTGCAGTCGACGTGCTCATCGCCTCTATAAATATTTGTGGTCTTAGGTCACCACATTCGAGATATCGTGGTCTTAGGTCACCACATTCAGATATCGTGGTCTTAGGTCACCACATTCAAATACCGTGGTCTTAGGTCACCACATCCAAATATCGTGGTCTTAGGTCACCACATTCACTTCCCCTTTTCAATAACCCATATGCCCCATATCATACATATTATGCATTAACATGCCAAATTTCACATTCTTATCACTTCTCACATGTTAAACATAACATATTTCATAATCCTAGTAGGAGTAGGAAACGTACCTGGGTACTTTGTACCATTGTATGGTACCTTAACCATATTCACATTCTTATAAACATGCTAATATTAAATATTGCCATAAATCTTATTAAAAGATAGTGTAGGGTACACACACGATTAAACTTAACAATTCACTTTGAAATCCCAAATCCGATGTACCACGCCTCGGATCTTTAACTTCCTACATTCGGCCATCACTTTAAAAATTTAATGAAGACCATTCGACCATAAAACCAAATCCTATTAGGATTGTTATTACGCAAAACTTACCTTGGTGCCGATTGCTGTGTAATAAAATACCGGAAACTTGTATTCTTCCCCTTTGAAATCAGCTAATCACTAGATCCCTTGTATCGGTTAGTTTTCGGTTAAAACAAATAGATCTAAGTACTTAAGATAGGGCCTTGGCCGAATATGTGAGTACACTTACCTTGAAATTCTCAAATCCCGAAAAGTATCCCTTGCCTCAGATGTCTGTCGAAATTCCCATGGATTTATGTTAGATCAATTACTATCATTTGAACACATTAAGAATGGCCTAAGGCCGAATGTCATCTTACCTTGAATCTTAAAAATCCCGAAAGATCTTTCCTTGATGTCGACAACACATAAATCCCGAAACCTCCCTTCCATAATTCGACCAAGATTGATAATAGAGATTAGTCCCTAAATTTCGGTAAGTCTAAAATATAAAGAATGGAAACCAAATTTGGATCTTACCCTTACTTGATGAAATCGACAGCACCTTTGTTTGAAGCCCTTCAATGATTCGGCTATGAAGACTTGGAGACTGGATGGCTATGGTCACTTATGTATTCGGCTTCAACTGAATTGAAAAGAGAGGGATAAGAACTTAGGGAGAATCGGCAATGGTGGACTTGGGGAGAAGAGGAATTCGATTTGACAAAAGAAGAAGAGAAAGAAGATGTTGCTTAGAGAATTCGGCAGAGAATGGGAAGGAAAAGGAAGAAGAATGAATGATAGCCTTAATCTCCTCCCCTTTTGCCGAAATTATCACCAAGAGAATCCCTTACTTGGCCATCACTTCTATTTTGATGGCTTTATCACCTTAATTTGAAAATAAAATTAAAGAATAAATCCTTATTTATCTCTTGACAATAATCTAAAATAAATCTATTATTTATCCACCCTTAGCCGAAATTTTAAGAGAGTTTAAACTCTTCTTCAAGTGCCTTGGTGCCGTCCATTACCTCCCCCTTGTGCCGAAAAAAATAAAAACTTTATTTTGCTTCCTAAGTGACTCGAACTCGAGACCCTTTTGCTCCTGCATGTGGCGTCACTTGCTAGGCCCTTAAGTGGCGCCTTGTAGCCATTTTACCAAGGCTATTTGTATGTCATATTTCACATACATTTTCTCTTAAGACCACCTTGCCTTAGTTTCCCCTTTTTAAACTTTAAACTTAACATTTTCTATGACATTTCCTTACATTTCCAAGTTTCCAAAAATGTTCACTTTCCTCTTTTAAACTTAACATTTCCAAAGCATTTCCTTACATTTCCAAGTTTCCAAAAATGTTCACTTTCCTCTTTTAAACTTAACATTTCCAAAGCATTTCCTTACATTTCCAAGTTTCCAAAAATGTTCACAATACATTCATAACACATAAGACATGCCATTTCGTATAATTAAATCAAAAATGCATAGGCCCATTTCGGGATGTTACAGTTCTACCCCCTTAAAATAATTTCGTCCTCGAAATTGCCTGGCTAAAATAAATGAGGGTATTGCTGTCGCATTGCCTCTTCTGGCTCCCACGAAGCTTCCTCCGATCTATGGTTGCGCCATAACACTTTGACTAGAGGAACTGAATTCCTCCGTAACATTTTCACGTCTCGTTCCAAGATCTGAATCGGCTCTTCCTCCTAGGATAAGTCTGGCCTTAGCTCCACCTCTTCAACCGGTACTACGTGAGATGGATCCGATCGATATCGATGTAGCATGGAAACATGGAATACGTCGTGCATCTGCTTCAACTCCGGTGGCAACTCTAACTGATATGCCACTGGTCCAACTCGCTTCAAGACCCGATAGAGCCCTATAAACCTTGGGCTTAACTTCCCTTTGCGACCAAACCTCATCACCTTCTTCCAAGGCGAGACTTTTAGAAACACTTGATCCCCCACTTCAACTCTATTTCCTTCCGTTTGAGGTCTGCGTACGACTTTTGTCTATCAGATGCCTCCTTCAACCATGCCCGAATTATCTCAACCTTCTCTTCAGATTCTGCCACTAACTCTGGACCCAAAACTCGACGTTCTCCTAACTCAGTCCAACACGTAGGAGTTTGACACTTCTGACCGTACAACGCTTCATACGGTGCCATCCGAATGCTAGCTTGATAGTTGTTGTTGTACGCAAACTTTGCTAAAGGCAAATACTCCTCCCAACTTCCTCTGAAGTCCATCACACAGCCCCTCAACATATCCTCTAACACTTGGATTACTCGTTCGGACTGCCCGTCCGACTGTGGATGAAAGGCCGTAGTGAAATCCAACTTAGTGCCTAAAGCTTGATAAAGTGCCTTCCAAAACCGAGACGTAAATCTTGGGTCTCTATCTAAAATAATTGACACCGGCACTCCATGCAACCTTACAATTTCCGCCACGTACAATCTTGCCAACTTCTGAAGAGAATAGTCGACTCTTACCGGAATGAAGTGCGCGGACTTGGTCAAACGGTCCACTATTACCCACACCGAGTCCTTCTTAGTAGGCGTAAGGGGAAGCCCACTAACGAAGTCCATGGTGATTCTCTCCCACTTCCACTGCGGAATCTCGATTGGCTGAAGTAATCCCTATGGAACTTGGTGTTCAGCTTTAACTTGCTGACACGTCAGACATTTTCCCACGAATTCAGTAACTTCCTGCTTAAGATCAGGCCACCAAAACTGTTCCCTTAGATCCCTGTACAACTTAGTGCCTCCGGGATGCATAGCATAAGGGCTACTATGAGCTTCCCGAAGAATCCTCCATCTTAGGTCCTTGTCCTTAGGCATACATACCTTTCCCTTGAAGCACAATACTCCCTCATCATTAACACCATAATCCTCTAACTCTCCGTTTCGTACTTGTTGTAACTTAACACTTAGATCCTCATCCACCAACTGACTTTCCTTTACCTCATTTTACCATGTTGGTTTGACTTGCCATTCTGCCAATAGGCTGCCATCATCATACAGACTCAAGTGTGCGACAACGCCCTCAGATCCGATACAACCTTCCGACTCAGGGCATCCGCCACTACATTTGTCTTGCCCGTATGATACTCTAACGAACAATCATAGTCCTTCAATAATTCTACCCACCTTCGCTGTCTCAAGTTTAACTCCTTCTGAGTCAACAAGTACTTGAGGCTCTTGTGGTCTGTGTAGATTACTGACTTTTCTCCATAAAGGTAGTGCCTCCAAACCTTAAGAGCGAAAACCACTGCTGCCAATTCCAAGTCATGGGTTGGGTAGTTAACCTCATGCGGCCTTAACTGTCGAGACGCATAGGCGACTACTTTTCCATCTTGCATTAGAACACAGCCTAATCCCGTATGCGAAGCGTCACAGTACACCACAAAATCCTTTCACCTCGGTGAATTAGAACTGGTGCCTCGGTCAAGACCCTCTTAAGCTTCTCGAAGCTCTCCTGTTGCTTATCCGTCCATACAAAGGGTACTTCTTTCCTTAACAACTTTGTCAAAGGCGCGGCTATTGACGAGAACCCCTCTACAAACCTTCTGTAATAGCCTGCCAAACCTAAGAAACTACGGATCTCAGCCATGGACCTAGGTGGTTTCCAATCCAACACTGCTTCGATCTTCCTAGGATCCACCCTTATTCCCTCTGCGGACACCACATGCCCTAAGAATGCAACCTCCCTAAGCCAAAATTCACACTTGCTGATTTTGGCATAGAGCTTCTTCTCCCTTAATACTTGTAACACTATCCGTAGGTGCTCATCGTGCTCTTCCTCTGACTTCGAGTATACCAAAATGTCGTCGATGAACACAACGACAAACCTATCCAAGTAAGGTTGAAAAACTCGGTTCATCATATCCATGAACGCGGCTGGGGCGTTCGTCAACCCAAACGGCATTACTACAAACTCCAAATGGCCGTACCTTGTCCTAAAGGCCGTTTTATGGATATCTGCCTCCTTCACTTTCAACTGATGATATCCAGACCTTAGATCGATCTTTGAAAATACGGCGGCCCCCTTAAGCTGATCGAACAAGTCGTCTATCCGTGGCAAAGGATACTTGTTCTTGATGGTCAACTTATTTAACTGACGATAATCTATGCACATTCGCATAGTTCCGTCCTTCTTCTTCACAAACAGGACCGGTGCTCCCCACGGAGACACACTGGGTCGAATAAACCCACGATCCAACAACTCTTGGATCTGAGCCTTGAGCTCCACCAACTCCTTTGGCGCCATTCGGTATGGAGCGATTGACACCGGAGTTGTTCCCGGTAGCAAGTCTATTCCAAATTCCACCACCCTATCTGGGGGTATTCCTGGTAGCTCTTCTGGAAAAACATCCACGAAGTCCCTTACCGTTCTAACTCCACTAATTCCCCCTTCTTTTGCGTCCACAGCACTAACGAAGGCCAGAAATGCCTTGCACCCTTTCCGGACCATTTTCTCCGCCTTTAACGCCGAAACTACATTAGACAGGTAATTTCTTCTTTCTCCTATCATAATGACCACCTCATCCTCCGGGGTCCTTAACTCCATTCGCTTAGCCGCACAATCCAACACAGCTCAATGCTCTACTAGCCAGTCCATGCCAAGAATAAGGTCGAATTCTCCGAAAGGGAGTTCCATTAAGTCAGTAGGAAATACTATGCCTTGGATTTCCAAGGGTACACTCCGAAAGATCTTATTCACCACTACAGTTTGACCTAGTGGGCTTACTACAGTCATCTCCCTATCAGAAAGTTCAGAGTCTAGGCCTAGTGTTTCCACTACACTACATGCAACATAGGAGTGAGTCGAGCCCACATCAATCAGAGCATAATAAGGTTTTCCAAATACAAGGAACGTCTGGGTTATGACGTCCGTGCGTCTCCATCCTCCCTCTCCGTGAATCGCATAAACCAAACCCGGTTGCCTTACCTCAGTATTAGCAGCACCTCTGCCCGGTGTTCCACGTCCTCTGCCAGCACCATTACCTCTATTATTCAGACCACGACCTCGCTGAGGCTGCTGTCCACCTCTACCGGCTTGATTAATATTCTGAGCTACCGGTCGATTTCCATCTGGTTTCATAGGACAATCCTTGATCATATGGTCCTTGGACCCACACCCGAAACATCCTCTTGTCTTCTTCCAACACTCTCCTAAGTGTCTCTTCCCACACTGATCACAAGTACGATACTGCCCTCCTGTAGCAGCTTGCTGACCTCGCGGCCTATCAACTCTAGACCTTTTATTTCCAAATGATCCTGATGATCCAAAGCCTCTTTTACTGCTGTTAGGTCAAAGTTACGCTTTGTAGAGTCCTTAATCCCTTCAGCTACCTTAGCTTTCTCTACTAAAGCAGAAAACTCCCGTTCCTGATGCGGAGCTATCAACAACCTCAGATCATCCCTTAGTCCATCCTCAAACTGGACACATCGTTCATGCTCCGTAGCCACTACTCCTCGAGCATATCGGCTCAACCTTAGAAATTCAGCTTCATACTCCTCTACAGACTTATTCCCTTGAACCAGCCCCAGAAAAGCCTTCCTCTGTTCATCAGTATACCTTGTGCCGACATACTTCTTTTGATATGCGGCCTTAACATACTCCGAGGTCAGATCCTCAGCCGTGGCACCATCACGAACTGTGAGCCACCATTGATACGCTTCATCGCGTAGCAATGCCACCATTCCTTTCAGTTTCTCCTCAGGGGTCAAATCAAGCTCATCCATAATTCGTTCAGTCGCCTCCAACCAATACTCAGCAGTACTGGGTGCCACACCCGATACTCCTCGGAACACCTCAGCTCCGTTGGCACGAAGTCACTTAGGTACCGACTTCTGAGCTCCCGAATTTCCTCCTGCACCAGCCACCAACTCAAGAACTCGCAGCATAGCCTGCGATACAGCATCGTCTCCTGTCTGATCCTACTGTTCAGCACCAATAGCTGGTGGTGGTGATGGTACCTCATTCTCAGATCCTTGACCCGATCTAACGGGTTCTGACAAGGTCATTTTACCTCTACCGCGTCCTCGTACGTTACGTCCACGTCCTCTCGAACTCATTTCTATCGTCGCGATCTGATTAAAAAGTTTGATGAATTAGTCCTTGTTTCACTTATTATTCGCAAAGAAATTTTATGAAAGAAGTTTAATAGTGGTTCTTTCAATCAATCAAAGTTCAAATCTTCTATCCTAATTCAGAGAAGTACATTCATTCAAACATTCATTCAGTGACATCCATTCCATAGTATCTCTCATACACATTCACTCTTCGGAAATTTCTGTCCGTTCCTATCCCAGGGTTATTTTCGTCATTTGTCCTACATGGGTATTTTCGTAATTTTCCAAAATCAAGGTATTTTGATATTTTGCAAATTAGGGTTTTTGAACATTTTATAAAGTAACATAATTTTGAATAAGGACTGTGGGTATTTTGGACATTTTATAAACCAAGGACATTTTTGTAATTTTACCATTAGGGGTATTTTAGTAATTTTGCAATTCAGAAATTGTTCGGAAAATTTTGTAAAAATTGTTCTCACAAATTAAAAAGGTAATTTTAAGAGTTTTTAAAACTCGGGTTTTTATAAAAACACGGCTAGTTCCCTTTCGGGTTTTAGTTATTGTTTAACCTATGACCGAGTCCTCTTGGTTAGGGTGAACCAGAAGCTACGCACTGCAGGATTCTGCGAAGAGGAGGTGAGTCACTAGGGGCTGCTAAGTACCAGTGCTCTTCCGGATCCAATCCTAGACATGCGCACGGGGTTGCCACACTCTAACTCGGCGACTAAGTCACAGGGTTGTTTAATTGGCATTTAAGTCTTATGTAAGTGTTGGGGAAAACTAGTCCTAGGGTTCAAGTACTTATCATGCTAATCTACGTTCCATTCCATTTCTACCCTTCTACACATCATAATATAATCCACACAATGGATAGAAGTACTTACACAGTGGACATCGGTCGGAGACTTAGGTGCCATGCCGAACAACCCGAAATTTCCACAAATTTCTTTTGGGCTAGATTTTGAAAACGTTTTGGGCCTTAACCCCAGGCCGAGAGTTTAAAACTTGGCTCTGATACCAAACTGAAACACCCCACACCCGGCCCACGAGCCTTGATCGGATCTGGTATGCTCCTCGACGTAAATCGATTCAAAATTCATGTGTTACTCTGATAAATAGTGTGTTTTGAAAGAAATATTGTTCTGGGTTGGGCTCGAGTGGAAAACAAATTCATTTTAATAATGGAAACCCTTTTAAATTTTTTTGGTGATAAAACATTTAGAGTGCATTTAAAATAAATTACTTAACCTTTGACTTAATAAAAATTTGTAAACATAAAAATAAATGTACAATAGTTCAATCGTGGGCCTTATTACATCAAAACAAACCCAAATAATTTAAGGTACTTAAATGAAATAAAATGTCCAAATAAAACTTCAAGTGAGCATGGCCACCACAAGTTACATCCGTCCCATCCATCACTTTGTCCATCACACAAACATGTTCCCTAACGGGGTGAGTCAACAGACTCAATGTGTAACCAACACTAAAATTTAATAGTCGGGCATACATTATCATATTACATTCACATTCACATAACAGATAGAAAAGTGATGCAACCCGAACCCAAACCTATATGCCATCCGCACACATCACCCGTACCATCCTGCACACCGTGGGGACTACTAAGTCAACCCTCCATCCGCTACACACCATCGAAGCGATCATTGCGATCGACGTGCTCATCGCCCTTATAAATATTTGTGGTCTTAGGTCACCACATTCAGATATCGTGGTCTTAGGTCACCACATTCAGATATCGTGGTCTTAGGTCACCACATTCAAATACCGTGGTCTTAGGTCACCACATTCAAATATCGTGGTCTTAGGTCACCACATTCACTTCCCCTTTTCAATAACCCATATGCCCCATATCATACATATTATGCATTAACATGCCAAATTTCACATTCTTATCACTTCTCACATGTTAAACATAACATATTTCATAATCCTAGTAGGAGTAGGAAACATACCTGGGTACTTTGTACCATTGTATGGTACCTTAACCATATTCACATTCTTATAAACATGCTAATATTAAATATTGCCATAAATCTTATTAAAAGATAGTGTGGGGTACACACCTGATTCGCTTCACAATTCACAGAAATCCCGAAATCTGATGTACTGCCTCAGATCTTTAACTTCCTACATTCGGCCATCACTTTAAAAATTTAATGAAGACCATTCGGCCATAAAACCAAATCCTATTAGGATTGTTATTACTCAAAACTTACCTTGGTGCCGATTGATGTGTAATAAAATACCGGAAACTTGTATTCTTCCCCTTTGAAATCGGCTAATCACTAGATCCCTTGTATCGGTTAGTTTTCGGTTAAAATAAATAGATCTAAGTACTTAAGATAGGGCCTTGGCCGAATCTGTGAGTACACTTACCTTGAAATTCTCAAATCCCGAAAAGTATCCCTTGCCTCAGATGTCTTTCGAAATTTCCATGGATTTATGTTAGATCAATTCCTATCATTTGAACACATTAAGAATGGCCTAAGGCTGAATGTCATCTTACCTTGAATCTTAAAAATCCCGAAAGATCTTTCCTTGATGTCGACAACACATAAATCTCGAAACCTCCCTTCCATAATTCGACCAAGATTGATAATAGAGATTAGTCCCTAAATTTTGGTAAGTCTAAAATATAAAAAATGGAAACCAAATTTGGATCTTACCCTTACTTGATGAAATCGACAGCACCTTTGTTTGAAGCCCTTCAATGATTCGGCTATGAAGACTTGGAGACTGGATGGCTATGGTCACTTATGTATTCGGCTTCAACTGAATTGAAAAGAGAGGGATAAGAACTTAGGGAGAATCGGCAATGGTGGACTTGGGGAGAAGAGGAATTCGGTTTGACAAAAGAAGAAGAGAAAGAAGATGTTGCTTAGAGAATTCGGCAGAGAATGGGAAGGAAAAGGAAGAAGAATGAATGATAGCCTTAATCTCCTCCCCTTTTGCTGAAATTATCACCAAGAGAATCCCTTACTTGGCCATCACTTCTATTTTGATGGCTTTATCACCTTAATTTGAAAATAAAATTAAAGAATAAATCCTTATTTATCTCTTGACAATAATCTAAAATAAATCTATTATTTATCCACCCTTAGCCGAAATTTTAAGAGAGTTTAAACTCTTCTTCAAGTGCCTTGGTGCCGTCCATTACCTCCCCCTTGTGCCGAAAAAAAAATAAAAACTTTATTTTGCTTCCTAAGTGACTCGAACTCGAGACCCTTTTGCTCCTGCATGTGGCGTCACTTGCTAGGCCCTTAAGTGGCGCCTTGTAGCCATTTTACCAAGGCTATTTGTATGTCATATTTCACATACATTTTCTCTTAAGACCACATTGCCTTAGTATCCCCTTTTTAAACTTTAAACTTAACATTTTCTATGACATTTCCTTACATTTCCAAGTTTCCAAAAATTTTCACTTTCCTCTTTTAAACTTAACATTTCCAAAGCATTTCCTTACATTTCCAAGTTTCCAAAAATGTTCACAATACATTCATAACACATAAGACATGCCATTTTGTATAATTAAATTAAAAATGCATAGGCCCATTTCGGGATGTTACACAACAATTCGAGCTGAAGTAGGTCATGTTCCAAATGTTACAAAATATGGGTCAATTTATTGGGATTCTTACTGAAGATCCACATCTTCATCTTCGGCTATTCATGGAAGTGAGTGACTCATTTAAACTAGTTTGGCTGACTGATGATGCCTTGTGACTAAGATTATTTCCATACTCCTTATGAGATAGAGCACGAGCGTGGTTGAACTCCCTACCGTCTGGTTCCATAATTACATGGCAAGAGTTGGTTGAACGTTTCTTAATGAAATATTTCCCTCCATCTTTAACTGCCAAGATCCGAAATGAAATCACTTCATTTCAGCAACTTGATGAAGAATCTTTATATGAGGCATGGGAGCGGTTCAAGGAGTTATTACGAAAGTGCCCTTATCACGGGATTCCTTACTGCGTTCAAATGGAGAATTTCTATATTGGTCTTAATACTCATACTAGATTGATGGTGGATGCTTCGGCAAATGGAGCCCTTCTTTCTATGTCTTATAACGATGCTTATGAGATTATTGAAAGAATTTCCATCAATAACTATCAGTGGCCAACCAACCGAGCAGCCTCAGAAAGACAAGCAGCAGGAGTACATAAAGCGGACACACTTGCTTCTTTGGCAGCCCAGGTATCCTTTATGTCTTCTATGCTTATGAACATAATTATTAATGGTTTCAATGGTAATCTGTCAGGTCAGCAGCCGAACCAGTTCAAGAATATTTCTTGTGAATACTGTGGAGATGGCCATTTCTTTGAAAATTGCCCATCAAATCAAGAGTCAAATTATTACATGGGAAATCAGAATTGGAATGGTCTGCAATCAAATTTTTACAACTCTTCATGGAAGAATCATCCAATTTCTCCATGGAGTAATCAATGGGAGGACCATAGCGACTCTATTATGCCATTTCGACCAAATTATCTGTCGAAATATTCTCAACAAGTGCAACAACCCCCACCAACTAAATCTTCAAGTGATCTTGAGAATCTGCTGAAGGCATACATAGCGAAGAATGATACCACTTTAAGAAATCTAGAGAATCAAATGGATCACCTAACCAATGAACTTCGAAATAAACCCCAAGGTATTTGGCCGAGTGACACATAAAATCAAAAAAATTTGGGCAAAGAACATTGCAAAGCAATCCCTTTGCCAAGTGGAAAGACATTGGAGCCCAAGGTGGTTGAGGTTCAAGATGACCCTGTTGTAGCTCAAGACAAAGAGGAAGTTCAACCAAGTGTTGAAACTCCTGTATCATGGAAGTCAGATTCAGTTATCCTTGATGAGGTGAACTCTAAACTAGTTAGTTCTGATTATCTAACACCTTTGTCAGATGCAGAAAAATTTCCACAGAAGAGTTGTCTGGTTAAAGCTAAGATATCACCATTACCATATCTTTAACGATTCCAGAAGCAATAACGAGATACTCGGATGAAAGAAATTTTTGATGACAAGGTGACTTTTGATGAATCCGATGCTACTAAATCCCTAGATGTAGTTGAAGACCGTTCTTCTATTTCCAAGATGGAATCGCTGGCTTCTACAGAGCTGGAGCTCAATTTTGTAGATTATCCTTTAGAATGTATTCTACTAGCGGATTCGCCAAGTGATGATGAAGACGAGGAATGTTTGGCTTTTTTAGAAGCTAAAATGAAGGGATTCACTCAGGAAGTTCCATTGGAATCATTAGAGTTATTATCTCGTACACACAACCAAAAGTGTTAATTGAAGAGCCAGTCGAATTGGAACTGAATACTTTGCCTCTTCATTTGTAATATGATTATTTGGGTTTAACTCTATTTTTACCTATCATGATTTTAGTTGAGTTCACCAAGAATGAAGAAGAAGAGTCATTTGTTGTTTTGGAAAAGCACAAGAAGGGTGTCGGATGGATTATTGCAAATATTTGAGTCACGGGTTGGATGATTTGTAGGAATTACAAGAAGTTAAACAAGACCACCAGGAAAGATCATTCAAGGTTTTCTTTCCCTAATAAGATGTTGGACAGATTTGATGGGGAAAAATATGATTTCTTCCTAGATTGTTATGGTTGGTATGAAAAATGGCCATTTGATACCACCATGGTCAATGACGATCCTGAATAAAATGGAGGGAGTTCTCTTTACTTTCTCTATCGTTATTTTATATTTTAAGTTTTTTTTTCTCATTTGAATAAAATGGTAGACTTAGATAAAATTTTCTTTTGTTCATTACATTAATTAAAACTCTGTCTAGGAGATTGGGACTTCAGCGGGACCATCTATGACCCCTCCAGTCTTTCCTGGGAGTTTAATGTAATGTAATTTTTCAAAAAAAAATATTTTTCTGAGTAGCCCAAAGAATTTAAGTATTTGTTTTGTTAAATAAAGGGTCAACTTTTAAAACAAGAGGTGGAAATCATAAATAAAAATGAACAAATTGCAAAGTACAAAGTGTGGCAATAGATATATACATGTCTAGGATTGGATCTAGAGAGAGCTTGGTACTTAAGCAGTCAAATTGACTCACCTCATCTTTTCTAGAATCCTACCTGGTGTATAGTATCTATTCACTTCTAACAATGAGGACTTTATTCATATTAAGTAGGAGGATCGAAAAATTGAAATTATTTCCTCTTAGAATAAATTTTTCTTTTAATTATGATTATGATATATTTTGTTCAAAATTTTGAAATTTTGTTAAGTATGCTAAACTTCAGTATGAATAAAATTCTATTATTTCAATAATTGCTATGTGATAAACCATAATTAACACATACTTTAACCCCATGCTTAGCTTACTTTTGGATGAATTTTGATTGAATTTGATGAATTCGATGCTCCTAATCTCTTAATTTCATGTTTTATACTCAGGAGAGCTTAGGGAGTCGAAAAGGACGAGAAACGGGCCAAAAAGGGGCAAAATGGGCCTACCTAGGAAATCAACACGGCCTGGGCCATGTGCCACGGCCGTGTGTCACGAGCAGGATTAACCACGGCCGAAGGAGTCCACCACGAGCGTGTCACACGGGCGTGTCCCTGCCGAAATCAGGATGAATTCTATTCAGAATAGGATACTTATGGGCCAAGTAAGCCATATCAAAGCCTATATAAACACCCTAGGGGGCAACCTAAAAAGAGAGCTCGACAGGACGTCGAATAGACGCCGAGTAGAAGGAGAAAATACTCCAAGACAGTCGTAGGGAATAGCTTAGGAGAAGGATCTCCATCAAGACTGAGGATCTCCCATTGAATTCTTTAGAAGTTTTTGGGTTTTCTTATGTTTTGTTGTTTTTCCTCTTTTTTGATGTTTCCTTCTATCAGTATGAACTAAATCCCTTAGATACCTAAGGGGATGAAACCTAAGATAGATCTTATTATTATTTTATTTATGAGATAAATACTTGTGCTTATTCTTAATTGTGAGTTCTTATTTTTTTTTGATAATTCAGGTTATTGATTCAAGTCGAATGTGCTTATTCAGTGGAGCAAAAGTCCCTGTCTAAGAGTAGATCAACACGATTAAGCGGAGTTGATTGCAACCCTAGAAATAGGGCGACGAAAATCTGCCGGATTAGGGTCAAACCTAATAAGGGAATCCATAGATCGAGTTAATGGGACAATAGGGGTTTTAATTAGAAAGAGATTTCAATTAATCAACCTAGAGTCAGTTGTTAGTAGCTTCGAAATAGGTATTAATATAATTTAGGGATTTCTACGGATTAAGCCAAGTGAATAAATCGCATGAATCAAAAGTAATAACTGAAGTCTAGGTGGATTCTTCCTTAGGTATTGCCTATCTCATATAAAAGTTGTTTAAAAGTATTTTCCCAATTTAGTCTCTGTCGCGTTCAAAGTTAGTTAAATTAGTTAGTAAATTTTAGATTAAAAATAAATCTCCTTAATTATTAGGCTAGATAATAAAAAGATAGTTAATACTAGTACTCTTGGTCCTTGAGGATATGATATTTCGGACTCACCACAGCTATACTACTGTTCGATAGGTGCGCTTGCCTTTGTCGAAATAATAGTTAGTTTCGAGCTCCATCAAGTTTTTGGCACCGTTGCCGGGGACTAAGATATCAGGAACCCTTAATTTTTATTACTTTAGCCATTTTATTTATTTGCAATTTATATTTATTTTATTTTTAACTTTGCTAATTTTTCTTTCATTTGCTTCTGGCAGGTAATTCTAGTTTATGACTAGGAGGAACCCGTCAGGACCCTTGATTTTTGACAGTGATATAGAAGGTACCGTTCGCAGAAATCGTAGGGAAATAAGGCGAAGCCTACAATACATAGATGAAGAGCAATAGGATGATACCAACACTACTAAAGAGATGGCTGATAACAATCCGCTACCTCCTGTGGTTGCCGCAAACCCGGTGAATCAAAATCCTGCTCCTCGTACTATGTATGATTATGCTAAACCTAATTTAATTGGAACTGAATCAAGTATTGTTAGACCTGCTATTGTTGCAAATAATTTTGAACTGAAACCTAACACTATACAGATGTTTCAACAGTTTGTTCAGTTTGATGGTTTGCAGGATGAGGATCCAAACAATCACTTGGCGAATTTTCTGGAATTCTATGACACTTTCAAAATTAATGGCGTTTCTGATGATGCCATTCTCCTTCGATTGTTTCCCTTCTCGTTGAGAAACAAAGCTAAACAGTGGTTGAACTCATTGCCATGAGGATCAATCACTACATGGGATCAAATGACCGAAATTTTTTTACTTAAATATTTTTCGCCGGTTAAAACAGCTAAGTTGAGGAATGATATCTCTTCTTTTGTTTAGATAGATTTAGATACACTTTACGATGCATGGGAGAGATACAAGGATTTACTAAGAAGGTGCCCTCACCATGGGTTACCTTTGTGGCTTCAGGTTCAAACCTTTTACAACGGTGTGAATGTAACACCCCAAACCCGGCCTAGACATTACGACCGGATCTAGCATGTCACATAGAAAGGTTGTTTAAAACTGCGCGTTCGTTTAAAAGTTTGTATTCTTTTTTGAAACTTCGAGCTTTGTTGTTTGTGAAATTCAGATTTTTTTTATTTTTATGGTTATCTTGTAAAAACGTTATAAATGTTATTCGCGAAAACATTGTTTATAATAGAAATCAGATCTAGTAATTTGCAGAAATATGATATTTTGAAAATAGTTAATGACGTTTTAAGAAAAACCCGGAGTTTAATCATTTATAGTTGAATATGACTGAAATGAAAGTTTAAAAGAAAAATTAAAGTCCAATGGCCTTATTACAAAATATTAAACCCAAATTAAAATAACCTTAAAATAAATAAAAAAACGAAATTTACTAAAGTTCGTGAGAAATACTCCGACGTATGGCCACCACAGAGTCCTCCGCAGCTCCAAATCCTCTAACGCTGGGGATCACCTGCAAGGTTAAAGCAGAGGGGTGAGTTACGAGAACTCACTGTGTAATCCCCTAATCGGTCATTAACTGGGCCTGAGCCCATACAGAAGCAGACTGGGCCGAAGCCCTATAAACATGATAAAGCAGATAATGCATGCAGCCCAACCTAATAATCCATCCGCTACACACCCCGCACCCATTGACACACAGTGGGGACCAAGTCAACCCACCCAGCCCAATACACCAATATGGCAGACAAGCTGCTAATCACAGAATTTGTGGCGGAGCCACCAAAATAACAGAATATACGTGGCATAGCCACTATACAGAATGTGGCAGAGCCACCAGAATCAGAATGTGGCAGAGCCACCAGAATACACTTCCTCCGATCATCAATATCCCAATCCCATGCAGAATGTCATGTATGCAAAGCACATATCAAAAATGATGTATGAAATAAATTACCATCATAACCAGTTAAACAGAATACACACAATCATACTAATCAACCCTTGAGGGTATAACAGAAATTTTACCCACCGAGGGTATTTCGGTAATTTACCCTCTAGGGGTATTTTGGTAATTTACCCTCCAGGGGTATTTTTGTAATTTACCCTCTAGGGGTATTTTGGTAATTTACCCTCCAGGGGTATTTCAGTAATTTTGTCAACCCATCAGAAGGGCTACAGTCGCCTCGAGCGACTCAATTATTCTAAACAGAGATAACAATGTGAATGGGCCTAAGGCCCATTCTCGACCCAAGTGGGCCCACACGCTCGTCTGGCCCATTTAGCCCAAATCTAGCCACAAATATATGATTCACCTAGACTAATTCAATATCTACTACACAATCATACAATTTATTCATATGGGCCCACGGGCCCATTGGGCCCACTCAGCCCAAAGCAGTCTAAACCCATGAGAACACTCATGATGGCCTCAACTATCGCGTCGAAGCTCCCACACGTGCACTCGCACGCTCGTGTGGCTACCATCGTTGTGTGACTGGCATTTCGACATTTGCCACTCTACAGCTAGAGTAGTGCAAAATACACACCTGATAGGAATCTGAAGTTAATCCGCACTCTGAACACTGTTCTGCGCAGAAGCCAACAATGATCGCACCCTTGACCCCCAAGGGGGTCTGTCGATCAACTTCGGTCACCAACACCGTGACCCAACGGCTAACCCAAACGAGCACGCCACAAAGCGAAGGGATAAGCCAAGAAAGGTGTAACTCCTCTCCTCATGGTTTGCTTTATTTAAAGCCAGCTTCTCATCTTCCCTCTTGCTAGCTTTCCGATGTGGGATCCCTCCTTCAACAGAGTTTAAATTAAACACAAACTTTGGTCGTCCAAACTTAGCAAAATAAATATCCCTTTTTGCTTGCGATGGGATTCGAACTCAGGCTCCCCTGTAACTTAATCCACGCTGCTAGCCACTAGGCCACAAGCTCCTCTTGTGTCTAAAATCATGCGCAACTAAATATAAGTCTATGGCCAACGTCTAAGTTCACTTAAAAAATAAATCAAAATGAAATGCAAGCGCCAAGACTTGAACCTTGGACCCCTTTGTTTCCTTGTGGCGTCATTCCCTTGTCTCCTATGTGGCATCATTTGCCACTAGACCACAACCCATTTTTTTCATTTTTCTCCTCATTTTATTCTTAAAGCCTACCTTCTAACTCCAAGGGTTTTATTCACCTAAAACCAAAATTTTTCCTAAAGCTCAGGTTTGATCCCGGGACTTCATGGAAGCCCCCTAACCTTCTAAAAATCACTCACCTAATAGGTCCAACTTGCTTTAGTTTCGTTCTCTAGGCCCAATGGGCCCGATTCTACTAGGCCCAAATTCGGGGCGTTACAGTGAACCCCTCAACTAGGCAGTTAATTGATTCAGCCATTGGTGGAACCCTAAATAACAAGACCCCTGAAATGGCTTATGAGTTTATAGAGGAGATGGCACTGAATAACTATCAGTGGCAAGTTATGAGGACAAAGCCAACAAAAGCCGCTAGTGTTTTCAACCTCGACGCAGAAACCATGCTATCAAATCAGGCAGAACTTCTTAATAAGAAAATTGATGGTTTGTGTGGTTCTTCGCAGGTACATCCAGTAACGTAGTGCGATAAAAATTGAGGAGGGACGAACAACACAGAATATCCGTCCTACAACCCTGGCACAGAAAGCGAACATATGAACTATATGGGTAATAATTCTAGACCTCAAAATAACCCTTATAATAACACTTACAATCCAGGTTGGAGGAACCACCCAAACTTCTCATGGGGTGGTCAAGGAAATCAAAGACAACAACCCCCTCCAGGCTTTCAACAGTGATCGTAGTGTCGAGAGTCTTAATATTTATATAATGAATGATCTAGCCTAGAAACTAACTATCACCACGATTGAGGCAAGTGCACCTATCGAACAGTAGTATAGCTTAGTGGCAAGACCGGATTGTCGAACCCAAAGGAACCAAAAGTACTAATACTGACTTTCTTTTTATTATTTAGCCTAAAGATTAAGGGATTTGTTGTTTATTCTAAAATTAACTGACTACTAAGCTAAAGACGCTAAGACACAGAGAATGAATTGGGGAAAATACTTGTGGGAAAAACCAATTGATTAAGACGATACCCAAGGGAAAATCCACCTAGACCTCACTTGTTATTTAACTCTGAACCAGACGATTTACTCACTTGACTTGATCCGTATGATTCCCTAATTTATATCAATACCTCTCTCGAGGCTACTAACGTCTAACCCTAGGTTGATTAATTGAAATCTCTTTCTAATTAAAACCCATAGGATTGCATTAACTCGACCTATGGACTCCCATATTAGGTTTGACCCTAATCCGACAGATTTTTGTCATCCTATCTCTAGGGTTGCGATAAACTCTCTGCTTAACTATGCTAGATCTACTCTTAAACAGGGAATATTCCTCCACTGCCTAAGCACATCAATACTTGAATCAATATCCTGAAATACCAAAACAAGAATTAAGAACACATAGTTAAGAACAAATCAAGTATTTATCATATAGTTCAGAAAATAATAACAAGATCCGTCTTAGGTTTCATCCCCCTCAGGTATCTGAAGGGTTTAGTTTATAATCATAAAAGAATACATCTCAGAAGAAAAGATAAAAAAAACATAAGAAAACCCTAAAACCCCCTGAAGGAATTGAAGGAGAGATCCTCCGTCTTGAGTATGATTTCGGCTTCTTAAGATGAATCAACTGGCTTTCTTCGAGTAAATCCCACAATTTTGACCTCTCTGGCTTGGCTCCTTGGCCTAGCTGGATGCCCCCTTCAAGGCTGGCATTTAGGGTGTTTATATAGGCTTTTGAAATGTCTTTCTTTGCCTCTAAGTACCCTATTCCGAGTGAAATTCCTCTTTGTCACGATAGGGACATACCCGTGCAACACGCCCGTGTGAATCGAATTCAGGCCGTGGTCGAGCCTGCTAAAGGGGCACGGCCGTGTGGCTACCTCCAAGCCGTGTTGATTTCCTACTTTGGCCCATTTGGTTCATTTTTAGCCCGTTTCTCGTTCTTTTCATCCTCTTATGCTTCTCTAAGTATAAAACATGAAATTAAAGGATTAGGAGCATTGAATTCCACAATTCAAAGGATAAATCATCCAAAAAGCATGCTAAATGTGGGATTAAAATATGTATATATTACGGTTTATCAAATACCCCCACACTTAAGCTTTTACTTTTCCTCAAGCAAAATTCTCAACCTACAATTTAAAATCGAATTTCCTCGATTCATAACCTTTATCAATAATGTTTCATCATAATTCATAGGTAATTTGTACATTGATAATTTAACCAGAAGGTTCCTAAAGATTCAAACAATCAAAGTCATAGTTTTTATAGTACGAAAAATAGGTGTTTCCTCTTACCTAAATAATTACCTTTAATTCAAAATCGACAAAAATTGACATCCTCACTAAAGATACACTCAAATCACTCGAAGTGTTTAAGGTTCAGGAAAAAGCACTCATAAGTCAAACATGAAAAGTTAATCCCATAGGCTTGCATGAAAATCAAATCTCCACCACTATAATATGAGATGATACACAAATCAAAAGGTTTTTAAAAAGGGTTGTAACGGGGCTAGGGCTAAAGGTGTGGATAAAGGCTGAATTAGAGGGTTAGAATCGAGATTGAATTGAAAAATTACCTAACTAGAAAGGCAGACTAATACTGAATAATTACATCAATTGAAAACTTAATACTAATAACATGAGCTTCTTCTAAAGATAATGAAATTAACAGTTTAAGCTCAAAGAACATAGAACTAATGAATATACCTCGGTTTTTTTAAGAACAAATCAAGTACAATAATATAGAATTTGATAACTGAAATAAAGGAAATAGTTAAGTAACCGATCAAATCAAATCTCGATATAAGGGTAGTCAAGAGAGATGGCGATAACAAATACAAAGTGGGTTTTGGGTTAATATTAATGGGTGAGTCAAGAATTGGGTTGTTAGTCTCAAAAGGGGTTCACTAGGGGTTAATTGTGAGGGTAGGCTTTTAGTGGAGTAAGTGGGTTAAAACCTAAGTGCCTTTATCATCTCTGTATATCAAATCAAAGGTGTGGTCTCGACATGTATAATCGAAGCAAGTTCTAGAATAACAAATCAATGTTGACACACTCATAATCAATAAAGTGAGCACGAAAAATGTATGCTCTAAGAGGCTCAAGATCTCACAAGAATTATGGGCTTTTGATATCAACATTGTAAATTTCAAATTTCAAGGTAATCATTAGATTCAGGTAAACAACCTAACAATTTTTTTTTTGAAAATAGACTCATCATGCTTGATTCTCTAGTCCCCTAAAGTTTAAATCATCACTGTAAAATTATTAATGACTTAATCCAAAACATATTAATGAAAATTATAAATCAAAGGAAATTTCATTCTAATAGTAATATGAGAAAATTTACTTAAGAACAAGACATAATTCAGGGTTTTGAGAATAATGCAAAAAGTTAGGCACTTTTAAGATTCACCCCCCACACTTGAGATGTACCTTGCCCTCAATGTACAAAGATAGATATAGATACAGAAAATCAAAAGATAGGGAGAGAAGTAAAATTTCCTGAATTTTGGATGGGTTTCTTGAGTTGGAAGTGTGGAAACTTGATTCAGAGGTGAAAGATAAGTTGGAGGAGGCGTCTCTAGTGGTGGTATGGTGGCTGCCCATAATCGCTGCGCTAGATGAAGAAATTGGGTAGCTCGTGAAGAAAAACCACGAAATAATGAGAAAATTTCAAAATAAACTAATTATGTATTTAAGGACAAGGAAGATAAAGAGAAGGAAAATAAAGGAGAAGAGGAAAGACATAGGTAAAATAAATGGACTCAAATGTCCTTGGCTTGGCGAGTAAATGAAGCAGCTGGCATGAACTTATGTGGCTCGGTCTCTCACGGTGAGACTGTGCTAGGGTCCTTCCGCTTCTTTGATATGGGTAAGGTGAAAATGGAGAGTTCGGGATAGGAGAATGAGAGGAAATAGAAAGGGGAAGGATGAAAAGGTATGGAAGAAAGGGAATGGGGAGTAGGTGGGAAAGGGAGAGGGGTGCTTTTTAAATAGAGGTTTCAGATCTGGTACATCCACACGCCCGTGTGTCGTGGCCGTGTTGCGTCGCACGGCCATATCACACGGTCGTGTGGTGGCTCGTTCATTTCTCCCATGCCTGTGTAGAGGGTTCCATGCCCATGCCTCTTTCTCAGTGTCGGCCACGGCCTCAAAGCACGGGCGTGTCTCATACCCGTGTGACTTCCTCAGTGTCGGTCATGGCCATGTCGCACGGCTGTGGCAATTTATAGCTGTCCGTGATCTGGGGATTTTTCATCCTTGGCTCGTACGACCTCTGCCATGCCAGTGTGTAAATCTGTGATGCCCACACGGTCACAGCCACGCCCGTGTGTAAGGCCATGTGGCACGGAAACCTATGCTTTATTTACTTTGGTTAGTCTTTAGTTAGGTACTAAAAATCAAAGATATGAAAATAAAAGGGGTTAGTGCTCGGGTTGCCTCCCGAGAAGTGCTTGTTTAAAGTCTTAAGCTAGACTCACCTCTCAGTCGCATAATCAGGGTGGTTTGAAGATTTGAACATCCTCTCTCATGCTATTAGTTCTACTATCATTATAAAGTTTGAGTCGAGTAGCGTTTACCTTAAAAGTGCCGAATTCAGAGTGAGTTACTTCGACCGTTCCGTATGGAAAGACATTGCGTACCTCAAAAGCGATTTCTTCATTTGTTTTAAGGTCTGAGAAGGCAATTCGAGGGTCTCCCTTATTCAACAATACCTAATCTCCTATCTTGAAGTGATTTGCCGTTCCTATAAGCTCGTCCGGGGGTTCCCTTGGTTTTGGTTCGTGTGATTTTGATTTCTCCTTGAAATGTGTCTTCCACTCGTCTAGTTCATCAATATAAAGCCTTCGATCCTCTTGAATTACTTCTTTGTTGTTATGATGTCTAGGATCTGGCTCAGTTGTGTGGTTCTGTGGTGCTTCCTGAAAAGAAGGTTTAACTGAATGGTCATTAATAAAATTAATTTTCTCACCTTGATTACTTGATGTCCTAGCCGAGTCAAGTGCCTGAAGACTGATTGATTCATCACCTACACAGAGTATGAGTTCACCTGTACCAACATCAATTTTAGTTCTAGCAGTTGCTAAAAAGGGTCTTCCTAAAATTAAAGGGATCGTATTGTCCTCATCCATGTCTAAAATGACAAAGTCTACTGGGAATACGAATTTATCAATTTTCACAAGTACATCTTCGATTATACCCCTAGGAATTCTAATAGTTTTATAAGCTAATTGAATGCTCATCCTAGTTTGTTTGGGTTTCCCTAGACCTAGCTATTTAAACATTTTATAAGGCATGGCATTGATGCTCGCCCCTAGATCTGCTAAAGCATTATCAATGGATAAACTACCAATTAAACAAGAAATTGTAAAACTCCCTGGATCTTTTAATTTCCGTGGTAGTTTGTTTTGTAGAATCGCTGAGCACACTGCGTTTAGCTCCACATACGATGCCTCATCTAGCCTCTGTTTGTTTTTCAAAAGCTCTTTTAAAAATTTCCTTGAATCTGGCATCTGCGAAAGAGCTTCGAGAAACGGTAAGTTAATATGTAATTTCTTTAAAAGTTTAACAAATTTACCGAATTGTTCGTCTGTGTTGTCTTTCTTCATCGCATAGGGATATGGTATACGAGGTTTGTACTCTTTAATTATCGGTTTTAGTTTTTCATGGTTCACCTCAACCTTACCTTCCTCTACCATATTCTCTTGCCTTAAATTTGGCTCATCTAACCCTACACAATCATGAGCTGTTATGGCTTGAATTTGCTCCTTTGGGTTAGTCTCAGTGTTGCTTGGTAGGCTTCCTCGCGGTCGTTCAGAGATCAGCTTAGCAAGTTGCCCTAACTGGTTCTCGATCCCTTGAATTGATGCTTGTTGATTTTTAAGTGTTGTCTCGGTGTTCTGGAAACGTGTTTCTGACATCGCTATGAATTTTGTCAGCATCTTCTCAAGGTTCGGCTTCTTCTCCTGTGGGTAAGGCTATTGTTGGAAGTTTGGAGGGGGTTGTTGTCTCTGATTTCCTTGACCACCCCATGAAAAATTGGGGTGGTTCCTCCAACCTGGATTATAAGTATTACTATGAGGGTTATTTTGAGATCTGAAATTCTTACCCACATAGTTCATTTGTTCGCCTTCCATGCCATGTCCGTAGGGTGGGTACTCAGGATTCGCCACACCTCCACTTGTTTTGCACTGCATTACCGGATGTACCTGCAAAGAACACAAATCATCAATCTTTTTGTTTAACATCTCTACTTGATTTGATAGCATGGTTACTGCGTCGAGGTTGAAAACTCCGGCTGCTTTTGTTGGCCTTGTCCTTGTGACTTGCCACTGATAGTTATTCAGTGACATCTCTTCTATAAACTCGTAGGCCGCTTCAGGAGTTTTGTTGTTCAGCGTTCTGCCGGTGGCTGAATCGATCAATTGCCTCGTTAAGGGGTTCACACTGTTGTAAAAGGTTTGAACCTGAAGCCATAAAGGTAGCCCATGGTGAGAGAACCTTCTAAACAAATCCTTGTATCTCTCACATGCATCATATAGTGTTTCTAGATCCATCTGCACAAAAGAAGAGATATCATTCCTCATCTTGGTCGTTTTGGCCGGTGGAAAATATTTTAATAAGAATTTTTTGATCATTTGATCCCATGTAGTGATTGACCCTCGTGGAAGAGAATTCAACCACTGTTTGGCTTTATTCCTCAAAGAAAAGGGAAACAACCGAAGACGGATGGCATCATCAGAAACGCCATTTATTTTGAAGGTATAACAGAATTCTAGAAAATTTGCTAAGTGTGTTAGGATCCTCATCCTGCAAACCATCAAACAAAACAAGCTATTGTATCATCTGTATAGTGTTAGGTTTCAATTCAAAATTATTTGCAGCAATAGCAGGTCTAACAATACTTGACTCAGTTCCTGTTAATTTAGGTTTAGCATAATCATACATAGTTCGAGGAGCATGATTTTTGGCCACCTCTGAAGGTAGCGTATTATTTTCAGCCATCTCTTCAGTGGTATTGGTTTCGTCTTCTTGCTCTTCCGCTATGTAGTTTAAGCTTCACCTTATTTCTCTATGATTTCTGCGAACGGTACCTTCAATATCACTATCGTAAATTAAGGGTCATGTCGGGTTCCTTCTAGTCATAAACTAGGGGTACTTGCTAGGAACAAAATAAAAGAAGAAAAATTAGCAAAGTTAAACACAAAATAAAAGTAAATCGTAAAAATAAAAATGGCTAAAGTAATAAAAATTAAGCGTTCTTAATATTTTAGTTCCTCGGCAACGGCGCCAAAAACTTGATCGTAGTGTCGAGAGTCTTAATATTTATATAATGAATGATCTAGCCTAGAAACTAACTATCACCATGATTGAGGCAAGTGCACCTATCGAACAGTGGTATAGCTTAGTGGCAAGACTGGATTGTCGAACCCAAAGGAACCAAAAGTACTAATACTGGCTTTCTTTTTATTATTTAGACTAAAGATTAAGGGATTTGTTGTTTATTCTAAAATTAACTGACTACTAAGCTAAAGACGCTAAGACACAGAATGAATTGGGGAAAATACTTGTGGGAAAAACCAATTGCTTAAGACGATACCCAAGGGAGAATCCACCTAGACCTCACTTGTTATTTAACTCTGAACCCGACGATTTATTCACTTGACTTGATCCGTAGGATTCCCTAATTTATATTAATACCTCTCTTGAGGCTACTAACGTCTAACCCTAGGTTGATTAATTGAAATCTCTTTCTAATTAAAACCCCTAGGATTGCATTAACTCGATCTATGGACTCCCATATTAGGTTTGACCCTAATCTGGCAGATTTTCATCATCCTATCTCTAGGGTTGTGATCAACTCTCCGCTTAACTATGCTAGATCTACTCTTAAACAGGGAATGTTCCTCTACTGCCTAAGCACATCAATACTTGAATCAATATCCTGAAATACCAAAACAATAATTAAGAACACATAGTTAAGAACATATCAAGTATTTATCATATAGTTCAGAAAACAATAACAAGATCCGTCTTACGTTTCATCCCCCTCAGGTATCTGAGGGGTTTAGTTCATAATCATAAAAGAATACATCTTAGAAGAAAAGATAAAACAAAACATAAGAAAACCCTAAAACCCCCTGAAAGAATTGAAGGAGAGATCCTCCGTCTTGAGTATGATTTTGGTATCTTGAGATGAATTAACTGGCTTTCTTCGAGTAAATCCCACAATTCTGACCTCTCTGACTTGGCTCCTTGGCCTAGCTGGACGCCCCCCTCAAGGTTGGCCTTTAGGGTGTTTATATAGGCTTTTGGAATGTCTTTCTTTGCCCCTAAGTACTCTATTCTGAGTGAAATTCGTCTTTGTCACGGTAGGGACACACCCGTGCAACACGCCCGTGTGAATCGAATTCAGGCCGTGGTCGAGCCTGCTAAAGGGGCACGACCATGTGGCTACCTCCAGGCCGTGTTGATTTCCTACCCTGGCCCATTTGGTCCGTTTTTAGCCTGTTTCTCGTTCTTTTCATCCTCCTATGCTTCCCTAAGTATAAAACATGAAATTAAAGGATTAGGAGCATCGAATTCAATAATTCAAAGGATAAATCATCCAAAAAGCATGCTATGTAACATCCCGAAATGGGCCTATGCATTTTTGATTTAATTATACGAAATGGCATGTCTTATGCGTTATGAATATATTGTGAACATTTTTGGAAACTTGGAAATGCAAGGAAATGATTTAGAAATGTTAAGTTTAAGAGTGGAAAGCGAACATTTTCGGAAACTTGGAAATGTAAGGAAATGTCATAGAAAATGTTAAGTTTAAAGTTTAAAAAGGGGAAACTAAGGCAAGGTGGTCTTAAGAGAAAATGTATGTGAAATATGACATACAAATAGCCTTGGTAAAATGGCTACAAGGCGCCACTTAAGGGCCTAGCAAGTGACGCCACATGCAGGAGCAAAAGGGTCTCGAGTTCGAGTCACTTAGGAAGTAAAATAAAGTTTTTATTTTTTTTTCGGCACAAGGGGGAGGTAATGGACGGCACCAAGGCACTTGAAGAAGAGTTTAAACTCTTCTAAAATTTTGGCTAAGGGTGGATAAATAATAGATTTATTTTAGATTATTGTCAAGAGATAAATAAGGATTTATTCTTTAATTTTATTTTCAAATTAAGGTGATAAAGCCATCAAAATAGAAGTGATGGCCAAGTAAGGGATTCTCTTGGTGATAATTTCGGCAAAAGGGGAGGAGATTAAGGCTATCATTCATTCTTCTTCCTTTTCCTTCCCATTCTCTGCCGAATTCTCTAAGCAATATCTTCTTTCTCTTCTTCTTTTGTCAAACCGAATTCCTCTTCTCCCCAAGTCCACCATTGCCGATTCTCCCTAAGTTCTTATCCCTCTCTTTTTAATTCAATTGAAGTGAATACATAAGTGACCATAGCCATCCAGTCTCCAAGTCTTCATAGCCGAATCATTGAAGGGCTTCAAACAAAGGTGCTGTCGATTTCATCAAGTAAGGGTAAGATCCAAATTTGGTTTCCATTCTTTATATTTTAGACTTACCGAAATTTAGGGACTAATCTCTATTATCAATCTTGGTCGAATTATGGAAGGGAGGTTTCGAGATTTATGTGTTGTCGACATCAAGGAAAGATCTTTCGGGATTTTTAAGATTCAAGGTAAGATGACATTCGGCCTTAGGCCATTCTTAATGTGTTCAAATGATAGGAATTAATCTAACATAAATCCATGGGAATTTCGAAAGACATCTGAGGCAAGGGATACTTTTCGGGATTTGAGAATTTCACGGTAAGTGTACTCACATATTCGGCCAAGGCCTTATCTTAAGTACTTAGATCTATTTGTTTTAACCGAAAACTAAACGATACAAGGGATCTAGTGATTAGCCGATTTCAAAGGGGAAGAATACAAGTTTCTTGTATTTGATTACACATCAATCGGCACCAAGGAAGTTAAAGATCTGAGGCAGTACATCGGATTTCGAGATTTCAGTGAATTGTTAAGCGAATCAGGTGTGTACCCCACACTAATCTTAATAGATTTATGGCTTTAACTTGATATATGTGTTAATATGAAAGTGTAAGAATGTGGCTAAGGTACCATGTTATGGTACAAAGTACTCAGGTACGTTTCCTACTCCTACTAGGATTATGAAATATGTTATGTTTAACATGTGATAAGTGATAAGAATGTGAAGTTTGGCATGTTAATGCATAATATGTATGATATGGGGCATATGGGTTAGTGAAAAGGGGAAGTGAATGTGGTGACCTAAGACCACGGTATTTGAATGTGGTGACCTAAGACCACGATATCTGAATGTGGTGACCTAAGACCACGATATCTGAATGTGGTGACCTAATACCACAAATATTTATAAGGGCGATGAGCACGTCGACTGCAGCGACTGCCTTCGATGGTGTGTAGCGGATGGAGGGTTGACTTAGTAGTCCCCACGGTGTGCAGGATGGTACGAGTGATGTGTAGCGGATGGCATATAGGTTTCGGTTCGGGTTGCATCACTTTTCTATCTGTTATGTGAATGTGAATGTAATATGATAATGTATGCCTGACTATTAAATTTTAGTGTTGGTTACACATTGAGTCTGTTGACTCACCCGTTGTGGGAACATGTTTGTGTGATGGATGTGATGGGCCGACTGCGAAACTTGTGGTGGCCATGCTCACCTTGAAGTTTATTTTATTTAGACATTTTATTTCATTTAAGTACTTTAAATTATTTGGGTTTGTTTTTATGTAATAAGGCCACAATTGAACTATTTTACATATATTTTTATGTTTACAAATTTTTATTAAGTCAAAGGTTAAGTAATTTATTTTAAATGTTCTCTAAATGTTTATCACCTAAAAATTTAAAAAGGGTTTCCATTATTAAAACGAATTTGTTTTCTACTCGAGCCCAACCCAAAACAATATTTCTTCCAAAACACACTATTTATCAGAGTAACACATGAATTTTGAACTGGTTTACATCGAGGAGCATACCAAATCCGGTCAAGGCTCGTGGGCCGGGTGTGGGGTGTTTCGATTTGGTATCGAGCCCGCTTTTAAACTCTCGGCACAGGGTTAAGGCCCAAAACGTTTTCAAAATCTAGCCCAAAAGAAATTTGTGGAAATTTTCAGGTTGTTCTGGCATGGCACCTAAGTCTCTGACCCGAAGTCCGCCAGGTAAGTACCCTAAACCATTGTGTGATATACATGTGGCCTTTATGGGCTTTATGGGATGTAGACTAGTTTAAATAGACTCTGATGGACTATAGGCTTAGTTTAAACCATTTCTTAAATTTTCATAAGACTTAATTTCACTAAACAAACCCGTTAATGAGCCGCAATACTAGGGTGTGGTAACCGTCATACGCATGTCTAGGATTGGATCCAGAAGAGCTTGGTATTTACGCAGTCCTAGTGACTCACCTCCTCTTCGCTGGAATCCTACCTGGTGGGTAGTGACTGTTCACCTTAGTCGAGTTAGGGTGTAGTAATAGGCGACGCATGCCTAGGAGTGGATTCAGGAGAGCTTGGTATTTAAGCGGTCTTAGCGACTCACCTCCTCTTGTTGGAATCCTACAGTGCGTGGTGACTATTCACCCTAGTTATGAGGACTCGTTGATGGGCTAAACCCTATAATTAAAACCCGAAAGGGACCAAATACCCTAGTTTGAAAAAAAAAAATTTACCAAAATACCCCGGATTTCAAAATTACCGAAATACCCTTATTTCATAAAATCACCAAGGAACCACAATTGAAAAATTTATGAAATTACCCCCGATTTACAAAATTTTTAAATTGACCCGATTTATTACCAAAATACCCACAGTAGGTGAAATGACGAAAATACCCTGGATAGGAATAAGACGAAAATGTTTGAATGATGAATGTGTGTTGAATGAATGTGCTACTTTAAATTAGGATAGAAGACTTGAAACTTCGATCGATCGAAAGAACTACTTCTAAACTTCTTTCATAAAATTTCTTCGCGGATAATTAGTGGAACAAAATACTAATGCATAAAAATTTCTTAATCAGTTAAAAAGCGCGATCGTAGACATGAGTTCTAGGGGCGTGGTCGTAATGTGCAAGGGCGTGGTAGAGCGCGAATGATGGCCGTGACGGAACCCGTTAGATCGGGTCAAGGGTCCGACAATGAGATACCACCGCCAACACCACCCCACCGTTGGTGTTGAGCAAAGCAAGCTCGACGAGGATGATCTTTGTGTCACCGGTCCATCTTGCGAGTTCTTGAGTTGGTGGTCGTGCAGTGGGGAAATTCGGGAACTCGAAAGTCGGTACTGGCGACTCGCGTGCCAGAGCCGAGGTGTTCCGTGGTGTATCCGGCGTGGCACCCAGTACAGTTGAGTACTGGTTGGAGGCAACCGAGCGCATTATGGATGAGCTCGATCTGACCCCTGAGGAGAAAGTGAAAGGAATGGTGGAACTACTACGCGATGAAGCGTATCAATGGTGGTTAACCGTGCGGGATGGTGTCGTAGCTGAGGATCTTACATGGGATTATGTGAAGGGGGCATACCAGAAGAAGTACATCGGCACTCATTACATAGATGCTCAAAGAAAGGCATTCTTAGGGTTGGTTCAAGGGAGCAAATCTGTGGCGGAGTACGAGGCTAAATTCTTAAGGCTGAGTCGGTATGCTCGAGGGATAGTGGCTACGGAGCATGAACGGTGTGTCCGGTTTGAGGACGGGCTTAGGGATGACCTAAGGTTGTTGATAGGTCCGCAGCAGGAGTGGGAATTTGCTGTGCTAGTAGAGAAGGCTAAGGTAGCCGAAGGAGTTAAGGACTCTGTAAGGCAGAACTCTGATCGGAATAGGCAGAAAAGAGGAGTTGGACCAGCTGGGTCATCTGGAAATGCGTAGAAGAGGCCTAGAATTGATGGGTCGCGAGGTCAGCAAGTTGCTACTGGAGGGCAGTATCGTACTTGTGATGAGTGTGGGAAAAAGCACTTAGGAGAGTGTAGGAAGAAAACGGGAGGATGGTTTAAGTGTGGGTCTAAGGACCACATGATTAAGGACTGTCCGATAAAAATAGACGGGGGCCGACCAACAGGGCAGAATGGTAATTAGGCTGGTAGAGGTGGACAGCAGCCTCAGTGAGGTCATGGTCCGAATGGCAGAGGTAATGGTTTTGGAAGAGGACGTGGAACACCTGGCAGAGGTGTTGGTAATGCAGAGGCAAGACAGCCAGGTCTAGTGTATGCGGTTCGTCGAAGAGAGGACGGAGACGCACCGGACATCATAACCGGTACGTTCCTTATATCTGGCAAGCCTTATTTTGCTTTGATTGATGTGGGCTCGACCCATTCCTATGTTGCAAGTAGTGTAGTTGAAACACTAGGCATAGCCTCTGAACTATCTGATAGGGAGATGACTGTAGTGAGCCCACTAGGTCAAACTGTAGTGGTGAATAAGATCTTTCGGAGTGTACCTCTAGAAATTCAGGGAGTGATATTTTTTGCCGACTTAATGGAACTACTCTTCAGAGAATTCAATCTCATACTTGGCATGGACTGGCTAGTGGAACACCGAGCTATATTGGATTGTGCAGCTAAACGAATAGAGTTAAAGACGCCGGAGGATGAGGCGATAATTATGATAGGAGAAAGAAGAAACTACTTGTCTAACGTAGTCTCTGCCTTAAAGGCTGATAAAATGGTTCGGAAAGGGTGCAAGACATTTCTGACTTTTGTTAGGGCGTTGGATGCCAAAGAAGAGGGAGTTAGTGGAGTTAGAACAGTGAAGGAGTTTGTGGATGTCTTTCCGGAGGATTTACCTGGAATACCCCGGACAGGGAGGTGGAGTTTGGAATTGACTTGTTTGCTGGGAACGACGCCAAGTATCTATCGCTCCGTATAGAATGGCACCGAAGGAGTTGGTTGAGCTCAAGGCTCAAATCCAAGAGTTGTTTGATCGTGGGTTCATTCAACCCAAGCAGTGTCTCCAATGGGGAGCACCGGTCTTGTTTGTGAAGAAGAAAGATGGGACTATGCGTATGTGCATAGATTATCGTCGGTGAATAATAAGTGACCATCAAGAACAAGTACCCTTTGCCAAGGATAGACGACTTGTTCGATCGACCTTAGAGGCGGTGGGTATTCTCGAAGATAGATTTAAGGTCCGGATATCATCGACTTAAGGTGAAGGAAGCAGATATCCATAAGACAGCCTTTTGAACAAGATACGGACACTATGAGTTCGTAGTAATGCCGTTTGGGTTGACGAACGCCCCAGCCACGTTCATGGATATGATGAACCGGGTTTTTCAACCCTACTTGGATCGGTTCATCGTTGTGTTCATTAACGATATCCTAGTATACTCCAAGTCTGAGGAAGAACATGACGAGCATCTCCGGAAAGTGTTGCAAGTGTTAAGGGAGAAGAAGCTATATGCAAAATTCAGCAAGTGCGAGTTTTGGCTTAAGGAGGTTGCATTCTTAGGGCATGTAGTGTCTGCAGAAGGGATAAGGGTGGATCCTAGGAAGATCGAAGCAGTGCTGGATTGGAAACCACCTAAGTCTGTGGCTGAGATTCGAAGTTTCTTGGGATTGGCAGGCTACTACAGAAGGTTTGTGGAAGGATTTTCTTCAATAGCCGCACCGTTGACAAAGTTGTTGAGAAAGGAGGTACCTTTCATTTGGACAGATAGGCAACAGGAGAGCTTTGAGAAGCTTAAGAGAGTTTTGACTGAAGCTCCGATTTTGATTCAGCCAGAGGCAGGAAAGGACTTTGTGGTGTACTGTGATGCTTCTCACACATGATTAGGATGTGTTCTAATGCAGGACGGGAAGGTTGTAGCTTATGCGTCTCGACAACTGAGGCCACACGAGGTTAACTACCCGACGCATGACTTGGAACTGGCGGCAGTGGTCTTTGCTCTTAAGGTGTGGAGGCACTACCTTTATGGAGAAAAGTCAGTGATCTACACTGGACCACAAGAGTCTTAAGTATCTGTTGACTCGAAGGAGCCGAGCTTGAGACAATGAAGGTGGGTGGAATTATTGAAGGATTATGATTGTTCCATAGAGTATCATCCGGCAAAGCGAATGTAGTGGCGGATGCCTTAAGTCGAGAAAGTGGTGTCGATCCGAGGGCAATGTTTGCACATCTTAGCTTGTATGATGATGGAAGTTTATTGGCGAGTTGCAAGTCAAACCGACATGGTTGAATGAGGTGAAGGAAAGTCGATTAATGGATGAGGACTTAAGTGCTAAGTTGCGGCAAGTGCGAATGGAGAGTTGGAAGATTATGGTATTAATAACGAAGGAGTGTTGTGTTTTAAGGGTAAGGTCCGTATGCCAAGAACAAGGAGTTAAGGCGGAGGATTCTTGAGAAGCGCATGATAGCCCCTATGCTATGCATCCCGGAGGTACTAAATTGTCTGAGGATCTAAGGAACAGCTTTGGTGGCACATTACGAAGAAGGAAGTTCTGATTTGTCGGCAAGTGCTTAACGTGTCGACAAGTTAAGGCCGAACACCAAATTCCGTCGATTGGTTCAACCGATAATGATTCCGCAGTGGAAGTGGGAGAGAATTACCATGGACTTCGTTAGTGGGTTTCCCCTTACGCTTACTAAGAAGGACTCGGTATGGGTGATAGTAGACCGGTTGACCAAGTCCGCGCACTTCATTCCGGTAAGAGTTGATTATTCTTTGCAGAAGTTAGCAAAGTTATATGTGGCGGAAATTGTGAGGTTGCATGGAGTGCCAGTGTCAATTATCTCAGATAGGGATCCAAGGTTTACGTCTCATTTTTGGAAGGCTCTACATCAAGCTTTAGGCACTAAATTGGATTTCACTACGGCCTTTCATCCACAGTCGGACGGGCAGTCCGAACGAGTAATCCAAGTGTTAGAGGATATGTTGAGGGGCTGTGTGATGGACTTCAGAGGAAGTTGGGAGGAGTATTTGCCTTTAGCAGAGTTTGCGTACAACAACAACTATCAAGCCAGCATTCGGATGGCACCGTATGAAGTGTTGTACGGTCGGAAGTGTCAAACTCCTACGTGTTGGACTGAGTTAGGAGAACGTCGAGTTTTGGGTCCAGAGTTAGTGGCAGAATCTGAAGAGAAGGTTGAGACAATTCGGGCACGGTTGAAGGAAGCATCTGATAGATAAAAGTCGTACGGGAACCTTAAACGGAAGGAAATAGAGTTTGAAGTGGGGACCAAGTGTTTCTGAAAGTCTCGCCTTGGAAGAAGGTGATGAGGTTTGGTCACAAAGGGAAGTTAAGCCCAAGGTTTATAGGGCCCTATCGGGTGTTGAAGCGAGTTGGACCAGTGGCATAACAGTTAGAGTTGCCACCGGAGTTGAAGAAGATGCACGACGTATTCCATGTTTCCATGCTACGTCGATATTGATCGGATCCATCTCACGTAGTACCGGTTGAAGAGGTGGAGCTAAGGCCAGACTTATCCTACGAGGAAGAGCCGATTCAGATCTTGGAACGAGACGTGAAAATGTTAAGGAGGAAGTCAGTTCCTCTAGTCAAAGTGTTATGGTGCAACCATGGATCGGAGGAAGCTTCGTGGGAGCCAGAAGAGGTAATGTGGCAGCAATACCCTCATTTATTTTAGTCAGGCAATTTCGAGGACGAAATTATTTTAAGGGGGTAGAACTGTAACATCCCGAAATGGGCCTATGCATTTTTGATTTAATTATACGAAATGGCATGTCTTATGCGTTATGAATATATTGTGAACATTTTTGGAAACTTGGAAATGCAAGGAAATGATTTAGAAATGTTAAGTTTAAAAGAGGAAAGCGAACATTTTTGGAAACTTGGAAATGTAAGGAAATGTCATAGAAAATGTTAAGTCTAAAGTTTAAAAAGGGGAAACTAAGGCAAGATGGTCTTAAGAGAAAATGTATGTGAAATATGACATACAAATAGCCTTGGTAAAATGGCTACAAGGCGCCACTTAAGGGCCTAGCAAGTGACGCCACATGCAGGAGCAAAAGGGTCTCGAGTTCGAGTCACTTAGGAAGCAAAATAAAGTTTTAATTTTTTTTGGCACAAAGGGGAGGTAATGGACGGCACCAAGGCACTTGAAGAAGAGTTTAAACTCTTCTAAAATTTCGGCTAAGGGTGGATAAATAATAGATTTATTTTAGATTATTGTCAAGAGATAAATAAGGATTTATTCTTTAATTTTATTTTCAAATTAAGGTGATAAAGCCATCAAAATAGAAGTGATGGCCAAGTAAGGGATTCTCTTGGTGATAATTTCTGCAAAAGGGGAGGAGATTAAGGCTATCATTCATTCTTCTTCCTTTTCCTTCCCATTCTCTGCCGAATTCTCTAAGCAACATCTTCTTTCTCTTCTTCTTTTGTCAAACCGAATTCCTCTTCTCCCCAAGTCCACCATTTCCGATTCTCCCTAAGTTCTTATCCCTCTCTTTTCAATTCAGTTGAAGCCGAATACATAAGTGACCATAGCCATCCAGTCTCCAAGTCTTCATAGCCGAATCATTGAAGGGCTTCAAACAAAGGTTCTGTCCATTTCATCAAGTAAGGGTAAGATCCAAATTTGGTTTCCATTCTTTATATTTTAGACTTACCGAAATTTAGGGACTAATCTCTATTATCAATCTTGGTCGAATTATGGAAGGGAGGTTTCGGGATTTATGTGTTGTCGACATCAAGGAAAGATCTTTCGGGATTTTTAAGATTCAAGGTAAGATGACATTCAGCCTTAGGCCATTCTTAATGTGTTCAAATGATAGGAATTGATCTAACATAAATCCATGGGAATTTCGACAGACATCTGAGGCAAGGGATACTTTTCGGGATTTGAGAATTTCAAGGTAAGTGTACTCACATATTCGGCAAAGGCCCTATCTTAAGTACTTAGATCTATTTGTTTTAACCAAAAACTAACCGATATAAGGGATCTAGTGATTAGCCGATTTCAAAGGGTAAGAATACAAGTTTCTGGTATTTGATTACACATCAATCGGCACCAAGGAAGTTAAAGATCTGAGGCAGTACATCGGATTTCGGGATTTCAGTGAATTGTTAAGCGAATCAGGTGTGTACCCCACACTAATCTTAATAGATTTATGGCTTTAACTTGATATATGTGTTAATATGAAAGTGTAAGAATGTGGCTAAGGTACCATGTTATGGTACAAAGTACTCAGGTACGTTTCCTACTCCTACTAGGATTATGAAATATGTTATGTTTAACATGTGATAAGTGATAAGAATGTGAAGTTTGGCATGTTAATGCATAATATGTATGATATGGGGCATATGGGTTATTGAAAAGGGGAAGTGAATGTGGTGACCTAAGACCACGGTATTTAAATGTGGTGACCTAAGACCACGATATCTTAATGTGGTGACCTAAGACCACGATATCTGAATGTGGTGACCTAAGACCACAAATATTTATAAGGGCGATGAGCACGTCGACTGCAGCGACTGCCTTCGATGGTGTGTAGCGGATGGAGGGTTGACTTAGTAGTCCCCACGGTGTGCAGGATGGTACGGGTGATGTGTAGCGGATGGCATATAGGTTTGGGTTCGGGTTGCATCACTTTTCTATCTGTTATGTGAATGTGAATGTAATATGATAATGTATGCCTGATTATTAAATTTTAGTGTTGGTTACACATTGAGTCGTTTGACTCACCCGCTGTGGGAACATGTTTGGTGATGGACAAGTGATGGGCCGGGACGGCGAGAACTTGTGGTGGCCATGCTCGACTTGAAGTTTATTTTATTTGGACATTTTATTTCATTTAAGTACTTTAAATTATTTGGGTTTGTTTTGATGTAATAAGGCCACAATTGAACTATTTTACGTTTATTTTTATGTTTACAAATTTTTATTAAGTCAAAGGTTAAGTAATTTATTTTAAATGTACTCTAAATGTTTATCACCTAAAAATTTAAAAAGGGTTTCCATTATTAAAACGAATTTGTTTTCTACTCGAGCCCAACCCAAAACAATATTTCTTTCAAAACACACTATTTATCAGAGTAACACATGAATTTTGAACCGGTTTACGTCGAGGAGCATACCAGATCCGGTCAAGGCTCGTGGGCCGGGTGTGGGGTGTTTCATGCTAAATGTGGGATTAAAATATGTATAAATTACGGTTTATCAAACAACAACCCTACCCACAAGAGAAAAATCCGAGCCTTAAAGAGATGCTAACAAAGTTCATCACGATGTCAGAAACCCATTTCCAAAACACCGAAACAGCACTCAAAAATCAGCAAGCATCGATTCAAGGGCTCGAGAACCAAATAGGTCAGCTTGCTAAGCTGATCTCAAAACGACCACAAAGAAACTTAACAAGCAACACTGAAACTAACCCAAAGGAGCAAATTCACGCCATTACTGTTCACGATAGTGAAGGGTTAGATGAATCGAAATTGAGGCAAGGGAATGTGGTAGATGAGGGTAAGGCTGAGGTAAGCCATGATAAACCAAAACTGATAATTACAGAGTACCAACCTCGTGTGCCATACCCCAATGCAATAAAGAAAGACCACACAGAGGAACAATTCGGTAAATTTCTTTAACTTCTAAAGAAATTACATATTAACTTACCGTTTCTTGAAGCTCTTTTGCAGATGCCAAATTCAAGGAAATTTTTAAAAGAGCTTTCGACAAACAAACGGAAGTTAGACGATACGTCGCATGTAGAGCTAAACGCAGTGTGCTCAGCAATTCTACAAAATAAACTACCACGAAAGTTAAAAGATCCAGGGAGTTTTACAATTCCGTGCTTAATTGGTAGTTTATCTGTTAATAATGCTTTAGCTGATTTAGGGGCAAGCATCAATGTTATGCCTTATAAAATGTTTAAACAGATAGGTCTTGGGAAACCCAAACAAACTAGGATGAGCATTCAATTAGCTGATAAAACTATTAGAATTCCTAGGGGTATAATCGAAGATGTACTAGTAAAAATTGATAATTTCATATTCCCAGTAGACTTTGTTGTTTTAGACATGGATGAGGACAACAATGTTCCTTTAATTTTAAGAAGACCCTTTTTAGCAACTGCCAAAACTAAAATTGATGTTGGCACAGGTGAGCCCACATTTCGTGTAGGTGACGAAACGATCACTCTTCAGGCTCTTGACTCGGCAAGGACATCGAGTAAAAAAGGTGAAAACATAAATTCTATTAATGACCATTTGGTTCAGCCTTCTTTTCAGGAAGCACCACAAAATTATACATCTGATCCACATTCTAGACCTTGTGCCAACAAGGAAATAACTCATGAGGAACGAAGGCTTCAGATCGATGAACTAGACGAGTGGAAGACACATTTCAAGGAGAAACTAAAAACACACAAAGCAAAAACGAGGCAACTCCATGTCAAACTTAAAGATGGGACATACCAATTTCAGATCGGGGATCAGGTATTGTTGGATAAGAAAGACCCTCGAATCGCCATTTCAAACCTTAAAGAAGAGATCCCTTTCATGGTACTAAATGTCTTCCCATACGAAACAGTCGAGGTAACTAATCCTAAGTTCGGCACTTTTAAGGTAAACACCACTCGACTCAAACTATATATCGATAATCGAATTGATAGCAGGAGAGAGGAGTGTCAACTCCTCGACCCACCATGAGGTATGCGAATGAGAGGTAAGTCCAGCTTAAGACTTTAAACGAGCGCTTCTCGGGAGGCAACCCGAGCACTAACCCCTTTAATTTTTATATTTTTTATTTTTAGCACCTAACTCAAAACTAACAAAATTAATGAAGCGCAATTTTCCCTACCACACGGCCTTGCACACGGGCGTGGCCATGGCCGTGTGGACACCACGGATTTTCACACCAGCGTGGCAGAGATCATACGAACCAAGGACAAAAAATCCACAAACCACGGGCGGTGATAAAATACCACGGCCGTGCGATATGGCTGTGGCCGACACTGAGAAAGCTACACGGGCGTGGAAACCTCTACACAGACGTGGGAGAAATGAACAAGCCACCACACGGTCGTGCGATATTGCCGTGTGACTTAACACGCCCACAGCACACGTGTAACATCCTAAATTTTTTGGCCTATGCGTTTAATGGGTGGATATGTTTAATGTGTTAATTTAAGTGTTAGGGGTCCAAATTGGGCTCAGGCTTAGGTAGAGGCCTTGATTAAAATTATCTGTTTGGGCATTATAGGGTTTAAAAGGTAGTATCTATGTTTAAAATACCAAAGTGGGCTTGTGGCCCAATCTTAGGAGGTGACACCACACAAGGGAGTAAAGGGCCCAAATTTAAGTTTCATGGAGCCCAATTCTTTAATTTAAGTTAGCTAAATTTTGGGCATTAGGATTAGGTGGAGTGGATGGCAACAAGGCTAAAATTTAGGGGTTTTAATGTTTAAAATATGTGGATAATAAGCGGATAAAGGCTATTATTTAAGAATTTATTTTATGTGGATAATAAGCGGATAGAGGCTAAAATTTAGGGATTTTAATGATTAAATTATGTGGATAATATGCTTTGATAAAGGAGGAGGAGTTAGAGATAATTAAGTCTCTTTTAGATGAGCTAGTAGATTAAGATTAAGGAGAAAAGATAGGATTTATCTGCAAGGTTAGGTAAGTGCTTAGAAATTTCTATAAATAGGGGATATCTCATTGATTCTGGCATTTAAACCCTAATTTCCTCTTCATTCTTTGTGCCAAAATTCTTAGCCTTTCCTCTACAATTTCTTTTCTTCAATTTCTTCAAAAGCCAAAACCTCTCCTCTCACTCTCTTCTCCATTTTTTTCTCTTGAGCCGATTTCTCTAAAAAGCCGAAATCTCCATAGTTTTTCTCTACTCATCCCATTTGTGAGAATAGTTCTATTCTTCCAGCATTTAATCTTTTCCTTTGGCATTGCCGAATCTTCTCTCTAGTGCTAGCCAAATCCCCATGTTAAGGTAAGCGTCGACTTCAGTTAAGCTCTCATGTTCTATTTCGGTTTTTAAAAGGCAAAAGTCGAAAAGCTAATAGTTTAATGGTTCTATGTTGGGCGGCATTTCGGGATTTGAAGGAAACTTGGTCGTCTAGATCTAAAAGCCAAAAATCGTTAGTCTCTAATTTTGGGATTTCAAGGTAAGGAGATCTATTGATTTTAGTGTGAAAATTTGGGATTTACTAACCTTTGGCCGATTATAGGGGAGGTCAATTTTCGTGATTTTCCGGCTTTTGGTTGAACCAAGTTATAAATCCAGATAGCAAGGATACCGACTAAGAGTTTAGTACTTCGCGACAACAGGTGTATAATCCTTCCCCACCATCTAGATCTGATTATTAATGTATGCTCATAAGTTTATATGTTGTGATAAATACTGATATCTCGGTTTAATGTTGGAAACCCGAAAAGGGTGAAGTAAATCACCAGGTCAGTGAATGTTTGACTTTATATGATAAAAGCATATTGATTTTATGACTGCATGGGTTGGGTTGATGAAAGGAGGAAGTTATACGTTTTATGTGTAGCGGTTTATACCGTGATCTCATTATATGTTGTAGCGGCTAATGCCGTGATTCATTATAAAGGCTTCGCCATAATATGTTGATGAGTAGCATGACCGCCATCTTGGTGTGTAGCGGTGTGGGTCGATTGTAGAAATCCCCAATGGTGTGAATGGTCGTGCGGGGCGTGTAGCGGATGGAAACCTAGGCAAATGGGTTGGGCCTTGCATATTATTTGTTATTTCTTTTTTTATAAATGGAATTATTAATCATTTTTATGGGCCTAAGGCCAAAATCTAGTGGTGCATGAGGGTTGCACATCGAGTCTCGCGACTCACCCTATTAATTAACCTTTCGGTGATACCTAGTGCTTCTGACCAAGCCGAGAGGAACGCAAGGTGGCCATGCAAAAGACCAATTGGATCCAACAGAAAGTCTCAAGTTAATACTTTATATTTTTAATTAATGGATTTTAAATCTCGTTGTAATAAGGCTATGGGCCACTAGTTTATGTTTTGTTTTATTTTGGGCTTTAATTACTTTTAGTTATTTAAATTCTTATTGAACTAATGTACCTATTTAAATTTGGGTTTTTAATTTATAAAGGCATATTTTATTTAAACTATCAACTATTAAATTTCTCTCGAATAAGAAGATAAACTTTAGAAAAAAATATTTTTCTGAAAATACGACATGTTCTTCCAAAATTTTCTTAGTGACATACCAGATCCGGTCGTGGTGTTTGGGCCGGGTTTGGGGTGTTACAAATTGGTATCAAATCCCGGTTCAAAACTCGGCTCTGAGGGTTTTTTAGGCTCAAAACATTTTCTAAAGTTGGGTTTTCGAAACATGCATATTTATACAGGTATGTTAGCTCAGCATGGCACCTGTGTCTCCGGCCCAAGTCCGCCAGGTAAGTATTCTGAACCATTGTGTGATATAATATATGTGGGCTTTATGGGACGTAGATTAGTTAGATTAGAACTTGATGGACTTTAGGCCTAGCTGAAACAACTATTAAAATCTCATAAGACTTAACTTCACTAAACAAACCCGTGAACGAGCCGCAACACTAGGGTGTGGTAACAGGCATACGCATGTCTAGGATTGGATCCGGAAGAGCCTAGTATTTAAGCAGTCCTAGTGACTCACCTCCTCTTCACTAGAATCCTACCTGGTGCGTGGTGACTATTCACCCTAGTTACGAGGACTTGTTGATGGGCTAAACCTTATAATTAAAACCCGAAAGGGACCAGCCACCCTAGTTTGAAAAAAAAGAAAGAAAATTTCTCAAGTGTTGCAAAATTTTCAAAATACGTTTGATTTGTGAAAACTACCAACCAGCCATGAATTTGTAAAATACCGATTTTTTGAAAATTTACCCGAAAATCTCATGTTTATAAGAGTAACCCAGACCATGAAACTAGATTTTTCCCCAAAGTACCCTGTTTGAAAAAAAAAAAACAACACAACACATGACAACAACCAGAAATCCACAACCACCTGAACACTACTATTTTCTTTTGAAATCAAATCCTTCAAGATACCCCTATTTGTTTTAAAAAAAATTATTTTGAAAATATTCCTGATTTGTAAAAATTACTAAATTACCCCTAATGTGTAAAATGACCAAAGTACCCTTGATTGCAAAATTACCAAAATACCCTTATTTCACGAAATCAACAAGGAACTCTATTTTTAAAATTACGAAAATACCTCTGTAGGATAAAATTACGAAAAATACCCATGGGTAGTGGAATAACGAAAATACCCCTATGTGTTGAATGTGGGTGCATGGATGTTGTCTGTATGTTAATGGTTGAATGTGTGTAGTTCTTAGAACTAGGAAAGGTGAACTTGAAACTGAATTGTGAATTCAAAAGAACTACTCTTAAAACTACTAATCATAAGACTGTTTGTGGATAATCTGTGGAAGAAAACCAATAATTCATAAAAATTTTAATCAGCATGAGTACAAGGGGACGAGGACGCTTCAGATGCGAACAATGATGCGTACCCTACCATAGTATACTAAGTGTTTATTTTAACTTTAGAATTAGAGTGCGCAGTGAAAGCATAGTGGTGAGACTTGGGTAGTACGATTAATAGTTAGTTCAAAATTTCGAGGATGAATTTAAGGGGGGTAGAACTGTAACATCCTAAATTTTTGGGCCTATGCGTTTAATGGGTGGATATGTTTAATGTGTTAATTTAAGTGTTAGGGGTCCAAATTGGGCTCAGGCTTAGGTAGGGGCCTTGATTAAAATTATCTGTTTGGGCATTATAGGGTTTAAAAGGTAGTATCTATGTTTAAAATACCAAAGTGGGCTTGTGGCCCAATCTTAGGAGGTGACGCCACACAAGGGAGTAAGGGGCCCAAATTTAAGTTTCATGGAGCCCAATTCTTTAATTTAAGTTAGCTAAATTTTGGCCATTAGGATTAGGTGGAGTGGATGGCAACAAGGCTAAAATTTAGGGGTTTTAATGTTTAAAATATGTGGATAATAAGCAGATAAAGGCTATTATTTAGGAATTTATTTTATGTGGATAATAAGCAGATAAAGGCTAAAATTTAGGGATTTTAATGATTAAAATATGTGGATAATATGCTGATAAAGGAGCGAGGAGTTAGAGATAATTAAGTCTCTTTTAGATGAGCTAGTAGATTAAGATAAAGGAGAAAAGATAGGATTTATCTCAAAAGGTTAGGTGAGTGCCAAATTTCTATAAATAGGGGATATCTCATTGATTCTCGGCATTTAAACCCTAATTTCCTCTTCATTCTTTGTGCCAAAATTCTTAGCCTTTCCTCTACAATTTCTTTTCTTCAATTTCTTCAAAAGCCAAAACCTCTCCTTTCACTCTCTTCTCCATTTTTTTCTCTTGAGCCGATTTCTCTAAAAAGCCGAAATATCCATAGTTTTTCTCTACTCATCCCATTTGTGAGAATAGTTCTATTCTTCCGCATTTAATCTTTTCCTTTGGCATTGTCGAATCTTCTCTCTAGTGCTAGCCGAATCCCATGTTAAGGTAAGCGTCGACTTACATTAAGCTCTCACGTTCTATTTCGGTTTTAAAGGCAAAAGCCGAAAAGCTAATAGTTTAATGGTTCTATGTTGGGTAGCATTCCGAGATTTGAAGGAAACTTGGTCGTCTAGATCTAAAAGCTGAAAATCATTAGTCTCTAATTTTGGGATTTCAAGGTAAGGAGATCTATTGATTTTAGTGTGAAAATTTGGGATTTACTAACCTTTGGCCGATTATAGGGGAGGTCAATTTTCGTGATTTTCCGGCTTTTGGTTGAACCAAGTTATAAATCCGGATAGCAAGGATACCGACTAAGAGTTTAGTACTTCGCGACAACAGGTGTGTAATACTTCCCCACCATCTAGATCTGATTATTAGTGTATGCTCATAAGTTTATATGTTGTGATAAATACCGATATCTCGGTTTAATGTTGGAAACTCGAAAAGGGTGAAGCAAATCACCAGGTCAGTGAATGTTTGACTTTATATGATAAAAGCATATTGATTTTATGACTACATGGGTTGGGTTGATGAAAGGAGGAAGTTATACGTTTTATGTGTAGCGGTTTATACCGTGATCTCATTATATGTTGTAGCGGCTAATGCCGTGATCTCATTATAAGGGCTTGGCCATAATATGTTGATGAGCGACATGACCGCCATCTTGGCGTGTAGCGGTGTGGGTCGATTGTAGAAATCCCCAATGGTGTTAATGGCTGATGCGGGGCATGTAGCGGATGGAAACCTAGGCAAGCGGGTTGGGCATTGCATATTATTTGTTATTTCTTTTTTTATAAATGGAATTATTAATCTGCTTTTATGGGCCTAAGGCTAAAATCTAGTGGTGCATGAGGGTTGCACACTGAGTCTCGCAAACTCACCCTATTAATTAACCTTTTAGGTGATACCTAGTGCTTGGACCGGCCGAGAGGAACGCAAGGTGGTCATGCAAAAGACCAACTGGATCCAAAGAAAAAGTCTCAAGTTAATACTTTATATTTTTAATTAATGGATTTTAAATCTCGTTGTAATAAGGCTATGGGCCACTAGTTTATGTTTTGTTTTATTTTGGGCTTTAATTACTTTTAGTTATTTAAGTTCTTATTGAACTAATGTATCTATTTAAATTTGGGTTTTTAATTTATAAAGGCATATTTTATTTAAACTATCAACTATTAAATTTCTCTCGAATAAGAAGATAAACTTTAGAAAAAAATATTTTTCTGAAAATACGACATGTTCTTCCAAAATTTTCTTAGTGACATACCAGATCCGGTCGTGGTGTTTGGGCCGGGTTTGGGGTGTTACAACACGGGCGTGGGCAGCAACCAGGTCCCTGATTCTTATTTAAAACCCCCCTTCTTCTCACTTTCTCCCCAAATTCTTCTTCTCCCAAACCCCAGCCACCACACCCCTCTCTTTTCTCACTATCTTCTCACTTCATTTTTATTTCCCCTTCCCCTCATTCTTTTTCTTTCACCATCCTCACCACCATCTCCATGTCGAAGAAGCGAAAGGACCCTAGCACAGTCTCCCCATGCGAGACCGATCTACATAAGTTAATGCCAGCCGCTTCATTAACTCGACAGGACAAGGACCTTTGAGTCCATTTATTTTTTCTTTTTCTTTTCTCTTCTCCTTTATTTTCCTTCCTTTTATCTTTCTTGTCTTTAATGTATATTATTATATTTTGATTTCTTTAATTTAGTTTCAAAAGGCTGTTAGGGAATCACCACACCACGACCTTAGTATCCACCTCCACCTTTATCTATGCCTAACTTACCGTTTCTTTTCCTTGACTCCATCCAAAATTCAGGATGTTCACTTCTCTCCCTATCTTATGATTTTATATATTGTAGATATCTATCTTTGTACATTGAGGACAATGTACGTCTTAAGTGTGGGGAGGTGTCAACAATACTAAATCATATCTTGTTCTTAAGTAACTCTCTCATATTTACTATTAGAATGAAACTTCTATTGTTTTATGATTTTCATTGATATGTTTCGGATTAAGTCATAGATAATTGTGCATTGATGATTTAAACATTAAGATATTAAAGAATCAAGCATGATAAGTCTATTTTCAGAATTACAATTTGATTAGGTTGTTTCCCTAATCTTAAATATTACTTTGAAATTTGAGATTTACAAGGTTGACATCAAAAACCACAATTTTTGCGAGATTTTGAGCCTTTTAGAGCATATTCTTTTCTTGCTCACTTTATTAATTATGAGTGTGTCAACATTGATTTGTTATTCTAGAACTTGCTTCGATCATAGTTGTCGAGACCACACCTTTGATTTGATATACTGAGATGATAAAGGCACTTGGGATTTAACCCACTTACTCCATTAAAAGCCTACCTTCATAATTAACCCCTAGTGAACCCCTTTGAAGCCTAATCAACCATTTCTTGATATACCGCTAATATTAAACCAAAACCCATTTTGTATTTGTTATCACCATTTCTCTTGACTACCCTTATATCGAGATATGATTTGATCAGTTGCCTAACTATTTTCCTTATTTTAGTTTCTTATTATTGTATGTTCTTATTCTTAAAAAAAAAAAATTGGAAATTTATCTATTATTAGTTTGGTATTGTTGAGCTTAAGCAGTTAATTTCACATACTTATAAAAAGCTCGTGTTATTTTTAAATTAATGTAATTATTCATTATTAGTTCATTATTTCTAGTTAGGTAATTTGTCGATTCAATCTCGATTCTAACCTTTTGATTTAGCCTATATCCACACCTTTAACCCAAGCCCCATTACAACCCTTTAAAGACCTTTTGATTTGTGTATCATCTCATTTTCTAGTGGTGGAGATTTGATTTTCATGCAAGCCTATGGGATTAACTTTTCATGTTTTAATTTTGAGTGCTTAATTTGAACCTTAAACACTTTGAGTGATTTGAGTGAATCTTTAGTGAGGATGTCAATTATTGTTGATTTTGAATTAAAGGTGATTATTTAGGTAAGGGGAAACACCTATGTTTCCGTGCTACAAAATTTATGACTTATATTGTTTGAATCTTTAAGACTCTTTTAGTTAAATTATCAATGTATGAATTATCTATGAATTATGATGACACATTGTTGATGATGATTATGAGTTGAGAGAGTTAATTTTAATTGTGAGTTGAGGATTTTGCTTGAGGAAAAGCAAAGGCTTAAGTGTAGGGATATTTGATAAACCATAATTTACACATATTTTAACCCCATACTTAGCTTACTTTTGGATGAATTTTGATTGAATTTGATGAATTCGATGCTCCTAATCTCTTAATTTCATGTTTTATACTCGGGAGAGCTTAGGGAGTCGAAAAGGACGAGAAACGGGCCAAAAAGGGGCAAAATGGGCCTACCTAGGAAATCAACACGGCCTGTACCATTGGCCACGACCGTGTGTCACGAGCAGGATCGACCACGGCCGAAGGAGTCCACCACGGGTGTGTCCCTATCGAAATCAGGATGAATTCTATTCGGAATAGGATACTTGTGGGCCAAGTAAGGCATCTCAAAGCCTATATAAACACCCTAGGGGGCAACCTAAAAGGAGAGCTCGACAGGACGTCGAATAGACGCCAAGTAGAAGGAGAAAATACTCCAAGACAGCCGTCGGGAACAGCTTAGGAGAAGGATCTCCATCAAGACTGAAGATCTCCCATCGAGTTCTTTAGAAGTTTTTGGGTTTTCTTATGTTTTGTTGTTTTTCCTCTTTTATGATGTTTCCTTCTATCAGTATGAACTAAATCCCTTAGATACCTAAGGGGATGAAACCTAAGACAGATCTTATTATTATTTGATTTATGAGATAAATACTTGTGCTTATTCTTAATTGTGAGTTCGTATTCTTATTTTGATAATTCAGGTTATTGATTCAAGTCGAATGTGCTTATTCAGTGGAGCAAAATTCCCTGTCTAAGAGTAGATCAACACGATTAAGCGGAGTTGATTGCAACCCTAGAAATAGGGCGACAAAAATCTGCCGGATTAGGGTCAAACCTAATAAGGGAATCCATAGATCGAGTTAATGTGACAATAGGGGTTTCAATTAGAAAGAGATTTCAATTAATCAACCTAGAGTCAGTTGTTAGTAGCCTCGAAAGAGGTATTTGTAACATCCTGAATTTTTGGGCCTATGCGTTTAATGGGTGGATATGTTTAATGTGTTAATTTAAGTGTTAGGGGTCCAAATTGGGCTCAGGCTTAGGTAGAGGCCTTGATTAAAATTATCTATTTGGGCATTATAGGGTTTAAAAGGTAGTATCTATGTTTAAAATACCAAAGTGGGCTTGTGGCCCAATCTTAGGAGGTGACGCCACACAAGGGAGTAAGGGTCCCAAATTTAAGTTTCATGGAGCCCAATTCTTTTAATTTAAGTTAGCTAAATTTTGGGCATTAGGATTAGGTGGAGTGGATGGCAACAAGGCTAAAATTTAGGGGTTTTAATGTTTAAAATATGTGGATAATAAGCGGATAAAGGCTATTATTTAAGAATTTATTTTATGTGGATAATAAGCGATAAAGGCTAAAATTTAGGGATTTTAATGATTAAAATATGTGGATAATATGCTGATAAATGAGGAGGAGTTAGAGATAATTAAGTCTCTTTTAGATGAGCTAGTAGATTAAGATAAAGGAGAAAAGATAGGATTTATCTGCAAGGTTAGGTAAGTGCAGAAATTTCTATAAATAGGGGAATATCTCTTCAATTTCAGCATTTGGGTTTTTCTCTCATTCTTTTCTCTTCTTCTCTGAGTAAAAGCCAAAAACTCCTAAAGTTCCATCTTTTTCTTCATTCTCTGCAAAAGCCGAAATTTCTAAGCCTATTCCCTCATCTTCACTTTGATTCAAAAGCTGAAACTCTTTCTATTCTTTTTCTTCCTAGCCGAAATCTTCAAGTCTCTTCCTTGTTTTCTTTTCTTCTTCTCTTTTCCTGTCAGAAACCGAAACTCCTCACTCAAGTATTTTAAAAGCCAAAGACACATCAGCCTTCTCTTGTTCATACTTTTCCTGGGATTTTCCTAAAAGCCAAAATCTCTAGATCTCATCTCCTGTGATTGCCGAATTACATCTGTGGTGCCTACTTGTGCCGAAATCTGAAGGGAACTTTAGTGGAGTCAATCGCATAGATCTCTAAGTTATAGAATCGTGTTACTTTCGGGATTTCAAGGTAAGGGATCTATTAGTTTTAACGTATAATTTGGGATTTATTAACCTTGGCCGATTGTTGAAGGGGCTAAATCTTTGTGTGTTTTTCCGGCTTTTGAGCAAGGCTTTACATTGAGGATAATAGATCCGGATAGCAAGGACATCGACTAAGAATATTGGATTTCGCAATAACAGGTGTGTAATACTTCTCCACCGTCTAGATCTGATTATTAATGTATGCTCATAAGTTTATATGTTGTGATAAATACCGATATCTCAGTTTAATGTTGGAAACCCGAAAAAGGGTGAAGCAAATCACCAGGTCAATGAATGTTTGACTTTATATGATAAAAGCATATTGATTTTATGACTGCATGGGTTGGGTTGATGAAAGGAGGAAGTTATACGTTATATGTGTAGCGGTTTATATCGTGATCTGTTATATGTTGTAGCGGCTAATGCCGTGATCTGTTATAAGGGCTTCGGCCATAATATGTTGATGAGCAGTATGACTACCATCTTGACGTGTAGCGGTGTGGGTCAATTGTAGAAATCCCCAATGGTGTGAATGGCTGGTACGGGGGCGTGTAGCGGATGGAAACCTAGGCAAACGGGTTGGGCATTGCATATTATTTGTTATTTCGTTTTTTTTTTTATAAATGGAATTATTAATCTGTTTTATGGGCCTAAGGCCAAAGTCTAGTGGTGCATGAGGGTTGCACACTGAGTCTCGCGACTCACCCTATTAATTAACCTTTCAGGTGGTACCTAGTGCTTCGGACCGGGCTGGAGAGGAACGCAGGGTGGCCATGCAAAAGACCAACTGGATCCAGCAAAAAGTCTCAAGTTAATACTTTATATTTTTAATTAATGGATTTTAAATCTCGTTGTAATAAGGCTATGGGCCACTAGTTTATGTTTTGTTTTATTTTGGGCCTTAATTACTTTTAGTTATTTAAATTCTTATTGAACTAATGTATCTATTTAAATTTGGGTTTTTAATTTATAAAGGCATATTTTATTTAAACTATCAACTATTAAATTTCTCTCGAATAAGAAGATAAATTTTAGAAAAATATTTTTCTGAAAATACGACATGTTCTTCAAAAAATTTTAGTGACATACCAGATCCGGTCGTGGTGTTTGGGACGGGTTTGGGGTGTTGCAAATTGGTATCAGAGCCCGATTCAAAACTCGGCTCTGGGGGTTTTTGGGCTCAAAACGTTTTCTAGAGTTGGGTTTTCGAAACATGCATATTTATACAGGTCATTAGCTGAGCATGGCACTGCGTCTCCTACCAAGTCCGCTGTAAGTATTCGAACCATTGTGTGATATAATATATGTAGGCTTGATGGGCTTTATGAGGCGTAAATTAGTTAGATTAGAACTTGATGGACTTTAGGCCTAGGCTGAAAAAACTCTTAAAATCTCATAAGACTTAACTTCACTAAATAAACCCGTGAGCGAGCATGCAAGACTAGGGTGTGGTAACAGGCATACGCATGTCTAGGATTGGATCCGAAAGAGCACAGTATTTAAGCGGTCCTAGTGACTCACCTCCTCTTGGCTGGAATCCTGCAGTGCGTGTATTTGTTCACCTTAGCCAAGTTAGGGTGTGGCAATGGGCATACGCATGTCTAGGAGTGGATTCGGGAGAGCTTGGTACTTAAGCAGTCCTAGCGACTCACCTCCTCTTCACTAGAATCCTACAGTGCGTGGTGACTATTAACCCTAGTTACGAGGACTTGTTGATGGGCTAAACCTTATAATTAAAACCCGAAAGGGACCAGCCACCCTAGTTTGAAAAAAAAAAAAAATTCTCAAGTTTTGCAAAATTTTCAAAATACGTTTGATTTGTGAAAACTACCAACCACCATGAATTTGTAAAATACCTATGTTTTGAAAATTTACCCAAAAATCTCATGTTTATAAGAGTAACCCTGACCATGAAACTAGATTTTTCCCCAAAGTACCTGTTTGAAAAAAAAAACAACACAACACATGACAACAAACGAAATCCACAACCACACAACACTACTATTTTCTTTTGAAATCAAATCCTTCAAGATACCCTGTTTGTTTTAAAAAAATTATTTTGAAAATATTCATGATTTGTAAAAATTACTAAATTACCCCTAATGTGTAAAATGACCAAAGTACCCTTGATTGCAAAATTACCAAAATGTCCCCGGATTGTAAAATTACCAATATACCCCTAGATTGTAAAATTACCAATAAACCCCCGGATTGAAAAAATACCAAAATACCCTTCTTTCACAAAATCACCAAGGAACCCTATTTCAGAAAATTACGAAAATACCCCTGTAGGATAAATTACGAAAATACCCCTGGGTAGTGTAATGACGAAAATACCCTTAGGTGATGAATGTAAGTTCTATTTGTATGATTGATGATTGCATGTATGTGTATATGGAACTAGGAGACAAACTTGAGATCTAAAACTTGTAGATGTAATTACGAATTGAAAGAACTACTCTTAAACTATTGCTCATAAGACTGTTCGTGGTTAAGCGATGGAAGAAACTTATTAATTCATAAAATTCTTAATCGGATAAACGCGAACCGATAGCATGAGTACAAGGGGGACGAGGGCGCTCTAGATGTGAATACTGGTGCGTACTCTACCATAGAATACTAAGTGTTTATTTTGGGTTTAGTATTGGAGTGCACAGTGAAAGCATGGTAGTGAGCCTTAGGTAGTATAATTAATAGCTAGTTGGAAATTTCGAGGACGAAATTTCTTTAAGTGAGAATAGAAGCTGTAACATCCTGAATTTTTGGGCCTATCGTTTAATGGGTGGATATGTTTAATGTGTTAATTTAAGTGTTAGGGGTCCAAATTGGGCTCGAGGCTTAGGTAGAGGCCTTGATTAAAATTATCTGTTTGGGCATTATAGGGTTTAAAAGGTAGTATCTATGTTTAAAATACCAAAGTGGGCTTGTGGCCCAATCTTAGGAGGTGACGCCACACAAGGGAGTAAGGGGCCCAAATTTAAGTTTCATGGAGCCCAATTCTTTTAATTTAAGTTAGCTAAATTTTGGGCATTAAGATTAGGTGGAGTGGATGGCAACAAGGCTAAAATTTAGGGGTTTTAATGTTTAAAATATGTGGATAATAAGCAGATAAAGGCTATTATTTAAGAATTTATTTTATGTGGATAATAAGCAGATAAAGGCTAAAATTTAGGGATTTTAATGATTAAAATATGTGGATAATATGCTGATAAAGGAGGGAGGAGTTAGAGATAATTAAGTCTCTTTTAGATTAGCTAGTAGATTAAGATAAAGGAGAAAAGATAGGATTTATCTGCAAGGTTAGGTAAGTGCCGAAATTTCTATAAATAGGGGGAATATCTCTTCAATTTCAGCATTTGGGTTTTTCTCTCATTCTTTTCTCTTCTTCTCTGAGTAAAAGCCAAAAACTCCTAAATTTCCATCTTCTTCTTCATTCTCTGCAAAAGCCGAAATTTCTAAGCCTATTCCCTCATCTTCACTTTGATTCAAAAGCCGAAACTCTTTCCATTCTTTTTCTTCCTAGCCAAAATCTTCAAGTCTCTTCCTTGTTTTCTTTTCTTCTTCTCTTTTCTGTCGAAACAAAACTCCTCACTCAAGTATTTTAAAAGCCAAAGACACATAAGCCTTTTCTTGTTCATACTTTTACAGGATTTTCCTAAAAGCCAAATCTCTAGATCTCATCTCCTGTGATTGCCGAATTATACATGGTGCCTACTTGTGTGTAAATCAAAGGAACTTTAGTGGATTCAATCGCATAGATCTCTAAGTTATAGAATCGTGTTACTTTGGGATTTCAAGGTAAGGGATCTATTAGTTTTAACGTATAATTTGGGATTTATTAACCTTGGCCGATTGTTGAAGGGCTAAATCTTTGTGTGTTTTTCCGGCTTTTGAGCAAGGCTTTACATTGAGGATAATAGATCCGGATAGCAAGGACATCGACTAAGAATATTGGATTTCACGATAACAGTGTGTAATACTTCCCCACCGTCTAGATCGATTGTTAATGTATGCTCATAAGTTTATATGTTGTGATAAATACCGATATCTCGGTTTAATGTTGGAAACCCGAAAAGGGTGAAGCAAATCACCAGTCGATGAATGTTTGACTTTATATGATAAAAGCATATTGATTTTATGTTTGCATGGGTTGGGTTGATGAAAGGAGGAAGTTATACGTTATATGTGTAGCGGTTTATACCGTGATCTCGTTATATGTTGTAGCGGCTAATGCCGTGATCACATTATAAGGGCTTGGCCATAATATGTTGATGAGCGACATGAGCGCCATCTTGGCGTGTGCAGCGGTGTGGGTCGATTGTAGAAATCCCCAATGGTGTGAATGGCTGATGCGGGCGTGTAGCGGATGGAAACCTAGGCAAGCGGGTTGGGCATTGCATATTATTTGTTATTTCTTTTTTTAATAAATGGAATTATTAATCATTTTATGGGCCTAAGGCCAAAGTCTAGTGGTGCATGAGGTTGCACACTGAGTCTCGCGACTCACCCTATTAATTAACCTTTCGAGGTGATACCTAGTGCTTGGACCGGGTGGAGAGGAACGCATGGTGGCCATACAAAAGACCAAGCTGGATCCAACAAAAAGTCTCAAGTTAATACTTTATATTTTTAATTAATGGATTTTAAATCTCGTTGTAATAAGGCTATGGGCCACTAGTTTATGTTTTGTTTTATTTTGGGCTTTAATTACTTTTAGTTATTTAAATTCTTATTGAACTAATGTATCTATTTAAATTTAGTTTTTAAATTTATAAAGGCATATTTTATTTAAACTATCAACTATTAAATTTCTCTCGAATAAGAAGATAAACTTTAGAAAAATATTTTTCTGAAAATACGACATGTTCTTCAAAAATTTTTAGTGACATACCGAGATCCGGTCGTGGTGTTTGGGCGGGTTTGGGGTGTTGCAAATTAGTATCGAGCCCGGTTCAAAACTCGGCTCTGGGGGTTTTTAGGGCTCAAAACGTTTTCTAAAGTTGGGTTTTCGAAACATGCATATTTATACAGGTCTGTTAGCTCAGCATGGCACCTGCGTCTCCGGCCCAAGTCCGCTAGGTAAGTATTCTGAACCATTGTGTGATATAATATATGTAGGCTTGATGGGCTTTATGGGACGTAAATTAGTTAGATTAGAACTTGATGGACTTTAGGCCTAGCTAAAACAACTCTTAAAATCTCATAAGACTTAACTTCACTAAACAAACCCGTGAGCGAGCATGAAGACTAGGGTGTGGTAGCAGGCATACGCATGTATAGGATTGGATCCTAAGAAGAGCACAGTATTTAAGCGATCCTAGTGACTCACCTCCTCTTCACTGGTATCCTGCAGTGCGTAGTATTTGCTCACACCTTAGCCAAGTTAGGGTGTGGCAATGGGCATACGCATGTCTAGGAGTGGATTCGGGAGAGCTTGGTACTTAAGCAGTCCTAGCGACTCACCTCATCTTCACTAGAATCCTACCTGGTGCGTGGTGACTATTCACCCTAGTTACAAGGACTTGTTGATGGGCTAAACCTTATAATTAAAACCCGAAAGGGACCAGCCACCCTAGTTTGAAAAAAAAAGAAAATTTCTCAAGTTTTGCAAAATTTTCAAAATACGTTTGATTTGTGAAAACTACCAACCAGCCATGAATTTGTAAAATACCTATGTTTTGAAAATTTACCCGAAAATCTCATGTTTATAAGAGTAACCCGGACCATGAAACTAGATTTTTCCCCAAAGTACCCTGTTTGAAAAAAAAACAACACAACACATGACAACAACCAGAAATCCACAACCACCTGAACACTACTATTTTCTTTTGAAATCAAATCCTTCAAGAAACCCTGTTTGTTTTAAAAAAAAAAATTATTTTGAAAATATTCTGATTTGTAAAAATTACTAAATTACCCCTAATGTGTAAAATGACCAAAGTACCCTTGATTGCAAAATTACCAAAATGTCCCCGGATTGTAAAATTACCAATATACCCCTAGATTGTAAAATTACCAATAAACCCCCGGATTGAAAAAATACCAAAATACCCTTCTTTCACAAAATCACCAAGGAACCCTATTTCGAAAAATTACGAAAATACCTCATAGGATAAATTACGAAAATACCCACAGTAGTGTAATGACGAAAATACCCTTAGGTGATGAATGTAAGTTCTATTTGTATGATTGATGATTGCATGTATGTGTATATGGAACTAGGAGACAAACTTGAGACTGAAACTTGTAGATGTAATTACAATTTGAAAGAACTACTCTTAAACTCACACTCATCATTTGTTAGGTGGTTAAACAGATGGAAGAAACTTATTAATTCATAAAATTCTTAATCGGATAAACGCGAACCGATAGCATGAGTACAAGGGGACGAGGGCGCTCTAGATGTGAATACTGGTGCGTACTCTACCATAGAATACTAAGTGTTTATTTTGGGTTTAGTATTGGAGTGCACAAATGAAAGCATGGTAGTGAGCCTTAGGTAGTATAATTAATAGTTAGTTGGAAATTTAGAGGATGAAATTTCTTTAAGTGAGATAGAAGCTGTAACATCCTGAATTTTTGGGCCTATGCGTTTAATGGGTGGATATGTTTAATGTGTTAATTTAAGTGTTAGGGGTCCAAATTGGGCTCGGGCTTAGGTAGAGGCCTTGATTAAAATTATCTGTTTGGGCATTATAGGGTTTAAAAGGTAGTATCTATGTTTAAAATACCAAAGTGGGCTTGTGGCCCAATCTTAGGAGGTGACGCCACACAAGAGAGTAAGGGGCCCAAATTTAAGTTTAAATGGAGCCCAATTCTTTTAATTTAAGTTAGCTAGATTTTGGGCATTAGGATTAGGTGGAGTGGATGGCAACAAGGCTAAAATTTAGGGGTTTTAATGTTTAAAATATGTGGATGATAAGCGGATAAAGGCTATTATTTAAGAATTTATTTTATGTGGATAATAAGCGGATAAAGGCTAAAATTTAGGGATTTTAATGATTAAAATATGTGGATAATATCTTGATAAAGGAGGAGGAGTTAGAGATAATTAAGTCTCTTTTAGATGAGCTAATAGATTAAGATAAAGGAGAAAAGATAGGATTTATCTGCAAGGTTAGGTAAGTGCCAAAATTTCTATAAATAGGGGAATATCTCTTCAATTTCAGCATTTGGGTTTTCTCTCATTCTTTTCTCTTCTTCTCTCGAGTAAAAGCCAAAAAATCCTAAAGTTCCATCTTCTTCTTCATTCTCTGCAAAAGCCAGAATTTTCTAAGCCTATTCCCTCATCTTCACTTTGATTCAAAAGTGAAACTCTTTCCATTCTTTTTCTTCCTAGCAGAAATCTTCAAGTCTCTTCCTTGTTTCTTTTCTTCTTCTCTTTTCTGTCGAGAAACCGAAACTCCTCACTCAAGTATTTTAAAAGCCAAATACACATCAGCCTTCTCTTGTTCATACTTTTTCTTTTTTTTTCCTAAAAGTTGAAATCCCTAGATCTCATCTCTGTGATTGCCGAATTACTACATGGTGCCTACTTGTGCCGAATCAGAAGGAACTTTAGTGGATTCAATCGCATAGATCTCTAAGTTATAGAATCATGTTACTTTCGGGATTTCAAGGTAAGGGATCTATTAGTTTTAACGTATAATTTGGGATTTATTAACCTTGGCCGATTGTTGAAGGGGCTAAATCTTTGTGTGTTTTTCCGGATTTTGAGCAAGGCTTTACATTGAGGATAATAGATCCGGATAGCAAGGACATCGACTAAGAATATTAGATTTCGCGATAACAGTTGTGTAATACTTCCCCACCGTCTAGATCTGATTATTAATGTATGCTCATAAGTTTATATGTTGTGATAAATACCGATATCTCGGTTTAATGTTGGAAACACGAAAAGGGTGAAGCAAATCACCAGTCGATGAATGTTTGACTTTATATGATAAAAGCATATTGATTTTATGATTGCATGGGTTGGGTTGATGAAAGGAGGAAGTTATACGTTATATGTGTAGCGGTTTATACCGTGATCTGTTATATGTTGTAGCGGTTAATGCACGTGATCTCATTATAAGGGCTTGGCCATAATATGTTGATGAGCAAAGGCATGACTGCCATCTTGGCGTGTAGCGGTGTGGGTCGATTGTAGAAATCCCCAATGGTGTGAATGGGTGATGCGGGCGTGTAGCGGATGGAAACCTAGGCAAGCGGGTTGGGCATTGCATATTATTTGTTATTTCTTTTTTTATAAATGGAATTATTAATCTGCTTTTATGGGCTAAGGCCAAAATCTAGTGGTGCATGAGGTTGCACATTGAGTCTCGTGACTCACCCTATTAATTAACCTTTCGAGGTGATACCTAGTGCTTGGGACCAGGGCTAGAGAGAGCGCGAGGTGGCCATGCAAAAGACCAAGCTGGATCCAGCAAAAAGTCTCAAGTTAATACTTTATATTTTTAATTAATGGATTTTAAATCTCGTTGTAATAAGGCTATGGGCCACTAGTTTATGTTTTGTTTTATTTTGGGCTTTAATTACTTTTAGTTATATAAATTCTTATTGAACTAATGTATCTATTTAAATTTGGGTTTTAATTTATAAAGGCATATTTTATTTAAACTATCAACTATTAAATTTCTCTCGAATAAGAAGATAAACTTTAGAAAAATATTTTTACGAAAATCGACATGTTCTTCCAAAATTTTTAGTGACATACGGATCCGATTGCGTGGTGTTTGGGCGGGTTTGGGGTGTTGCGATATTAATATAATTTAGGGATTTCTCTGATTAAGCCAAGTGAATAAATCACATGAATCAAAAGTAATAAGTGAAGTCTAGGTGGATTCTTCCTTAGGTATTGCCTATCTCATATAAAAGTTATTTAAAAGTATTTTCCCAATTTACTCATTGTCGCGTTCATAGTTAGTTAAATTAGTTAGTAAATTTTAGATTAAAAATAAATCCCCCTTAATTATTAGGCTAGATAATAAAAGATAGTTAATACTAGTACTCTTGGTCCTTGAAGATACGATATTCCGGACTCACCACAGCTATACTACGGTTCGATAGGTGCGCTTGCCTTTGTCGAAATAATAGTTAGTTTCGAGCTCTATCACTATGTTGGTTGAATTATGAAATAAATGTACTCTTAATAAAGCATGCAAATCAGACCATAAAATTTTTTTAGTTCCTTAGGAAAGTTAGGCATGCATGAAAGTTTAAGTCTCTAGATTTGACTTAGTAGTTTCTTGAGGTGAAATCTTAGGAAGCATGGAATGTTGAAAATGATTTAGGAACTCTTTTTGGACCGTTTGAGCCTTTCAAGCCAACCTTGATGAATTTTTATCCCTTGAAATCCAACTTTCAGACTATATGGCCTAATTTTATATGAACCCTTGCAATATTTAGCCATCACTTCTCTCTTAAATATCTTTAAATTATCCCAAACACTAGACTCAGTACTATTCATAACATTGTTTGAAAATAAGTTTGGGGAAGTTGAAAAAAGCATCGAATGCTCAAAAATTTGTAGTACATACAAAAAAATGCTTGTAAATAAAGAAGAAGAAGAAGAAGAAGAAGAAGAAGAAGAAGAAGAAGAAAGAGAGCATGTGAAAGAAAATAGATGTACAAAAGAGCATGTGAAAGCAAAGTAAGTTGGTGTATTGAAGGTAAATATTTCGAAGGTCCGATTGAAGCTGAGTCTAGGGTTTTTAGCCTAAATTTATCTTTTACTTACCCCTAGCCTAGCCACGTTACAACCTTGTTAAAGACCTATTGATTCAAGTTTCGATGCTACCTACATTAGTGGAGAGAAATTGCTATGTTCAACATATGAAGGCATAAGTTAAACTTAATAATTGCAGCTTAATCTTGAATAAGAGAATAAAATCAAATTGGTAGGGATTAACATGTCTTTATTAGGAAGCATTTAGTTTAATTTTTCCTATCATAACAACGATTGAGATTAATTTGAATGATATGTATACATAAGTAGCATAAATATCAAATTTCTTATTCTTGAGCGTAAGTATACCAAATTCATGATTGTTGGGAAGAGTGTTGTTCTGAATGAATTTTTCAAAGGTGTTTCCAATAAATTATTTTTAAATTTGTGCATTACTTGGGACGAGTAATGAATTAAGTTTGGGGGTGTGGAAATATGAAAATATAAACACTTTTTCATGCCCTTTTTAACCCAAATTCATGCAAGTTCGGTAAAATTCTTGTCAAAAAATATATAATTATTATAAAATAATTATTTTGTACTTAAATTATTAACATAATGAATTTTATAATTAATTTTTATTAATTTTGATTATTTTCGATAGATTTGCACAAAGGGCGAAAAAGCGGCTCGCAGGACACTACTAGAAGCACAAAATCGAGAAACAATTTTGAAGCATCAAGGAGAATTAATTATTCAGCTTAAGACGGTCCAAATTATGTGTATTAATTCATAATATAATTAATTTTAATTTATATCCAATTTAATTTTGGTTAAATAAATTATTATTAATTAATTATGAAAAGTGGCCCATTGAGTGAGCAGAAAAAAACAAACCAAATGATTCTTGGGCAGCCCAAAACCGTCCCACATGCTGACCCAATCAGCTTGTTTGGCTGATTAATTAGCTTGCAAAACGTCCTTGAAGACTTGCTCAAATTGCAAACAAACCCCTCCACTATTTGTGCCTTTCTAGATTTGCCCCTACCTTAATATAACAAGTTTGAAAACTTCAAACTTGCCACATCTGTGGCCGGACATGGGAGGATATTTGGCTACTGATTTTGGCTATTTTTAGTAGCCCTCTCAACCTATAAAAACCCCCCTTTGGCTGCTCATTTGAAACACACCTCAACTTTCTCATCTCTTCTCTTCTCTCTCAATTTTCTCTCTTCATTTCCCATCCATTTTTCTTTGTTCTCTTGCCTATTTTACTTCTTGAAAAGATTCATTCATCCACTACTTGGAGCATCATTAAAGTTTTCGTAGCAGCCTCGGTTCGACAAGAATAAGCGAAGAAGGAAGAGTGGAGCAAACCAGTCAAGCCACAAAGAAACACTAGATTTGATTCTTGTTCCCTATCCTTTTATTTTTTGTTGTTGTTATGATGAACATGTCTATGAATATTTGTATTATTGAAATGTTTAATTTAATTGATATGGATTAAATTTAATTCGTGTTTGGTTGATTGCATTTCGTCTACTTAATTTATTAAAATTGTGTTTGTGTTGTTATAGGCCTCGGTAAGATGTTTGATTAAGTAAAACCATGACTAAGTTATTCTTGCATTTCAATTGTAAGGTAACTAATGAATTAATTATTTAAATGGATTAAAATTGTAATTAATTGACACAATACTTAATCGGTGCATGTTTAATCATCTAAGGTAGCTAAAGGTTAAATTAGCAATTATATGACCCGATTTAGGGCCTAGTCGAATAATAGTGGTTGCGAGACCACAAATCTGAAGTATGAAATATGTGTTTTATGATTTTTATAAGGCTTATGATGTGGTTTCATGATTGTGTGAAAATTTCATGAGGAAATTTTATTTATTAGTAATCAATTTGTCCATTAGGACTAAATTGCAAAGATTAGAAAATATGAGATTCTAGAAGATTTAAGTATGAAATAGAATTATAAAAATTACTAGAGGTCCTTATTTAGCAATTATACCATTATATGTCAAGATGGACAAAAATGGGCATGGGAAGGAAAAATCTTAAGAAAAGGCCTTAAGGGCATTTTTGTCCTTTAGTTAATAAAAGAATTAAAAGGAAAATAAAGCCAAAAATCTGTCCATCTTCTTCTCCCATGGCTGAAATTCACTAAGGAAGACATAGCTAGGGTTTGTTCATCTTCCAAGCTTGATTGTAAGTATCTCCTAGCCCCGTTTTTAATGTTCTTCGTATTTTTAAGATCCTCGTAGCTCGATTTAGCCATTTCTAGCTATATTTTGAGCTAGGGTTTATGTTCAAAAATTTACCCATGTATGACATGCATCTATTTTGATGATTTATGGAAGAATATGAAAGTTTGATGTACGATAAACATCTTTCTCTAAGTGATTTTCATGAAAAATACATAAAAGGACCAAATTGTAAAAGTTATAAAAATGGTCATACATGAGTGAAATAGTGGAAATTGGGGGCTGTTGTAGTTAAGAAAATGATTCGGCTAGGCTTAAAATGCAAAGAAATTGAATGAAAATCATTTTATGAGCCTAGGGGCGAATGTGTAATTATGTGAAAGTTTAGGGGCAAAATCATAATTTTCCAAAGTATGATTCATGAGTCAATTTAGTCAATGTGAGTATTAAACAAGTGAAATTGTTATTATTGATCAAGAAACACGAAGCCCGGACCGAAATCGAGGTAAGAACAAAGTGTTGGACTAAATCGAACATCAACACACATTTTGAGTACCGAGGTAAGTTTGTGTGAAATTAAACCTTCATAGTGTTTTTATAATTTAAATTACTTGATATTATGAAAAAATTATCATATCTATGAAAATCGACTAATGATGCCTTATGTATGACTCGATTTTGGGGCTAGTCGAACAGATAGTTTGAGACCACTAATCTGAGGTTGAGAAAATTATTTTAGTATTATTTTATGTGTTATAGCATAAATATATGGCTACATGAAAATTTTGGTGCTTTAATTTTAACGATTGAATGCTTAATTGTGAAAAATGACTAAATCGCATGAAGTGCGAAAGTTCTATATTTCAAGGTAGAGGTGTCTAATAGCCATAGAATATTAAATTGAAGGTCCTTAAAGTGTAATTAGGCCATATAGAGTGTGTTGGTTGGCCATAGGAAGCAAGGGGGTAAGAGCATTAATTTTAGTCAAAATTTGGTGACATTAGGTGATAAAAAAATGAATAAAATAAGATAAAAAGATGATATCTCATATTTTACTATTCATTATTCTTCTACCACCAAAATTTGAAGGAAATTAGAGGGTTTTGGAGTCCAAACTTTCAGCCAATCAACTTTCTTGCAAGTAAGTGATTTTGATGGTTTTAGTTGATAATTTTTGTACTTTTGGAACCCCCCAAAGCTTAAGCTAGCTAATGAAGGGACTAATTTGCAATATGGTTGAAAGTCTAAGGACTTGCCATGAGAGTGTTTATGTTGTTTTCTGAGTTTTTATGGAAGAAGATGAATGTTAGGGAGATGAGAAACACCTTTAGTGAAAATTTGTAGCCATGAAAACACCTAAATGGGACCAAGTTGTAAATGTTGTGATTTAGTAATAAATGCATGAAATAGTTGGAATTGTGAGTAGTTGTAGGAGAAATAAATGTTTAGCTAGGCTTGTTTAATGAGAAAATGTGTTGGAAAATGATTTACGAGCCTAGGGGCAAAATCATAATTTTGCCATAGTACAAGAGCAAAATGGTCATTTTGCCTATGTAGAAGATAAGATGCATTATGATCATAAAATGATTTAAATGAGTGGATTTTTGTTATAGATCAAGAAGAGAATGAAATTAACCTTGACCAGAGAAAAGGCAAGGTTTGGATTAAGCGCAAATTAACGCATTTTACAGAGGTAAGTTTATATGTATGTAACACCCCAAACCCGGCCTAGAAGTTAGGCCCAAATCTGCAGAATGTCACATTACAGGCACACTTCAAAATGATTTTACTATTTAACCATTTAAGGCCCAAAAGCCCAAAACCCTTGTATCTTGTTAAGTTAATATGATAAGCCTATCTTTTAAGAAAACATTCATATGTTGAGTTGTTTGGAAACCATGTTAACTTTAGAAATTTTATTTAAGTTTAAAAAGCTGGATAGTTGAAACAATAATAATAAAACCCAAAATGAAAAGTCAATTAGGAGATACATGGCCTTATTACAATCTAATGAAAAACAAAGTATTTAAAAATAAATTCATTTGAACAAATTAAAACATCAAATCGACTTGTAGTGTGGCCATCTCAGGAGTCCTCTGCCAAGTCGAGCAGCTTCTTCATGTCGTCACCTAAAATATTAATTAAAAGGGTGTGAGTTTCAAAACCCGGTGTGTACAACCCTTGGCCATCAAATCAACATATAAATATTCATATTGGGCCTAAGCCCTATCAAAATCAATGGTCTTGACCTTAGCCCACAATGACCTCATATCATAACACATATACAAACAAGATAATGCAAAACCCTTCCCAAAAATCCATACGCTACACACACCACTCCCCTTCCAACAAATACACATATGTGGGGATTTCTAAATTGACCCACCCATCCTCTACAAACCAAAGGTAGCACTCACAGCGGCACTACCCAACGTTGCAGCAAAGCTGCTAATCATATATGGGCTTAAAGCCTCCGGTGGATCCATGGTCGTCAAGCGACTATGCGATCCTCAAATCTTCCTCCGTACCATAATTCCCACCCATATGCATCCTAAACAGAATATCGTACGAATGCAACACACATTTTCACACATTCAGCACATAGGGGTATTTTAGTCATTTCACTACCTAGGGGTATTTTCGTAATTCTACCCTATAGGGGTATTTTGGTAATTTTGAAAAATAGGGGTGTTTTGGTACTTTTGCAAAACAGGGGTATTGTGGTACTTTTGCAAAACAAAGGGGTATTTTAGTAATTTAATAAATCTAAGGATATTTTGGCAATTTTCAAATCAGGTGTATTTTATCCCTCTCGGGTTTTAGTTATGAACTTTGGCCCATCAACAAGTCCTCGCGGTTAAAGTGAACAAACACTATGCACCAGGTAGGATCTTAGAAAAGATGAGGTGGGTCACTAGGACCGCTTAAGTACCAAGCTCTCACTAGATCCAATCCTAGACATGCATATGTCGGTTACCACACTCTAACTAATCGACTTGTCCACAGACATGTTTGATTATTAGATTAAGTCTTATGTGATTTAAGAGTTGTTCAGAACTAGGCCTAAAGTCCATTAAACCCTAGCATACTTGTCTACGTCCCCCATAAAGCCCATATTACATCCTTACGACCCATTAGGCCCAATCTCATTCATATGGCCTACTAGACCCAAAACAATTCCAAATCATGTAACATGCGTGACTAACTTAATACGTATGACCAAACCAACCAATTTCATCAAACTTAGCCTCAAGGCCCATCGGGCCCGTTTAGCCACTTTTGGCTTTTCGACTTTTCGGCATTTTCGATATCGTGTGTGTAGTGTTTGTACACACCTGGTAACCACGCGCGCTGCAAACCCCTTAGTCACGAACCTACAATCGACATTACTAGCGATTAACCAAGGTTTTACACATACTAATAAAAACTGAAACCTCACCGTACCCTTACCATGTGCCTCACGTTCTAGTAGCCCTTCATTTGCTACTATTTGTGATTATCCTCCAGATCTGCACCCAACATATATCGTCAAAATCAAGTGACCTATAATCCATATAAGTCACCCCTATAAGCCATATTACATTCAGCCATTTACTAAACCACCACCGGGACGAGTGCACTTACCTCTTCCTAACAATCCTTACCTACCACGCTTATGATTGTTGACCCTTACCCTTGTTAATACAAGTTAACGATAATGAGGGGTTAGATAGCCCTTGACTTTTAACAAAACACACTAAAAGTTCAACTAAGCACTTACAGAAATCCTCCTTTGATCTGCGGGCGTAGATAGCTCTTGAACAAGATTCGGCTTCCAAGCGTGACTAAGAGTAGGTAACAATCGGTTGAGGTGGAGGAACAACAATAAGGGTTAAACAAAGTAGGAATTCAGCAAAGAAGGATAATAGTAATTTTGGCAATGAAGGAATTTGGCTTTGTGAGAATTCGGTAAAAAAAGGAGAAATCGTTTGAGGGGAGAATAAAGAAAAGAAAATCTGAAAACTTCAGGGAACCCCTTTTGAGTCGGCAGCCTTTTTTATAACCAAGGCGAATCCTACCTTCCCTCCATAGTTCTATTCGGCACCAACACTTCCACTCCTCATCTCTAACTTTTCTCTCTGATAGTACCTTAATCTTATCTGAAATCTCCCCATATCTAACACTCCACACTTACTACAAACTCTCCACGGCAAGAGTACCAAACCAACACAACTCTTGCCGTCAACCTATCTAAAAATAAAATAATCCAAAAATACACTTCTCATGCTCAAACCTTGGACCTCTTGACTTTCACACACGCCACCTTGTGGCTCCCAAGTGCGCCACTTTCCACTGGACCATAAGCCCATTTGTGTCTTATTTTCATAACACCTCAAAGAGGTCTAATGCACGATACTAGGGTCCACTAAAGCAAGAAAAAATAATTTTTTCCCTATGGTCTCCCCTATCTCTAAGGCTTCAAATAATCCCAATAATACCTTAAAATTAATGTTCTAAGTGCTACACATACATACTAACTTCAATGCACAAAAATTAGGGTTTGGGATTTTTGGGGCATTACAACAATAGGCCCAAATTTGGGGCGTTCTGATGTAAACGATTCATTTTAAATACATATGTTGTTGCTTATTGGTGCATTGTATAATTGAGAACACTTACGATTTAAATGGATTGAATGTGGTAGAAAATGAATAAATTTCTTATGGATGTCGAATTAGATATGTAAGTGTGGAATGTTATCCGTAGTAAACTAATGATAGGTGTATGCGATACCACCTTAATCATTCTTGTTGGTGGGCTATATGCGATACCACATTAATACTTATTCACGATGGACTATGTGTGATACCATCGTTTGGTGGGCTCGTGCGATACCACAGTAAATAATCTCGTTGGTGGTCAATGTGTGAAACCATCGAGTGTTAGGCAATACTATGAATGGTGTAACGCCCGAATTTGGGCCTAGTAGATTTGGGCCTATTGGGTTGGAGCATACTAAAAATCTCGAAACTTTCAATTTACGTACCTTTGAGGTTGGTATGTATGAGTAGCACATAGAATATTAATTTTAAGGTATTATCGGGATTAATTGAAGTCTTAGAGATAGGGAAGACCATAGGGAAAAAATTATTTTTCTTGCTTTAGTGGACCCTAGCCTCGGGCATTAGGCCTCTTGAAGCGATTAAGTGAAAATAGGATACAAATGGGCTTGTGATCCGATGGAAAGTGGCGTCACTTGGGAGCTACAAGGTGGCGTGCGTGAAAGGTGAAGAGGTCAAGGTTCGAGCATGAGAAGTGTATTTTTGAGTATTTTATTTTCATAGGTGGGCGGCAAGAGTTGTGTTGGTTTGGTACTCTTGCCGTGGAGAGTTTGTAGTAAGCGAGGAGTGTTGGATTTGGAGAGATTTGGATAAGATTAAGGTATTATCGAGAGAAAAGTTAGGAGATGAGGAGTGTGAAGTGTTGGTGCCGAATAGGATTTGTGGAGGAAGGTAGGATTAGGCCTTGGTTATAAAAGGGGTTGCTAAATTCGAGAGAGGGGTTCTGAGTTTTGTATTTTCTTTTCTTTTATTGTCCCCCTCAAACGGTTTCTCCTTTTTTTTTGAATTCTCACAAAAGCTGTAACACCACTGAAAATTTGAGTAATTTATTTTCTATGTGTGTTTTGAGTAATTATTCTAGAAAGTAAAATTTTACGATTTATTTTAAGTGGTTAGTATAGTCTGAAGAAGGGTTTAAAATTTTTTAGAAGGAATATTATTAATTTTAAGAAATTATTTATGGAAGTGGATTAAGTGACTTTGACACATAAATTAATTTAAGTGTCAAAGTGAGGCATAAGATGAATTATTGGACAAGTGGTGATGGCGCATGAGCTTGTGCATGAGGTTGAAGGTTCGAATCCATGTTTAGCATCTAGGTGAATTTTATTTTGAATTTTTATGCACCAATATAGCAAGTGTCGGCCAAGAGCTTTTATGGAAGGTGTTGACTTGTTATTTTGGTTAAAATATCAAAGGAATAAGAAATTTTGAACTTAAGGAAGGGTATCAAAGAATAAGGAAAATGTGAAGATATGAGGCATGAATCAAGGAAGAATTTTTGGAAACAATATCTTGGCCTAAAGACCATGTACTTGGGCGGCAATATGGCTATAGGGGCCAGATTGTGGTGATAGTTTTGGCTAGGAATTTTAGTCTTGTTTTGGTCATTTTTGTTAGTTTGTGCAAGTTTTGAAAACTCTCTCAACCTTTTCTCCCTTTGGCGAATTTGAGCATTGGTAAGTCCTAAAGTTTTTGACCATTTGGTCATTTTGCACATCAATTGGTATTCTTTTGTGCCTTATTTCATTTGAGTGCGAAATCACCTACATCAAATGACCATTCCTTTCTTTTCTCTCTTTTCTTCATTGCTTAATGTGTCTTGATTCTAATCTCCTCTCTTTCTTTCTCTTTTATTTTCTTTGAAAACCGAATTCATCATCATCTCCATTTTCTTATTTTTATTCCTTATCAATCAATATTTCTCTCAATATTTCTCTCATGGCCGAATGCTAAGGTGTTCATAAGCCAAATTATTTCCCTTTCTCTTTAATCTTTCATAGCGAATCCTCCTTAAAACCATACTATTCTCAAATCCTTTCTTTTAGACGTGGAATATAGGTAAGAGTTCTTTTTGTTTCGATTAGTTATTAGTGGTTAGTGCGAATATTAATGTTGGCTTGAAGGCATTATTTGGATCAAAATAAGCGTTTATTTTATTAGCGTTTATTTTGTTAAACTTTAGTCGCGATAACGGAAAGTTGGAATCAAGAAGTGGTGGGTGACAAAGCGTAGGAATCGATTCTGTGTGGTAAGAAATCACATCTTTCAAACTTTAGAAATTTTTTTCGATATCATTAGATTAATGATCTTTGCCTTTGAAGACATTCAACATAGGGAAGAAAGCGAGGCGGTGTTTAGCCTTCGGTAGAAGGAGGTTACATTATTCCCCTAAGTACAAGCAAAGGACTATTTAGGGAATCAAGGATTTTCCACGGGTTGCGGACGTTCAACAGAGAAAAATCAAGCTGTTGAAATCGTTCGTACTCGAACCATTATTTGTTAAGTGGATTCGATTCGGTTAGCGAACCATCAATCGGAGAGAAATCGCAAGTAGAAGTCTTACGAAAATCAGAGGTAAATTTCTAGATCGCTATATTTAGATCGGTTTATTATAGATTATAGTGTTTTAATTAACACAATCGTATAGGTGTTGAAGAAGCGGGAAAGTTTAGTTCTCTCCATAACCGGTGTGTAACTTCACACTCATTTTCGGGTTGGACATCAAGTTGTAAGTTACGTGATAAAATCGTAAAATAGTAAAAGCGGGAAAAATCGTAGTAACTCATATTTTTGAGTAAATGCATGAAAGCAGTTAAAGCAGAAAAAAAAAATATCGATAATATTCTAGTTCGATAAAATGGGCGATAATACTCTAGTTTGATAAATGGACCGATAATACTCTAGTTCGATAAAATGGGCGATAATACTCTAGTTTGATAAAATGGGCGATAATACTCTAGTTTGATAAATGGACCGATAATACTCTAGTTCGATAAAATGGGCGATAATACTCTAGTTCGATAAAATGGGCGATAATACTCTAGTTAGATAAAATGGGCGATAAAACTCTAGTTCGATAAAATGGGCGATAATACTCTAGTTAGATTAAATGGGCGAAAATACTGCATTTTAGATAAATTGGGCTAAAATGGGCCAAAGTCACTAAACTACTAAATGGGCTAGTTGTTAAATTGTTTATATGAGCCTAATGAAGGGTTAATTGATAAGCCCACCGATGATATGGATTAATGAAAATCATTATATGATTATATTTGTTATATCGCATGATTGCATGGGGTGGGTTATATGAAGAGAAGAATGGCCGGTTGCCACAAATTTGGCTCATTGCCTCTAGTTCGGTGGCTCTGCCACAATATGGCTCAATGCCTCTAGTTACGTGGCTCTGCCACAAATTCGACTAAATGCCTCTAGTTACGGTGACAATGTCACAATCTAGTTCGATAGTGCACTACAAAATTATTTAAGGGCTTTAAGCCCATGATTGAGTGTGTTTGGCGGGGTGGGTTGACTTGATCCCCACGGTGTGTTGGTTGAGTGCGGGGTGTTAGCGGATGGATACTAGGTTGGTTTGGGAAATTCATATTTCATGCATTCTTCTCTTTAAATTATGTTACTTTCGATGTATGGTTGAAATCATTAATGGGCTCAAGCCCGGCATGATATCTTGACGATCGGCCTAAAAATGGTGGTAAGTGAGTTTGCACCTTTGAGTTCTTTGTAACTCACCCAATTTTTATTAACCATTTCGGGTAATGGAAGCGCGTGGACTTGGCGGGAGATGACTTGGTGGAGCCCATACTACAATTTGGGTTTTTATAAACTATGACTTTATTTAAGTTTTTATTTTAATTGCTATTATTGGGTTGATGTAATAAGGCCTCTAAGTATGTTTTATGGATTTTATCGTGTGGATGGTTTTATAGTTTTTATTTTGAGACTTTAATTATGAGTTTATGTTAAATCATTTGGTTTTCCTAAAAATATACGTTTATTTAATATTTTGACAATTAGATGATTTTCTTTAAAATTTTCCTCCAAATTCTTTTAAGAAGTTTTAAAGTTTAGATAAACATTTTATTTAAGATAAGTTTTAAACAAGTATATTCTTAAATTATTTTCAAAACCTCGTACTACATCTTTAACTTTCGATTTTCAAAAGTTTTGCATCATTATTTTATCGTAAATCTTGAAAAGAAGCGAAAGTATGTTTGGTGTGACAAACCAAATCTAAATCTAAGCATAGGCCGGGTTTGGGGTGTTACATTTAGTGAATATCGAGCCAGGTTCAAAACTGGTGTGGTTTGGGTTCAATAAAGAAATTTGTTTGAAAATAATTTCTAGAGTTTTGATTAAAGGTAGTATGGCACCATGAGCATCCAGCGCCAAGTCAAGTAAGTATCACATATCTTGTATGTTTATTATCATTATGATATGATTATAAAAACACTTTAGAACTTCTAGTTTTAGGTGTTAAAACAGTAGAGATTGAGACAATAGGATATTGATGCGAAAACACTCTATCTCTTTCATATCATAAGACATCGTTAATAAACAATTGAAATATTATTACGATTCATAAAACTCTTAATCAGTTAAATCGAATTAGTCGCCATGAGCACTAGAGGGGCGTGGTGCGTGGGCCCAGCGGTAGGCGTGGCCGTGGTAGAGGGCGAGGTGTTAGGGGCGCAAGCGATGTGCGGGTCATATGTCGGAAATGGATGCACTGCGTCACTCGAGAGTGAGGCGGGATCGCTACGACCATATGGAAGAGGATAATCTTTGTGACACGAGCAATCTTTGCGAGTACTTGAAAGAATCATTGGATCGAGGCTGGACCAACCGCTCGTGGAGTCGATATCGGGCGGCCCGAAATCCGGTGGGTGAGGTTTTGAGTGTCTCAGTGTAGCTCCCAATGTCGTGAATATTGGCTTGAGCGATGGGCGAATTATGGGCGATCTTGAGTGCAACGTGGAACAAAAGTTAAGAGGCGGTATCTTTGTTGAGAGACGAAGCTTACCAATGGTGGCTTACTATCCGAGATGGCAAATCTTGCTTTAATTAGCGGGAATTTTCAAGGCTTCCTTTCAAGGGAAATATGTGGGAACAAGCTATGTGGATGCGAAGGAAGGAATTCTTGAACTGGTGCAAGAAATAAGGCGGTGGCGACATATGAGTGAGTTCTTACGTTTGAGTCGCTATGCTCGAGCGATAGTGGCAACGGACCATGGCGTTGTGTGCGCTTGAGGGCGGTTTGAAAGGCGAGTTGCGGGTTACGATAGCCCCACAACAAGTTAGAACTTTGCCGCTCTTGTGGAAGGCCAAGATAGCCGAAGAGGCTAAGAACTCGAGGCGTCAAAATCGGGAGCAAATTCGAGGCAAGAAAGATCACGAAGCATTCGGGTTTTTAGAAGATTCTGAAGAGGCCGGAATGAGGAACCAGCTCAGGAAGAGCACCGATGTAGTGTGTCAGTCGGGATTGTCTTGAATGTGGGAAAAGACATTAGGAGAATGTTGGAGGAAAGCGGGTGCTTGCTATAAATGTGGATCGGCCAGACATCAATATAGGAGTTGCCCTCGGCGTATGGATACAACTCAAGAAGTTAGGTGCTCTTGATGCACCACCGGCAGAGGAGTTCGGCAACCAGAGAGGTGGGGACCCGGTCGTGGTGGTAATGGGGCTGGGCGTGGTCAAGGTGCGGCCAGTCGAGGCAATGGTCCTAGGGACAGCGCGGATGCAAGACGGCCGAGGATTGGTGTATGCGGTCGGGCGTCGTGAGGATGGCAATGCACGATGATGTGAAAGCGATGCGTTCTTCATTTACGATGTACGTTATTGCCTTGATAGATCTTGGTTCTACTCATTCGTACATTGCTAGCACCATAGCGGAAACTTGAAATTAGACTACGAAATTTTCGATAAAGAGATGAGGGTGATTAGTCCCTTAGGGCCGATCGGTGTTAGTTAATAAATTGTTTAGAGGCGTGCCCTTAGTAATTCAAGGAGAAACATTCACAGCAAATTTGATGGAGCGCCTTTTGGCGGAGTCGATATTATTGCAGGCATGGATTGGTTGGTTAAGCACCGGCGAAATTGGTTTGTCTTTGAAAAGCGTATGTCGATAAGAAATGTGGAGGATAAGGAGATAGTTATGATAGGCGGCGGAGAAATTACTTGGCAAGCGTGATTTACTGCGTTGAAGGCGGAGAAGTTAGTCGCGAAAAGGATCTGGAGCATTTTTAGCATTTATTTGTGCTTTAGATGCCAAAAAGCTGTTGGTGGAAGATGTGAGAGCGGTGAAGGAGTTCCACGATGTTTTCTGAAGAACTTCTGGTGTACCTCGGATCGGGAAGTGGAATTTGGTATTGAGCTTTTGCGGAGGCGCTCCGGTGTCCATTGCTCCTTATAGAATGGCAGAAGGAGTTGTCGGAGCTTAAAGCCCAAATTCAGAAGCTGCTAGATCGGGGTTTTATTCGACCAGTGTGTCTCAGTGGGGAGCACGGTTTTGTTTGTTAAGAAGAAGGATGGGTCAATGCGTATGTGTATTGATTATAGGCAATTGAATAAGGCGGCGATCAAGAATCGGTACCCTCTGCCAGAGGATTGGCGACTGTTTGATCAATTGAAGGGAGCTCTGTTTTCTCAAGATTGATTTAAGGTCGGGTTACCACCAGCTTAAGGTGAAAGAAGCGGATATTCACAAGGCAGCGTTCGAACGATTCACGGACACTATGAGTTTTTAGTGATGCCGTTTGGGTTGACCAATGCACCAGTGCATTTATGGATATGATGAGCGGGTCTTTCAACCATTCTTAGATCGGTTTGTAGTGGTATTCATAGATGACATTACGGTTTATTCGAGGAAGCGAAGAAGAACATGACTTCGCATTTGCGGATTGTATTGCAAGTGCTTGAGATAATCGGTTGTATGCCAAATTGATAAATGTGAATTTTGGTTAAGAGAAGTGACTTTCTTGGGTCATGTGGTATCGGTAGAAGGAATAAGGGTGGATCCTCGGAAGATTGAGCGGTATTGGATTGGAAACCACCGAAGTCGGTGGCGAGATCGGAGTTTCTTGGGTTTGGCTGGATATTATAGGCGCTTTGTTGGTGTTCTCATTGATTGCTGCACCTCTAACTAAGCTTTTGCGGAAGGGAGTGTTGTTTATATGGGTGATAAGCGGCAAGAAAGTTTGACGTGAAGAAGGTTTTAGCAGGCGCGGTATTGATTCAACTTTGAAATTTGGGAAGGAGTTTACGATTTATTGTGATGCGTCACATACGGGTTTAAGCTGCGTATTGATGCAAAGTGGGAAAGTTGTAGCTTACGCTTCTCGTCAATTGAGACCGCCTGAAGTGAACTACCCTACTCATGATTTGGAGTTAGCGTGATGGTGTTTGCCTTAAAGATTTGGAGGCATTACCTCTATGGTGAAAAGTCTATCATCTATCACGGATCACAAGAGTCTTAAGTATCTTCTTACTCGGAAGGAGTTAAACTTGAGACAACGAAGATGGGTGGAGTACATTAAAGGACTATGATTTCTCTATTGAGTATCATCCTGGAAGGCTAATGTAGTGGCGGACGCATTAAGTCGTAAGGTGGTATCTGATTTGAGAGCTATGTTTGCCCATTTGAGTTTGTATGAGGATGGTAGTTTGATAGCGGAATTTCAAGTGAAGCCCATGTGGTTGGAACAAATTAAGGAAAAAGCAGATATTAGATGAGAAGTTGAGACTTCTAATTCAACAAGTGGAAAATGGTGGGATAGAGGATTTTGGTATGAACATGGAAGGTGTGTTGTGCTTTCGTGGAAGAGTGCAGTATGCCTAGGGACTCGGATATGAGGCAAATGATTTTCTGGGAGGCGCATAGTAGTCCTTATGCTATGCATCCCGGAGGAAATAATGTGTCGGGATCTTCGTGGCGGTTTTGGTGGCACAGATTGAAGCGGAGATTTGAAATTTGTGGGAAAATGCTTAACATGTCGACAAGTGAAAGCGGAGCATCAATTACCGTCAGTCTTTTGCAACGAGTTAAGATTCCTCTTTGGAAATGGGAGCGGATAACAATGGATTTTGTTAGTGGGTTACCTTTAACACCTACTAAGAAAAATTACATTTGGGTAATTGTTGATCGTTTGTGAAGGCGCTCATTTTCTACCGGTCGTCACGGACTACTCGTTGCGAAGTTGGCGAAAGCTGTATGTATCTGAAATCGTGAGGTTGCATGGGGTACCCAGTGTCGATTATATCGGATAGGGATCCTAGGTTTACATCTCGATTTTGGAAAGCTTTGCATGAAGCCTTGGGTACAAAGCTTAATTTTAGTGCGGCTTTTCATCCTCGATCGATGGTCGATCGGAGAGAGTGATTCGATTCTAGAAGACATGTTAAGAGGATGTGTAATCGACTTCAAAGGTAGTTGGGAGGATTTTCTACCGTTAGCGGAATTTGCGTACAACAACGGCTACCGATCTAGCATTCGGATGGCACCCTACGAGGCATTGTATGGTCGTAGGTGTCGTTCTCTATTCTTTGGGTGAGTTGGGTGATCGGCGATTGTTAGGACACGAGATGATTTACGAAGCGGAAGAAAAAGTGAGAAGTTATTCGAGCACGGTTAAAGGAAGCTTGGATAGGCGAAAGTCGTATGCGGATCTGAAGCGTAAAGAGATCGAGTATGCCGTAGGAGATCAAGTCTTCTGAAGGTCTCACCTTGGAAGAAGATATTCGATTCGGGAAGAAGGGCAAGTTGAGTCCTAGATACATTGGACCATATCGTGTGGTGAAACGAGTTGGTCGAGTGGCCTATCAGTTGAGTTACCTCGGAATTGAGCCAAATTCATAATGTTTTCCATGTGTCCATGTTGAGGCGCTATAGATCGGATCCTTCGCACATAGTGCCGGTAGAAGAAGTGGAGTTGAATTTGGATTTGTCTTTTGAGGAGGAACGGTGGAAATCTTAGGCCAGGGCGTGAAGGTGCTAAGAAAGAAGAGCATGCCGTTGGTTGGTCAAGTGTTGTGGCGTAACCACGGAGTGGAGGAAGCTACGTGGGGAGCTGAGGATGCAATTCGGCAACAATACCCTCACCTTTTTCAGCGGGTAAATTTCGAGGGCGAAATTTTCTTTTAGAGGTAGAGTTGTAACACCACGAAAATTTGAGTAATTTATTTTCTATGTGTGTTTTGAGTAATTATTCTAGAAAGTAAAATTTTACGATTTATTTTAAGTAGTTAGTATAGTCTGAAGAAGGGTTTAAAATTTTTAGAAGGAATATTATTAATTTTAAGAAATTATTTATGGAAGTGGATTAAGTGACTTTGACACATAAATTAATTTAAGTGTCAAAGTGAGGCATAAGATGAATTATTGGACAAGTGGTGATGGCGCATGAGCTTGTGCATGAGGTTGAAGGTTCGAATCCATGTTTAGCATCTAGGTGAATTTTATTTTGAATTTTTATGCACCAATATAGCAAGTGTCGGCCAAGAGCTTTTATGGAAGGTGTTGACTTGTTATTTTTGGTTAAAATATCAAAGGAATAAGAAATTTTGAACTTAAGGAAGGGTATCAAAGAATAAGGAAAATGTGAAGATATGAGGCATGAATCAAGGAAGAATTTTTGGAAACAATATCTTGGCCTAAAGACCATGTACTTGGGCGGCAATATGGCTATAGGGGGCCAGAATTTTGGTGATAGTTTTGGCTAGGAATTTTAGTCTTGTTTTGGTCATTTTTGTTAGTTTGTGCAAGTTTTGAAAACTCTCTCAACCTTTTCTCCTTTGGCGAATTTGAGCATTGGTAAGTCCTAAAGTTTTTGACCATTTGGTCATTTTGCACATCAATTGGTATTCTTTTGTGCCTTATTTCATTTGAGTGCGAAATCACCTACATCAAATGACCATTCCTTTCTTTTCTCTCTTTTCTTCATTCTTAGAATGTGTCTTGATTCTAATCTCCTCTCTTTCTTTCTCTTTTATTTTCTTTGAAAACCGAATTCATCATCATCTCCATTTTCTTATTTTTATTCCTTATCAATCAATATTTCTCTCAATATTTCTCTCTCATGGCCGAATGCTAAGGTGTTCATAAGCCAAATTATTTCCCTTTCTCTTTAATCTTTCATAGCTTGAATCCTCCTTAAAACCATACTATTCTCAAATCCTTTCTTTTAGACGTGGAATATAGGTAAGAGTTCTTTTTGTTTAGATTAGTTATTAGTGGTTAGTGCGAATATTAATGTTGGCTTGAAGGCATTATTTGGATCAAAATAAGCGTTTATTTTATTAACGTTTATTTTGTTAAACTTTAGTGCGATAACGGAAAGTTGGAATCAAGAAGTGGTGGGTGACAAAGCGTAGGAATCGATTCTCGTGGTAAAAATCACATCTTTCAAACTTTAGAAATTTTTGATATCATTAGATTAATGATCTTTGCCTTTGAAGACATTCAACATAGGAAGAAGCGGGCGGTGTTTAGCCGGTGAAGGAGGTTACATTATTCCCCCTAAGTACAAGCAAAGGACTATTTAGGAATCGGGGATTTTCCACTTGGGGTTGCGGGGCGTTCAGCCGAGGAAAATCAAGCTGTTCGAAAGTCGTTAGTACTCGAACCATTATTTGTTAAATGGATTCGATTCGGTTAGCGAACCATCAATCGGAGAGAAATGTGAAGTAGAAGTCTTACGAAAATCAGAGGTAAATTTCTAGATCGCTATATTTAGATCGGTTTATTATAGATTATAGTGTTTTAATTAACACAATACGTATAGGTGTTGAAGGCGGGAAAGTTTAGTTCTCTCCATAACCCGGTGTGTAACTTCACACTCATTTTGGGTTGGACATCAAGTTGTAAGTTACGTGATAAAATCGTAAAATAGTAGTAAGCGGGAAAAATCGTAGTAACTCATATTTTTGAGTAAATGCATGAAAGCGGTTAAAACCGAGAAAAAAATAAATACGATAATATTCTAGTTCGATAAAATGGGCGATAATACTCTAGTTTGATAAATGGACCGATAATACTCTAGTTCGATAAAATGGGCGATAATACTCTAGTTTGATAAAATGGGCGATAATACTCTAGTTTGATAAATGGACCGATAATACTCTAGTTCGATAAAATGGGCGATAATACTCTAGTTCGATAAAATGGGCGATAATACTCTAGTTCGATAAAATGGGCGATAAAACTCTAGTTCGATAAAATGGGCGATAATACTCTAGTTCGATTAAATGGGCGAAAATACTACATTTAGATAAATTGGGCTAAAATGGGCCAAAGTCACTAAACTACTAAATGGGCTAGTTGTTAAATTGTTTATATGAGCCTAATGAAGGGTTAATTGATAAGCCCACCGATGATATGGATTAATGAAAATCACATTTATATGATTATATTTGTTATATACGCATGATTGCATGGGGTGGGTTATATGAAGAGAAGAATGGCCGAGTTGCCACAAATTTGGCTCATTGCCTCTAGTTCGGTGGCTCTGCCAATATGGCTCAATGCCTCTAGTTAGGTGGCTACGCCACAAATTCACTAAATGCCTCTAGTTACGGTGATAATGTCACAATCTAGTTCGGTGAGTGCACTACAAAATTATTTAAGGGCTTTAAGCCCATGATTGTGTGTTTGGCGGGGTGGGTTGACTTGATCCCCACAGGTGTGTTGGTTGAGTACGGGGTGTTAGCGGATGGATACTAGGTTGGTTTGGGAAATTCATATTTCATGCATTCTTCTCTTTAAATTATGTTACTTTACGATGTATGGTTGAAATCATTTAATGGGCTCAAGCCCGACATGATATCTTGACGATCGGCCTAAAATGGTGGTAAGTGAGTTGCACACTTTGAGTTCTTTGTAACTCACCCAATTTTTATTAACCATTTCGGGTAATGGAAATTGGCGTGGACTTGGGCCGGAGATGACTTGGTGGAGCCCATACTACGAATTTGGGTTTTTTATAAACTATGACTTTATTTAAGTTTTTATTTTAATTGCTATTATTGGGTTGATGTAATAAGGCCTCTAAGTATGTTTATGGATTTTATCGTGTGGATGGTTTTATAGTTTTTATTTTGAGACTTTAATTATGAGTTTATGTTAAATCATTTGGTTTTCCTAAAAATATACGTTTATTTAATATTTTGACAATTAGGCGATTTTCTTTAAAATTTTCCTCCAAATTCTTTTAAGAAGTTTTAAAGTTTAGATAAACATTTTATTTAAGATAAGTTTTAAACAAGTATATTCTTAAATTATTTTCAAAACCTCGTACTACATCTTTAACTCTATTTTCAAAAGTTTTTGCATCATTATTTTATCGTAAATCTTGAAAAGAAGCGAAAGTATGTTTAGTGTGACAAACCAAATCTAAATCTAAGCGCATGGGCTAGGGTTTGGGGTGTTACAAAGCCAAATTCCCTTCATTGCGAAATTACTATTATCCTTCTTTGTCAAATTCCTACTTTTGCCGAACCCTTATTGTTGTTCCTCCACCTCAACCAGATTGTTACCTACTCTTAGTTTTAGTTTGAAGCCAGAATCTTGTTCAATAGCTATCTAGAGCCACGGGATCGAAGGGAATTTGGTAAGTATTCGGTTAACCTCTTTTATGCGTTTTTCTAAAGCTGAAAGGCTATCTAAGCTATCCTCATCGTTAACTCTGTGATAACAAGGGTGGGCTCAACAATCCAAGCGTGGTAGTAAGGATCATTAGCAAGAGGTAAGTACACTGCGTCCGGTGGTGGTTTAGTAAATGGCCGAATGTAATATGGCTTATAGGGGTGACTTATGTGGATTATGGGTCACTTGATTTTGGCGATATATGTTGGAGTGCAGATCTGGGCGATAATCGCAAATAGTAGCAAAGGAAGGGCTACTAGAAGCGTGAGGAGGCGAAGAAGGGTGCGATAGCGTTTTGGTTTTTATTAGTATGTATGTAAAACCTTGGTTAATCACTAGTAATGTCGATTGTAGAGTTCATGACTAAGGGGGTTTGCGATGCGGCGTGGTTACAGTGTGTACAAAACTACACACACGATATCGACAATGCCGAAAAGCCAAAAAGCAGAAAGTGGCTAAGCGAGTTGGTGGGCACTAAGGCTAAGTTTGATGAAATTGGTTGGTTTGGTCATACGTATTAAGTTAGTCACGCATGTTACATGATTTGGAATTGTTTTGGGCCTAGTAGGCCATATGAATGAGATTTGGGCCTAATGGTGCTGTAAGGATGTAATATGGGCTTTATGGGGGCGTGAACAAGTATGCTGGGGTTTAATGGACTTTAGGCCTAGTTACGAACAACTCTTAAATCACATAAGACTTAATTTATTAATCAAACATGTGCGTAGACAAGTCAATTAGTTAGAGTGTGGTGACCGAGCATATGTATGTTTAGGATTGGATCGAGGAGAGCTTGGTACTTAAGCGGTCTTAGTGACCCACCTCCTATTCTACGAGATCCTACATGGTGTATAGTGTTTGTTCACTTTGTGTGAGAACTTGTTGATGGGCCAAAGTTTATAACTAAAACACGAGAGGACCAAATACCCTTATATTTGTAAAATTACTAAAATACCCTTATATTTGAAAAATTACTAAAATACCCTAGATTTGTAAATTACCAAAATACCCCTATTTTGCAAAAGTACCAAAAATACCCCAGTAAGGGTCAAATTATGAAAATACCCACAGGTAGTGAAATGACTAAAATACCCTAGGTCTTAGAATGTGTGAAAATGTGTGTTGCATTCATACGATAGTTTGTTTAGGATGTATATGGGTGGGAATTATGGTGCGGAGGAAGATTTGAGGATCGCATAGTCGACGAAGCGACCATGGATCCACCGAGGAGCTTTAAGCCCATATATGATTAGCGAGCTTTCAACGCAACGTTGGAAATAGTGCCAGCGTGTAAGTGCTACCTTTGGTGTGTAGAGGATGGGTGGGTCGATTTAGAAATCCCCACAGGTGTGTATTGGTTGAAAGGGAATGGTGTTTGTGAATCGATTTTTGGGAAGGGTTTTGCATTATCTTGTTTGTATATGTGTTATGATATGAGGTCATTATGGGCTAAGACCCAAGACCACCATTTTTATAGGGCTTAGGCCCAATGTGAATATTTGTATGTTGATTTGATGGCCAAGGGTTGTACACAGCGAGATTGAAACTCACACCCTTTTAATTAATATTTTTAGGTGATGCACGATGGCGGCTCGACTTGGCGAGAGGACTCGGAGATGGCCACACTACAAGGCGATTTGATGTTTTAATTTGTTCAAATGTATTTATTTTTAAATACTTTATTTTTCATTGGATTGTAATAAGGCCATGTATCTCTAATTGACTTTTCATTTTGGGTTTTAATATTATTGTCTCAACTATCAAGTTATTAAACTTAAATAAAATTTCTAAAGTTAACATGGTTTTAGAAACAACTCAACATATGAATGTTTTCTTAAAAGATGGGCTTATCATCTTAACTTAACAAGATACAAGGGTTTTGGGCTTTTGGGCCTTAAATGGTTAAATAGTAAAATCGTTTTGAATTGTGCTGTAATGTGACATTAGGATTAGGGCCTAACTTCTAGTAGAGTTTGGGGGTGTTACATTTAGAAGTAATATCGAGCAGTTACAAATCTCGGGTACATGAAATGGGCCTTAGATTTTTGTTTTTAAAACAAGTAGATTAAAAAGTTTTTGCAGGATTTTTGAAGTGTGGTTCATAGAGCCCTCGGCGTCGAGCCAAGTAAGTTTTACATTATTGCCTTTGGTTTAAATTATGGAACTATATCTAGATATGGGCTACTTTAAAATAGGTTTTAGGCGCTAAAGCCAGTAGGGAACTTAATCTTGTAGTGGATTTATGGCCAGTGAAAACAACTTTTAAATTGTCACTTCGCATAAGACATGTGTTTTAAATAGTGGAACTATGCACTAATTTCATAAAATTCTAACCGAAATCATTGCGCATGATGAGCGCTAGAAAAGTGCAAGTCGTGGCGAGAGCCGTGAAGTATTAGGGTTGATGTCTTTGGTCGACTAGTTGAGGAGAATCTTGGAGGTTAAAGAAATTGGTGAAACACTTTGGGTTAGAAGTGCGTGGGTATGAAAAAAGAAATCACACAGTCTTACTGGGAGCCACGGTCTCATTACGTAAAGCATGTTAAGGTACATCCAAACTTTAAACTGCGAATATTGCGAGAAAAGCGTCATCAGGAGTGAATCTTGGAGGAAGTCGGGAGCATGTTTTAAGATCTTGGTCACGAGGAACATAAGGCTCGAGATTGTTCAATCACCAGATTAAGTTAGGTATGTTTTGTATGGATGCGATATTTTTGGGTATAGAAGCTGTATCGTGCAATGTTTATGTGTTATTAAATCGGAGTGCCGCAATGGCGTAGTGGTGAGACTTAGGTAGTCTGAATAATAGTTAGTTGGAAATTTAGAGGACAAAATTTCTTTAAGGAGGTAGAATTATAGCATAGAATTTAGGCCTAGTAGATTTGGGCCTATTGGGTTTATAACACCCCCAAAATCCAGAAATTTAAATTTACGTGCCTTGAGGTTGGTATGTATGAGTAGCACTTAGAATATTAATTTTAAGGTATTATCGGGATTAATTGAAGTCTTAGAAAGGGAAGACCATAGGGGAAAAATTATTTTCTTGCTTTAGTGGACCCTAGCCTCGGGCATTAGGCCTCTTGAAGCGATTAAGTGAAAATAGGACACAAATGGGCTTGTGGTCGGTGGAAAGTGGCGTCACTTGGAGCTACAAGGTGGCGTGCATGAAAATTGAAGAGGTCAAGGTTTCGAGCATGAAGTGTATTTTTGAGTATTTTATTTTGCATAGGTGGGCCGGCAAGTTGTGTTGGTTTAGTACTCTTCTTGAGGAGAGTTGTAATGGCAGTGTTGGATGTGGAGAGATTTGGATAAGATTAAGGTATTATCGAGAGAAAAGTTAGGAGATAGAGTGTGAAGTGTTGGTGCCAGAATAAATTTGTGGAGGAAGGTAGGATTAGGCCTTGGTTATAAAGGGTTCTTAAAATTCGAGAGAGGGGTTCACTGAGTTTTCGTATTTTCTTTTCTTTTGATCTCCCCTCAAGCGGTTTCTCCCTTTTTGCCGAGATTCTCACAAAGCCAAATTCCCTTCATTGCCAAAATTACTATTATCCTTCTTTGCCAAATTCCTACTTTAGACCAGTTCATTGTTGTTCCTCCACCTCAGCCAGGTGTTACCTACTCTTGATCACGTTTGGGCCAAGATCTTATTCAATAACTATCTGGGCTAGTAAGTAGGATCGAAAGGGGATTTGGTAAATATTCGGTTAACCTCTTTTGTTAGATTATGCTAAAGGTTTGAAAAGCTATCTAAGCGTCCTATTGTTAACTCTGTGATAACAAGGGTAAGGCTCAACTCGATGTCCTGGCGTGGTAGAGTAAGGATCGTTAGCGAGGTAAGATGCACTCGTCCGGTGGTGGTTTAGTAAATGGTGAATGTAATATGGCTTATAGGGGTGACTTATATGGATTATGGGTCATGATTTTGGCGATATATGTTGGGTGAAGATCCCGGAGGATAATGCATGAAATAATAGCAAAGGAAGGGGCTACTAGAGCGTGAGCTGCGGTAAGGAATACGGTGAGGTTCGACTTTTATTAGTATGTGTTAAACTTTGGTTGTCGCTAGTAATGCTCCGATTGTAAGTTCGTGACTAAAGGGGTTTGCGTTTGGCGCATGGTTGCAGGTGTGGCACAAACACTACACACCTGATATCGGCAATGCCAAAAGGCCCAGAAAGTGGCTAAGCAGAGCACAGTGGGCCACGAGGCTAAGTTTGATGAGAATTGGTTGGTTTTTGGTCATGCGTATTAAAGTTAGTCACGCATGTTACATGATTTGGAATGTTTTGGGCCTGGTAGGCCATATGAATGAGATTTGGGCCGAGATGGGTTACCGTGGAGTTGTAATATAGGATTTATGGGGGCGTGAAAAGTATGCTGCAGAGGTTTAATGGACTTTAGGCCTAGTTACGAACAACTCTTCAAATCACATAAGACTTAATTTATTAATCAAACATATACGTGGACAAGTCGATTAGTTAGAGTGTAGTAGCTTGAGCATATGCATGTCTAGAGGATTGGATCGAGGAGAGCTTGGTACTTAAAGCGGTCCTAGTGACCCACCTCATCTTATACTGAGATCCTGCAGTTGCATAGTGTTTGTTCACTTTAACATGAGGACTTGTTGATGGGCCAAGTTCATAACTAAAACCAGAGGACCAAATACCATATATTTGTAAAATTACTAAAATACCCTTATATTTGAAAAATTACTAAAATACCACAGATTCGTAAATTACCAAAATACCCTATTTTGCAAAGTATGAAAATACCCCTATTTTGTAAAAGTACTAAGAATACCCCCATGGGTTAGAATTCAACAGAATACCATAGGTAGTGAAATGACTAAAATACCCACAGGTCACTAGAATGTGTGAAAAATGTGTGTTGCATTCATACGATATCTTGTTTAGGATGCATATGGGTGGGAGGTATAGTGAGAGGAAGATTTGAGGATTCAGCATGATTCAAACCAGCGACCATGGATCACGGAGCTAAAAGCGTATATGATTAGCGACTTCTTTTAGCGTTGGAAATAGTCTTTATTGTGAGTGCTACCTTTGGGTGTGGGGATGGGTGGGTGATTTTAGAAATCCCCAATTGAGGTGTGTATTGGTTGGAAGGAAATGGTGTATGTAGCGGATGGATTTTGGGAAGAGGTTTTGCCTTATCTTGTTTGTATGTGTGTTATGATATGAGGAATCATTGTGGAGGCTAAGGCCCGAGACCACTCGTTTTGATAGAGCTTTAGGCCCAATGTGAATATTTGTATGTTTTATTTGATGGCGAAGGTTGTACCTGCTTGAGTTTGAAACTCACACCTTTTAATTAATATTTCGGTGATGCATAGTAAAAGCGTTCGACTTGGCGGAGGACCTACGAAGATAAGCCACACTACAAATTGTGATTTGATTTTTTTAATTTGTTCAAATGAATTTATTTTTAAATACTTTGTTTTTCATTGGATTATTAATAAGGCCATGCATCTCTAATTGACTTTTCATTTTGGGTTTTATTATTATTGTTTCAACTATACTGGTTATTACAAATTTAAATAAAATTTCTAAAGATTAACATGGTTTCAGAAACAACTCTCAACATATGAATGTTTTCTTAAAAGATGGGCTTATCATCTTAACTTAACAAGATACAGAGGGTTTTGAGGCTTTGGGGCCTTAAATGGTTAAATAGTAAAATTGTTTTGAAATTATTTACCTTTAATGCTGACATTACAGTTCGGAGCTAACTTTTAGGTTGGGTTTGGTGTTACAAATGGCTTATTATGCCGGTGTTGAGTGTTGTTTCATGAATTATGTGGTGATAAGTGCGAGGATTGTATGTTAAATAATGTGAGCATTTGTCTGCAAGTGATATGCTACCGAATATAGTAAGGGATGAAATGAGTAGCATGATCATGAAAGTGGATTGTTCTTGCTTAGTATATAATGCTATTTATTGATTAGCTTTATATTATGATGTTTAATGTTTACATGTAAACTTACTAAGCGTAAAGCTTACTCCCTTTCTTTCCCTTTGTTTTATAGTGTCGAAAGAAGCAGGTGGGAATACGAAGATGAGTGGAAGATCACCACTTTACTGGCTCATCTACATTATATCTAGAACCTTTAGCATTTTGGTATGGCATGTATAGAGGCTAGACTTAGTGAATTGTTTTGTTATTTTGGCCAAGTATGTAATGGCTTCATAGGATAAGATTCTTTTGTATATTGCCATAGTTGATGGCTCATTATGTTTAAGTTATGAAATATGAGGTTATTCAAGAAAGTGTTGTTACTAAGGTGAGTTGCTTGATGATGTGTTGAATGGAAGTATGTTGTGTGAGCTAGGGTGGCAAGAAGCAGCAAATGAATAGCCTTGTTTATGTCCACCGCAGGTAGGCACATGGGCGTGTGTCTAGGTAGGTGTGTGACACCACGATCATCCCATGGGTGTGTGACTAGGCGTGTGTCCCCTGCATGTTAGTGTTTCAAGTCAGGTGTCGACCATGGTATGCACGGCGTGTGCTGGGCGTGTGTCACATATGGAGTGGCGTTCTGAAAGAAATACCCATGCTGTACACTGCGGCGTGTGTCGTGTGTGAAAACCTTGTAAGTTGAAATGAAAATAAATCCCACACGGGTTAGAGACATGGCGTGTGTGACCACCTGGCTTTGCCTTGCACTGAGCGTGTCCATTTCACTGCGGGCGTGTGGCCTGTTTAGACAAAAAATTATATGTACAAAAAGTTCCCGATTGGGTTACGAGAGCCCTCATTATCTTGATTAAGGCCTGCGTAAGACCTTAATGAGAATGTATTGATTGTAAATGGAAATGTTAAAGTTAGGAATGAAGTTTTAAAGCTTAAAGAAGTTGTATGACCTAGAAAGTCAAATCAGGTAATGCCCAACCATTACGATTCCGTAGGAATATGGAGTAGAGCTATTACATTTAGTATATGCTCGATTATGGTTTAGTCGATTCTCGAACTCTTTGTGCGTATGTTAGGGTCTAGCTATACATGCCATAAGTGTATGATGATAGGTGTGGTGGCTTTACGACAATTCTAAACTTTGTTCTCCGTATAGTAAATGGATCCGATCAGTGGGCTGTGATGGCCATTGACTAGAATGTAGCGCCGACTCAGTGCAGGGTGCTCTCGTGAAAGTGGACCCAAGACTAGGAGTCGAGGAAGAAACAGGAGAAGCAGCTTTCTCCAAATGATGAAGTAATGTGGTACCGCAGTATGTCTGAGCAAGCCCAAGCATGTGACCTCCTCCCCCCTCCATGCCTCGACCAGGTTATAGTGGCTCCTCCGAGTATAGATTTAGTGAGATAACCAAGCCCCGGTAGATAAGATTGAAGCAAGGGGCAGGAATTAGAGTTAATATGAAGCGATAACTGAGACGAGGGCGGAGTTACGGCGAAGAACTGTGTGGTGTTTGATGAACTCTCTGCACGCGAGGAAACAATACTATATAT